>CP126894.1:23360000-23847500 GCA_030440675.1 Furcifer pardalis
ATAAATATGATATAATACTATTAAAAGACTGGTTGAATCGAATTGAGAATGAAGATATAAAAAAACAAATTTATAAGGAATTAAGGTTGAACTGGCTTCAGATATTAACCCTGGATAAGTGGAATAAACAATATAAAGAGAAATTACAGCCTACAAGACAGTTGACAGATTTCGAGGAGATGCTATATAAGATAAGAAAAGGTTCAATGGGGATAAAAGGAGTAGTAAGTAAATTATATAAAATGATAAACAACACAGAAGAAACCCAGGACGTTCTTAAAAGAGTGTGGGAAATAGATTTAAGTATTAATATTACAGATAAGAACTGGAAGAAAAAAATGGAAAAGCAGGATTATGCGAAATCTGTCCACAAAAGTTAAAGAACACAATTATAAAATTTTGTGGCGGTGGTATATGACGCCAGTTCGGCTAAATCAAATAAACAGCAGCAACTCAAAAAAATGTTGGAGATGTCATCAGGAAATTGGGACATACAAACATATGTGGTGGGATTGTAAAATTATTTCCAATTTCTTGCATAAAATGGAACAAGAAATAGCAAAAATTTTAAATATCAACTTAAAGTTGAATGAAAAAATTGTTTTACTAACGGACTTAGAGGAATTGAATTTAGAGGAAAATATAAAGGAGTTATTGTCTATTTTCTTAACGTTGGCGAGACAACAAGTAGCAAGAAATTGGAAAGGTGATATGAACTTAGAAATTGGTAAATGGTCTGCCGATGTTTGGGACATGGCATTAAATGAAAAACTTACATGGGAATTAAATATAAAAAGGGAGTTTATAAAACAAAATAGATTTTGGGACATTTGGAAACCTTTTTTGCAACACACATTGAGGGAAAATAAAGGAGAAAAACCTGCATCGAATGCAATGTATTTTTGGCAGAATGATTGAGCTGTAAAAGGAATGGCTGGTAGACTCAAGGACTCTAGTGCACTGGGTGATATTTGTACTATGTATAACATAATAAAGTTGTAATATGGTGGTGACAGAGGATAGTTGACATAAAGGTGAAAATATTCAGTATAGTAAATGAATAGAAAATAACTGAGGTAACATGTGACTACAGTATATTATATTATCTTTTTTTCCTCATTTTTAATGCTGTAAGATGTACTTGGGATTTATTTTTTCCATATGTAACTGTTCTTTTTCGTTTGTTTGTTATGGTTGTCTGTTT
The DNA here is from genome assembly GCA_030440675.1 of Furcifer pardalis. Lineage (NCBI taxonomy): Eukaryota > Metazoa > Chordata > Lepidosauria > Squamata > Chamaeleonidae > Furcifer > Furcifer pardalis. The sequence goes on from CP126894.1 coordinate 23,361,205, forward strand.
GTTTTGTTAAATTAAAAAGAGAGAGAGAGCAGCATAAAAAGGGCAGGCAATTTAGCAACTTGGAGCATATGTCAGTTTATAAAGTCCAAGGATGTGCGATACCTTTGTGTTGTTTGGAATAGTAGCCGTGTTAGTCTGTGGTTCAGGCATATCAGAAAACAAAACAAAAAACATTGTAGTACTTTAAAGACCAACTGCTATATTTTTATTGTTAACTTTTGTGGATCAAGTCCACTTTTTCAGACAAGAAGTAAAACTTACAGGCATGGTTTATATACACCAAATTCAGGGTTTAAAGGGAGAAGGGTATGCTCAAGGAAGATGACAGACAAGCAAGCATAACAATACAGCTTCCTACAGCTATCAGTAACAATAGATTATTCATATTAGTTTTAAATATCTCCCTTTCAATCTCAAAGGTATGGCGAAAGCTCTATTACTTGCATGTCAGAAAACAAACAAAAACACTGTACTTGGTTAGTTCCTGTTTTGCTAAAGATAATTGGCAGGAAGGTTGTAATACACCAAAATATAATATATAGCAATCTGTGTATCAAATTTGATAAAGTCCCAGAAACCCTTTGCTAATATTTAATCGCATGCGATGGGTGTCTAACAGATGGATGTACAGTATTTGATTTCTGCTATCTCTCTTTCAATCCTAGTTTTGTAATTTCTCTGTTCCAGAATTTGCGTAAAGATTGTCCTGTTTGTCTTACATAAAGCACGGATGGACATTTTTGGCACAAAGATGGCATAAATCACATTGGCAGAAGCACAAGTAAAACTGCCTTTAATGTTGTGTGTGGTGCTGTTGGGTACAGTAATACTGTGAGAATGTGGGGGCATAGTTGACATCTGGGTTTGCAGCAGGGTTTAGGTCAGTGGTGGGCTGTCAAATTTTTTACTATCGCACTGTGACGTCACGATATCATCGGTGGGGCCAACGTCATGACATCATGGTGTCATGACATCGTGGGCGGAGCCAACATCATGATGTCATGATGTTGTGGGTGGGGCCAAATAAAATAATAGGGGTGGAGCCAAGATGGCGTAGGGTGAACATCGCAATGGGGAATCAATGAGATTTATATATATGCAAAAAGATAAGGTCTCTGAATTTTTATGCCTGGAAGAGCAGTGAAGAACTGAGGAAAGCCCGCTGCGTGAAAGAGCTCATACAGACTTGGAGCAGGGCTCGGAAGGGCGAGCTCCGGGGGGCAGATGAATCGGAGCCTCAGAAGAGGCTTCCGATTCAAGTAGCCGCCGTTGAGCCGGCCGGGAGCCTGAGACAAGAGACGGATTTAACTCAAGGGAAGTGAGCTGCATTTTCTTTTTCTTTCTTTATGATGGTCGGAGATTAAAGCGGAGAGCTATCAACGCGCCAGAGTTTGTCCTGGAATTGAAGGCAGGATTTGGTGAGCAAAAGGAGATTGCGAGGGGGACAAACGGGGCACTGTGAAATTGAAAGGGTAACAGCTGGTGCGGGCTTTCTGTGAGACTTTTAAAACTGAACCTGGGTTGAGTGGCTGGCATGGTCTGAGGAGAGAGGATTGTTTTCTTTTTCTTTTCTTTTTCATCTGTGATCCTTGTACTGAAAAGCTGCGGTGGTTGAGTGGAAAGACGGAGTTTGGAGGTGGCAGACGCCGTTACTAAGCTTCAAAGGGGACTTAAGTGTTTCAATTACCTTAGGAGTAAAACAAGAAGTTCTGTTTGCCAGAGGATTTTAGAGGAAACTGTGATTGTTCATGGGACAGCTCTTTTTTCTTTTCATCTGTGGAACTGGCCCTTGAAGAGGAGCGTGATTTATGGAGACACAGTAATGGTGGAGAAAATCGAAACTTAAGTTGAATCGAAACTTAGCTGGCACTGAAGAGTAGTGGAAGAAGAAAGTGGCCATTTAAAGACCTTTTCAGTTATTTGTCTCTTTGTTTGCATTTTCTTTCTTTTTTCGTTCTCTTTTTCGTTCTTTCTTGCTACTTCTTATCTTGTCCGTCTGTGACTCTTCTTTTAGAGACAGATTTTTTTTTTTTTTTGCTCACCATTGATTAAATTAGAGTGCTCTACAGGCTGTTGAAATAAAGTGCGGACTATCCATTCCCCCCCCACTCCCCACTCCCCTCACTCCTGGCTCCTTTCTCTTTTTCTTTTCCTTCCGTTTCTTGGGTTGCAATTTGAACCCCTCCGTAGTGGTTAAGTCTACACCATAAATATCAACATAAACTTGATTAACGAATTGATTAATGAAGGTACAAAAAGACTGAAGACAATTATATTTGGTTTTTCTGTTTCTCTACTAAATATATATTAAGGGAGGTATTTGATAATATAGTTGTTCAATATTAGCACTGTTATAGCAGTTCATAGCAGCTTATTGATATATTTTGGGTACTCTTGGCGCAAATAAAACCTAATTGAAATAGATAAAACTGTTTGGAACTAACCAATTGGAATTAACTATTTTGAATTATTGATTGGTAATTTAAAGTAATTAACTGAACAAAATTGATTGCTGATCACGATTAAATTGTGATTATAATTAATTTTTTTAAATAACAGGACAAAACCAAAATAACTGATTGAATTGAAAAATAATAAATTTGATTACAAATACTGATTTATAATATAGTTGAATTGAGTAAATGTACAATTGGTTGGTTCCATCTTAATATAGGATGGAGGGGGGGAAAGGGAGGGAAGAAGAAGAAGAAATTGTTAAACCCAAGACGAGAAGAGAGAAGAAGGAACAGAAAGATCAAAAAGAGAAAGATAAGGAAAGATACACACCACCATTGATACAAGAAGCACCAGTGGCAGAACCAACTTTATCTGGAGTATCTGAGATGGATAAGATGTGTGCTGCAATTCAAAGTCTCACAGAAGAAATGAGAAAGGACAGGGGAATGGCCAGGCTACGACATGAGAGCCTGACCACAGCCCTTTCTGATCTACAAAAGGAGGTAGCAGATAATACAAGCAAAATCAAATTTATTACTGATACAATCCAAGAGGATGTAAATCAAATGAAAATAACAGTGAATGAAATCTATATACAAGAACATGTGACTACTGCAAAAGTGAAACAACAAGAGAAGAGATTAAATTTGGTGGAAGAAGGGATGAGAAAAGAAAACATAGTGATTCGACGTATGATTGAAAGAATGCCAGATAAGCTTAAAGATAGAGTAGTTCATTGGCTGAATTCGCTAAAAATGGGGAAAGATTTTGTTCTGGAGGACATCGGGAGTGTGTTCAGAGTTGGAGGTAGACGGGGGAGAAATGCACCAAGAAACGTTTTGGTTAAATTTGCAAATTGGGCGGACAAGTTAAAAGTGATGGCCTACATTAAACAAGCAGGATCTAGCGTTCTGAAAATGGAGGGAGTTGATGTGGAGATCTACAATGATATTGCCCCAGAGGAGAGGAAATGGAAATATAAGATGAAACCAGTCACAAAGTTATTGACTGCTAAGGGTATCAAATGCAATTGGAGGTTTCCACAACAACTGAGTTTTTATTATGATAAAAAAAATGCATGTTTTGGATTCAAGAACCATTTTGGGCTGCCCGGAACTGCAATCCGGGGGGGGGGGGGCAGCCAGAGAGGCAACAGAACTGGTCGCCCCGGTGATCCCCTCCAGATTTTTGCTACCGGTTCGGCCGAAACGGTCTGAACCAGCAGCAAACCACCACTGGTTTAGGTCCCATCTTTGTTTCACTTTTATGTAGTCTGTTGTGTGTCAATATTTGTTTGAGATTGGAAGGTTGTCTACAAGCAAGTAGGGGTCTGTCACCAAGGGCTTTGGAACGTGAAGCACTCTTGTCCAAGATGGGTTGGAGATTGTATTGTATTGTATATTTCAACTTATATGCCACCCCATTCACACAGCAACTCTGGGCGGCTCACAGAGGAAACAGTTACAATTACATAGCAAAATTCCATAGCATAAAAAACAATTACATATATCACATAGCAAGAATAGCATCACAAAACATATCCAAATACATCCCAAAAATCTCCAGTAACAATTACAAATTACAAAACATCAGGACATCCTAAAAAATACATCAGAGATACTATAATATAACACCTTCTTATTGGCAAGTTGCAGTCTATTCCCAAAGGAATTTATGCCGCGCTCCGGGGAAGGAGTGAAGTTCTTATGTCGGCACCCACCTTGCACAGCTGTGCTCTATTCCCTTGAGGCTGGGGCAGGCCAAGGGAAGTCCGGTGGCTGCACAGCCAGGGCGGCGGAGCAAACGCCCGCATGACCGGGGCTGCCTCTTCAGCTGGGTTCCTGTCGATGGCCCTTTATCCCTCCCAACCAGGTGGAATGAGTCCGGGGGAGGAGGGAGAGGTGGAGGCATCCTCACCTGCCCGCAGGGTCGAGGCAGCGGGGCAAACGCCTGCATGACTGGGGCTGCTTCTTCGGCCGGGCTCCTGTCGACGGCCCTTTATCCCTCCCAGCCAGGTGGAATGAGTCTGGGGGGGAGGGAGAGGTGGAGGCATCCTCACCTGCCCACACGGTTGAGGCAGTGGGGCAAATGCCTGCACGGCTGAGGCTGCTTCTTCAGCTAGGCTCCTGTCAATGGCCCTTTATCCCTCCCAGCCAGGTGGAATGAGTCCGGGGGGAGGGAGAGGCGGAGGCATCCTCACCTGCCCGCACGCTTGAGGCCGGCGGGGCAAACGCCTGCACGACCGGGGCTGCTTTCATCCCTCATGATGCGTGTGAGGGGTTTAAGTTGAGGGCTAAAAGTGACAACCAGTGGTGTTCGGTTGCTTTCTTTTCTTGGTCTGTCTTGTAGTAGATTACTCCTGGGTATTCGTCTAGCCAGGTTGATTTGTTCTTTAACCATATTGGATGGGTACTGTAGTTTGAGAAATGTATTTTGTAAGTCCTTGAGCTTGGCATCCCTGTCGTGTGGGTCTGAGCAGATGTGATTGTACCTGAGGACTTGGCTGAAGACAGTGGATTTTGTTGTGTGTTCTGGATGGAAGCTGGAGGCATTCAGGTAGGTACATCTGTCTGTGGGTTTATGATATATTGTGGTACTAAGATGTCCATTTTGTAGTCTCACAGTGGTGTCCAGGAAATTTACTTGTTGTGTAGACTGGCCCAAACTGAGTTTGATAATTGGGTGAAAATTATTTAAGTCTTGGTGGAATTTTTCCAGGGTTTCTTTTCCATGCGTCCAGCTCAAAAATACATCATCAATGTATCTCAAATAGACAAGTGATTTATACACACAGCAGTCAAGAAAATGTTGTTCTAGATCAGCCATGAATATATTAGCATACTGTGGAGCCATGCAAGTACCCATGGCAGTTCCGTTGATCCAGAGGTAGGTTTCATTGTTGAAGGTGAAGTAATTGTGTGTAAGTACAAAGTTGCACAGTGAGGTAACTGTGTGGGCTTCATTTTTGTTTTGAATTTCTGTCAATCGGTAGAATATTGAATAAAAAAATAATTATTGGCATCAATTTCATTTTGCAAACTGCAATTCTACTGAACCACGACAGTTTTATTTTTTTTATATTTTTTTGCATTTCCCCCAATATTTCTTGCTTTTTTTTCCTCATAGGCTGATCACTGGGGTGAGAAAATTCAATCATTTCTCACCAGCACTGGCAGGGCTGCATTGGTTACCCATTTCTTTCTGTATCAGGTTTGAGGTGTTAGTTTTAACTTTTAAAGCCCTAAATGGTTTGGGAACTTCCTACATGGTGGAGCGTCTCCCTCTTAGGATATCAACCCGCATCACCCAATCCTCCCAAATGGTGCAGCTTTGAGTGCCGAGACTGAAATTGGCAAGGAAAGTCACTACCCGGAGAAAAGCCTTTTTGGTGGCAGCCCTAACTTTATGGAATTTTCTTCTGGTTTAATTGTGCCAGGTCCCATCCCTGTTTACATTCAGAAAGCACCTCAAATCACTTCTGTTCAGAGAGGCCTTTGAGAAGGAGTCAACAAATGTCTAGCACAGAGGTGCCCAAACATTTAGGGCCATTGGCTGGTCATGTGGTTCAAGAGGCTGGTCACTTTGGCCCATGGGCCGGCCCGGCCACTGATGCTAAGTCATCTGGCCCATACGGGCGTGTTTTACTTCCACTTCTGGGAGCGACGAGGACTTTGTGGGTAGATGAATTTGTGTCGGGGCCCGGATTTGGCCCACAGGGCATAATTTGGGCACCCCTGGCCTAGTGTTGGGTTTCTTATCTGGCCTATTTATGCCATCAATAAGGTTATGTTTTTAATGTGTTTTATTTATTTATTTATTTATTTATTTATTTATTTATTTATTTATTTATTTATTTATTTATTTATGTTAAATAAATAAAATAAAATAATCTGTGTGTTTGTTTGTTAGTCATCCAGTGTGGGGAAATCTCCCAGATGAGTGGGGTACAAGTAGTATAAATATGTTTCTATATTTCAGAAAGCCACCTTGGTCTTCATGAATATAATCTGATATAAATCCGTTAAGCCTTTGAGTTAATATTGCTTTGAATATTTTTGCATCTGGTTTTAACAGGGATATGGGATTTATTTATTTATTTATTGAATTTCTATACCACCTATCTGGGTGTTATCCTGCTCTAGGCAGTGAACAAACAGAAAACAAACAGAAAACAAGGAATAACAATACCCACAAGAAATCAAAACCCACCATCTACAAATACATCACAAACTAAACTAAACTAAACTAAATTAAAGTAAACTAAACTAATTGGCATCTGAGGACATTGGGACAGAACCTAACTGGCTAATTTATCGATAAGGGAGCAATGCCCTGAATCAATCAGTTCTAAATTTTCCCAGGTTTCAGAATTAATACTATTAGTGAGTTTAACCAAGATTTCGGCATCTCTCCACCATCTAATATATAATTATATAGTTTACACAGTTTTGGTAATAGTGGTTTTTTTTTTTTTTTTTTTTGAAACCTTTATAAAATTCTGTTGAAAATCAATCCTGACCTAGTGATTTCCCTGGTTTTAATTTTGATATAATTTTGTCGATTTCTGATTCAGTTATTTTTTCCTCAATTATTAATTTGTGTTCTTCTTTTAATCTACTTATACTGTTTTCCAAAACAATCAGTTAATTTATCCTTTATTTCTTTTTCCCTATATAGACTTTGATAAAACTTTTTCACTACCTCTATTTTTTCTTGAGTTTTATTATACATTTTGCCTTCCTCATTTTCTCTAAATGAATATTATCATGTGTACTTGCATGGCTCTTCTCCAACTGCCTCATTTCTTCCTCAACACCATCATATTATAATTCAATTCTTTTTATTTAAAATTAAACTTTCCTTAATACATAACCCTATAAAATGGCTTTCTTGGCATCCCATACTGGGTGTACTTGGGTTTTGCCTGCGTCATTCCTTTTCCAAATATCTTCCCACTGCATTTCCGATTTTTCGTAATTTAATTGTTTTGCAATACGATTGGGACAAACCTCCAGTTTATTTCAGAGATACATTCAGTTTTGATGGCAATTTTTAATGTTATTCTTGCATGATCTGATTCTTTGAATATACCAACATCTATTTCTTGAACATTACTTAACATATTATCAGAAAAAAATAGTATATTCTAGAATAAGTATTATACACTTGTGAGTAATATGTACATATTATTTCTGTGCCTCTAAGTTCACGCCAAGTATATTTAATTCCCAATTCTTCGATCCATTTATCTAAATATTGGGATCTCAATCTTTTACATTACTTACCTATCTTGGATCTATCTGTGTCAGATCTAGCAAAATTGAAATCCCCAGCAATAATCATCTTATTCTTCTTTTCCTTATGTATTTTTTGTTGAAGCTGACTTAAAAACCTTTCTTGTCTTTCATCAGGTGTATAAATATTTACTAATAAAATTCCCTTGTCCTTTATTTGACCACTTTGAAGCAGGTATCTGCCCTGTTCATCTTTTATTTCTCTATTCAGAACACACCTCTCTCTTTGAAATCAGAGTCTCAACTCTGATTTAGGGTGAGACTGTGAGTATATGTAATTAAATTAAATTATACATGGACATACAATTTGTACTTGAACATACAGTACTCCCTCATTCAGTCTAGGAGCCTTCATTAAACAGACTCCCAAAATCAAGCTGGGAGAGAGAGCGGTACCAGCAAACAGAATTGAAGCAAAAATAAATAAATAAAGATTGTCTTCTGTTTTAAAATGAGGGTACAATAAAAAGAATTGTGATTATGTTGCATTAGCAACCAGTTAAGAATATGTTTCTTTCTTTACAGGTTAATCACCAAAAACCACAATGTTGAATTTCTACTTCTGCTTGCTTCTGTTGGGAATTGGTGGTTCCACATACAGTCACCATGCCCCTGGCCACCATGGAGAAGATGGTGATAACCACAACCATACTCATCCTCCTGCTGCTGAAGATCCCAATTATTTGTCCTTTCAAAAGATAGCCAGGAGCAATGCCAACTTTGCTTTTAAAATTTTCCACCAAATAGCTTCAGAGGCTGGTCACCAGAATCTGGTTTTTTCTCCTTTGAGCATTTCCGCTGCCTTTGCTTTACTAACCATTGGAGCTAGGTCTACCACACAGAGTCAGCTTTTTTCAGGACTTGGCTTTAGCCAGTCAGAGATCAGTGAACAGGATATACATAGTGGTTTTCGTTATCTTTTCCGAAAACTAAACATCCTCAAGGCTGAACTTGTGCTGACCATTGGAAATGCCCTTTTCACATGTGACCAAGTGGAACTTCTTGAGAAGTTTGTGAATGATGCCAAAAATTATTATCAGGCAGAGTTTCTCCCTGTTAATTTCAATAATTCTTCTAAAGCTGAGGAAGAGATCAATCGATACATAGAAAGTAAAACCCATATAAAAGATGTTGTCAAGGGTCTTGGCCCAGATACTATGATTGTTCTTATAAATTATTTCCTCTTGAATGGTAAGTCATGTGATCTTTAGTGTTTTATTATATACATTTCCATGTTGTTTCTACTGTATGCTTCTGTAATCTTCATTTTTCTGCTACTAAATGTCTTAATTATTTGAAGAGTGCCAGAAGATATAGTCCTGTCTGGGAATTTTGTTTTCAATCTATTTATCATATATCCATTATCAGATGAGGAGGATTGATTAACACAAGCTTTTCATTCCTACTTTTGGACACATTATCTAAGCTGAGAAGGGATTTGAGTTTCTACAGTCTTGTCATATTGTAGCAAGAGCATTAACAAGAGGATTTTCTGGTACTATTGTTCTGTTGATGAGATATGTTTATGGTTGTGACTTCACTGTGGTTTGTACCTACAGAAATTCTCTTGGGTTCTCTTGGTGAAATGGCTATAACTGTCCAAGCATCCATTTATGTTGGCTCAATAGGGACAAGATAGAGAGAGAGCTCAGTCTGCAGTGAGCTCTAATAGTAAAAGAGAAAGAGAGAGGTGTGGCAAGAATCAATTAGTACTCAGACCCCTTGATGCAATGGTTAAGCCAAGCCTCTGCTCAGGTTGATCTTTTAAAAAAGCAACCCAGACTGCTCTTTGGAAGGTCAAATATTGAAAATGAAGTTAAAGTACTTTGGACATCAACTGAGGATTCACTTGAAAAGGCCTTGATGCTGGGAAAGTTTGAGGGCAAAAGAAGAAGGGAGCAGCAGAGAATGAGATGGTTAGATGGCATTGTTGACGCAATGGGCACAAAGTTGGGTGGGCTGAGGAGGAAAGTGGAGGATAGACAGTGGTGGATTGTCAAAATCTTTGCTACCCCACTGTGGCATCATCGACATCATGGGCTAGCCGACATCATGACGTCATGACGTTGTGGGCGGGGCAATTTTTTAAAACATTTTTTTAAAAATGTCTGCACATGCGTCAAACCTCCGTTTGACGCATACACAGTCCTTTTTTTTAATGTGCATGCATCAAACCTCTATTTGATGCATGTGCACTAAAAATAGAACTGTGCATGCATCAAACGGAGGTTTTACGCATGTGCAGTTCCAGGCAGCCATTTTGGCCGACTGGTAAAACATTTTTGGAGGGGGGCGGAGAGGTGACTGAACCGGTTGCCTGGGGTTTTGCCACCCCCCTGGCGACCCCTCCTGATGGGGCACTACCGGTTCAGGCGAATTGGTCCGAACCGGTAACATTCCATCACTGAGGATAGGGGTATCTGGCGTGCAGTGGTCCAGTGGGTTGCAAAGGATCAAAATTGACTGAGTGAACAACAACCACAACTGCTCTTGACTTGTGGTCACTCCTGACCAGCTCATACCATAGGTTGGTGAAATGAGTATCCAGCATAATGGGGCAAAATGATAATTACATCATCACCCACCCAGGCAGTTTTCTAAGTGCTTTGGACAGAGCTTTTTAGAGTCAAATAAAAATCCTTTTTTAAAAAAAAAAATTAATGACAACAAGCACTCAGTTTGATGGGAAATTACATCCTGAAGGTCTCTTCTTTCCATTGGCTCAGGCAGTTGCACTGGCAGAAAGCAGACAAAAATATATCAAACTTATAGGGACAAACTGAAATCTCTCCTCTTTACTGAACTAAAAAAAACAAACAAAAACAACTCGACAATTTCCTGCTTAGGTTTGATGTCAGGGGGTCCTAAGAGGCTTTGGTGGTGACAGAGTGCTGTGTATAATGCAGTCCACCACAACTCCCTCTTTCCAGCCTCTGTCAACCTCTCCTAAGGACCCAGATACCCTGATCTTACCCTGTCATAGGGAGTGTGATTTTTCCATAGTAGCTTGGATGTAGCAGTAGTCGTGTGTTGTAGAAGCAGAGAGCTCGGTGCCAGTGCTATGCCCAAATAGAAGCCAACAAGGTAAAGTCCCAAAGCAGAACTTTATTTTCTATTCCATAAGAAGAAATACCTGTAGAGCAGTGTTTCCTAAATGCTGGTGTTTGGACTTCAATTCCCAGAAGCCTAAGCCATTTCCCCAAAGCACTGATCAGCCAATGTACTGACTTAGGTTTCTGGGAATTGAAGTCCCCCTGTGGGCTGTGTACCTCCTGTTGGGAAACACTGCTGTAGATAATAAAATCCCCAAATCCCAAAGTCCATAGGTCTCTTTTAGATCCAGAAATTGACACAAAATATTTCAAAGAGCCAATAAGTCCATCAGAATGTCCATGAGCCTGTGGAGCAAAAGAACCCCCCAAAGTATATCAGTCCATGAAATGGCCACATATCAGCAAAATCCAGTATCCATAGGATGGCAACATCTTAAATGACTCAAACAAAGTCCAAGTTTCTTAGCCATCCATCAGATGCGTTGAGCAGGGTACAGCTCCAAGATAGAATCCAGTCCAATCCAATTCCAGCCCCATTAGGCTTTTCCCCTCAGGGAATAGAGTTTAGCCAATAAGACAGCCTTTTCAGGAGTCCATTAGAGAACCAATTTGGGGTCTCAAAACCTCTGGTTTGTATAGGCAAAATGAGTACTTACACACCCCCAGGAATGCATTACAAAATGGGATTACATAATGGGAAATTCCCACTCCACAGGTGTTCCCTCCTCCCTTTGGAATTAAATGACCTAATCCTAGTTACATCATGGGAACACTTCCTGGGTTAGGTAATGGGAACACACCTGGGTACCCCTGGGAATGGAATGTGTCTATGTCATGGGAAATTCAAGACTCTGCAGGTGTTCCTTCCTCCCTCTAGAATTCATGACATCATGGGAAGGCACCTGACCATCCATGGAATGTGTTTACCTCATGGAAAGGCACCTGGGCTCCCAAGGTATGATGGTATTGAACTCTGTCTGCTCACTCCTGGTGAGGACCCAAAGGTTGAGAAAGAGTAAGCTTCCCCTGATGTCACTTCTGGCTGACAGACTCCTGGTGTTGACCTAACCTCTGTGGAATCTGAGATATGTATAAACAAAAGAAAGAATGCAGACAGCTTTGTCACAGTTTGACCAGCTCTAGCACAGCAAGTAGCTATGGCGACCTTCGGATCATGACACATGGCACCTTCCCCAAATCTTTGACATGCCACACTAACCTCCATGTTCTTGTTATTTTCTTCCTAAGCCTATTGGAAAAATCCTTTCAATTATGAGTCAACACGTGAAGCCAATTTCTTTGTGGATGAGCAGACAACAGTAAAAGTGGCTATGATGTTCAAAGACAGCCATTTTAAAACTTATCGTGATACAGCTCTGTCCTGCCAAGTGTTGCGGCTTCCTTACAAGGGTGGCATTTCAGCCCTCTTCATCCTCCCTGATCAAGGGAAACTGAAACAGGTGGAAGATGCTCTGGGGACAGACCTTCTGTTAAAATGGTTGCACTCATTGCAAGAAAGGTAAGTCAATTTCAGTAGCAGATGAGAAGTTAGTTCTAGTCTGAAACAAAAGTCCTGAAATAAATGGTCTAGAGAAAACTGCCCATGATAATGCTTACTAATTGCTTGCAGGAAAATGTATCCTATAAGATGTTACCTCACCAGACTGTAATCTTTCTTTCTACAGGAGAATAATGCTATACCTTCCAAGGTTTTCAATGGCTGGGACATTTAATGTTGAGTGCATATTACATAAGCTGGGTATCAGCGATATATTGGAAAACTATACTGGTTTTTCTGGAATAACTGGGAGGCTTAATGTGACATTTTCACAGGTATGTTCATCTAAATTCATCATTTAGCATACACTGACCCAGTGATTCTGTATTCACGAGCCTTTGAGTTTTGAGAGTAGAATACTTGCATCTGCAGTTGAGAACTGCTTTACATGTGAAGATATTCTTTGTGCAGTGGAGAAAAACCAGATAATCTATTGGTTTATGTTCTCAATAACAGCAAGGCCCACATCTGCCTGCCAGTCATAGTGATGGAGCGCATGCAGCATGTGTTTGGCAGACATCCAGCTGGTTGGGTTCCGGTACAAAGGCTCAGCCCCAATATCTACCCAAATCAAATCAATTGCTTTTATAATATTAGGAGCCATCTTAATCTGGCTGGCCACATAATTTTTTAAATATGGAATTCCTAAACCTCCTTTTTTCCAAGGAACATTCCACTTTTTAAAAAAAATATGCTCAGTCTTTTATCCCCTTACAAAATTTATTTGTAATAATTTGTCACTGTTTTAGTTCCCTTTCTGTTAATTTTATTGGTATTATCCAAAACAAAAATGTTATTTTAGTAACATTTTCATTTTACGTAACACTATCTTCCCAAACAATGACAATCTTAATTTTTATACCTTTCCAAATTTTTCTTTATTTCATCTTTTAACCTTTCAATATTCATTGTTTTTACATCCTTCAATGTTTTTTTTTTTGCAATAAATATTCCCAGATGTTTAAAATTTGATTTTACTTTAATCTTAAATCTGGTTTTACTCATCTTCATCACCTGTCTATCATTATTAAATGAAATCATCTCTCCAATTTATTCTTAGCTGTGTTACTTCAAAGTTTTTTTAAATGATTTTGAATTACTGTATATTTAAAGCTTTCATTGATTCTAAGATGGTGCCTTATCTTGTCTATCATATTTGTCAGGATCTCCATAATTATATAAAAACAATATTAGAGACAAGTGGAAACCTTGTCTAGATCCTCAACTTAGGTTGATTTGTACTGTAACACCAGGGGTGGGAGACCTGTGGCTTTAATGCCACACATGGCCTTTCGTGGTCCCCAGTACAACTTTTTGATTGAGTCCAAATTTGACAGAGCAAATCCTTTTATTTTTATTAATATGTTTTTGTTTGTCTTTTTAAATTTATTCCATTTTTATACTGTCTTTTTATTTATTTTATTTATTTATTTGTTCCATTTTGTTATCCCTCCCCAATCAGGTAAACCCAACTCTGGGCGGCTTACAATACAGATTAAAAAATACATTGCTTAAAAACCACAGTTCATAAGTCAATAAACCCGTAGGGCAGTCCCACAAGCCCCATATATATCACTTAACTATTAACAATTAAAAATATGATTAATACAATACTAAAAATTAGGCTAAAAGAAATGAAACATTTACATATTACAAAAGTTTAAAAGAACACGGGCAAGAGCAAGGAGGCAAGAGCAGAGGGGGGTGGCTGTCTCATCTGATCAGCCACCCAACATGAGATCCAGCATTCTTTGTTCCCCAAACTTGCCCTGCCAGCCAGGTTTTAAGGCCCTTGCGGAAGGGCAGGAGCTCTGTCTGAAGTCGTAGCTCAATTGGTAGGAGGTTCCACAGGGTCGAGGCAGTCACGGAGAAGGCCCTCCTCCTAGTGCTAGAGAGGTGCGCCTCTCTAGCTGATGGAATTACAAGAGAGCCTCTCCGATCCGCCCTGGTGGGACGGGCAGACGCTCTTGGAGTGACACGGTCTCTAAGGTATCCTGGCCCACTACCATATAGGGCTTTAAAGGTAATGTCCAGCACCTTGAATTGCACCCGGAGACAAACTGGTAGCCAGTGTAGCTGCTGAAGCAGTGGAGAGGCACGAGCATAACGCCCGCACCCCATCACTACCCGAGCAGCCGCATTCTGGGCCAGCTGTAGTCTCCGAATGGTCATCAAGGGCAGCCCCATGTAGAGCGCATTACAATAATCAAGTCTGGAGGTGACCAGTGCATGTGTGACCCTGAACAAGGTATGTTTCCCATGCTGGGAAGTGTACAACAGTTAAAAACAACAAACAAAAGTGCAATTCAACACAACAATAATGACGAATAATTATAATAATGCAGCTCCCCTGGTGTCTTAGTGGTTAAGGTGCTAGCCTTGGAGACTGGAATGACGGGTTTGATTTCTGAGAGCTGCATGACGGGATACATGAAAAGAGCCTCATTCAGCCATCACCTGCAAACATCCTTTCAACCCAGAGTAATCTCTGACACAAAAATGAACAATTATAATTTATCTTTTTTTATTCTACTAACTAGAAATTAACAAATAATTTTTATTAATTGTTTTGAAATTATCAAGTATGTTGTAGTTATATTTGTACAAAATAATGCACATTTTAAAGTATATCTAATTGAAGTTTCTTGAATGTGGCCTTATTTGATTACAGGTAAATTCATGTGGCCTTTGAATGGGAAAGGGTTCCCCACACCTTTTTTACATCATCATTAACCAATATTGAAACCTGATTCTTTGAATATAATTGGGTTTTTTTTTAACTTATTGATATCTATCTCCAAATACAGTACCATAATTTGAATTAAGCATATTTTAATGCTGGCCACTCCACTGAACCAAATGCCTGCTTCTAGCTTTCTCATTTATATAGTTAATTATATTTAATACTCTCCTTGTTAAACCTGCCATTTGCCTTCCTTTGAGGAAACCACTTTGATCAGTTCTAATATATTCCCCTATAAATTCATTCAACTTTTGCGCTTTTATTTCTTTAAATATCCTAGCATCTTGCTTTATCAACAATATGGCCAATATGAATCTATTTGTGCTTTATCTTTCCTGGGCTTTAATATTAATACAGTACCATCATAGAATGATCCCAGGATGGTGGGATTTCATCCTCTTCTAAAATATTGTTAAATCATTTCTTCAATTTAAAAAAAGAAGCTTTTAAATGTTTTATAGAATTCAGACCCTCGGCTATCCACCCCACATGTCATCCCACTTTCCAGACTTTTTATAACTCTCTCTCTGTCGTCTTCTGTGATATTTGTTCCATCCTATTCCTATGTTTACCCTGAAGTTTAAAACATACATTTTTTAAACATAATTCTCAATTCTCTCCTCTGATATATCTTTAATTGAATACAGCCCTTGGTTTTAAAAAATTATTCTATATTACCTTTATTTTATCCTTTGTCAAACTGGGTCTTTAATGTTTTTCATACTTTATGATACCTTTGTTGCTTTTAAATTTTTTCCTTTGGTTGGTCTACCCAGCATTTTACTTTTTTAAATTGCTATACTTAAAATATTCACATTTCAAATAAAGTAAATTTCCTTAAAGCTTTTCCATTTCTGTTCCTCGTAACATTTTCTTTAAAATTAATATCTCATTCAGAATTTTTTAATCTACTTTATAAATTTACTTCTCCAATTCCTTTATCAATCCTTGTAAATTTTCTTCTCTTTGTTTTTTTAAATATGGTTGTTCCTTTCACACAGCTTTCATTGCATCCAACAATATTCTTTGAGTTATCTCTCCATCATCATTTATCTGTCATAATTATTTCTATTCATTTTCCATTTTTGATAAATTTGTTTATTTCTAATAATTTTTATTACACCTAGTTCAATTCTTATAATTTTTATATTTTACTTGATACAAATATATAATCTGTTCTTGAATATGTTATTGTGAACATGTGAAAATATGTATAAACTCTTCACCTTTCATTTCTCTCCATACATCCTTTAATGTTTTCCTTCCTTAATCAAATAATAGTTATTCTGTTCTTAAGAATATCTATTGTTACATTTTGTTGTTGTTGTTTGGTTGCACAGTCGATTCTGACCCGTTGCGACCCCATGGACCATTGCCCTCCAAGCACCCCTATCCTTCACCATCCTCCTCAACCCGCCTAGCTCTATGCCCATTGCATCTACAATACCATCTAGCCATCTCATTTTTGGCCGCCCCCTTCTTCTTTTGCCCTCCATCTTAATATATATAATCTTTTATCTCTTCCTTTTTCTTGCTCTGGACTGTTTCTATCTATATTGATATAAAAACTTAATAATTCATTAAAAACTAATATTTTAATCAACTATACTTATTTTAAAACATAAAAAGTAAAAGACCCATTACCAACCCCATTCGTTTGTGTCTTCTTTAGCTTCTTCTTCATTTGATCTAAGATATTTTATCCTTCTTCTATCTTTTTCTCTTTTTTCATCCCCTTCTTTTCCTGATCTTCATCTTTTTCATTGGAATTGTGAGTCTTTTTTGTTTCATCCTCATCTCCTTCTGCTGTTTTTGTCCCTCATCATCCATATTCAGTTTTAACCATCTCCTCCTTCCACTTTTCTTGTGTAATTCCTTGTGCCCTCATCATATTCAATTGCTGCTTATACCATCTCCACTTTCTAAAATCTCACTTCGTAATGAATTCCAAGGAAAAGTTGATAACCCCAACTATAACAAACATTCTTTTTGCATAAGTTTAGAGTTGACACCATTTTACTCCTCCTCCAACATAAAGTTTCAATGGATAGGTCTTGGAAGACTTTAATTTGTGTACCCTCAAAATTTAATGTCAAATCTTCATGAGCTTCATATATTTTAACAGTTTAATCTTTCTTATAATCGCTTGAAACTTGGCTAGGAATGGTTTCTTGACCAAGACCCAATTCTATGGGTCCTTTCAACATCAATTTAAATCCATTCTTCTTCTATTTTGGTAGACTGAAGCCACGAATAAACTCTTCCTTGCAAATCTTCAAAG
The DNA here is from genome assembly GCA_030440675.1 of Furcifer pardalis. Lineage (NCBI taxonomy): Eukaryota > Metazoa > Chordata > Lepidosauria > Squamata > Chamaeleonidae > Furcifer > Furcifer pardalis. The sequence continues at coordinate 23,378,591 of CP126894.1, forward strand.
TCAAACTCAGGAATCCCTTGAAGTATCAAATTGTTTCTTTTACCAAAATCTTTTAGTTTGAATAATTTGTTTATAGTTTTCATTGACTTTAACTTCATGTTCACAAACCTTTTTTGTATTAGATTTTTTCCCCAACTCTCCCATTTTAGAGCAATCTTCTGAACTTTCTTGCCTAATTTCCCAATTTCCTTTTTTGTATGTTCCTTAATTTCTTGCACAGGGGCAGCTTGTTGATGTTTTGCCTGTTGTTTTTAATCATCTGTTGAGATTCATCAGAACTTTTGAAAACTAATTCTCCCAGATATTTAAATTCAGCAGACCAATCTTGACATTTTGCCACTGTTTGTTTCAACACTTCTAAGTCTTTCCAATCTCCAAAAGTCTCTTTCTCTAATGGCAGCGGAGACAGTGGCTGCTACTCATATCCAAGTATACATTTCCCCCTGAAAATCATTTTACAGGGAACATGCCATTGGCATGAATTTGTTTAAGGTGGATCCCAGCTTGCCATGAAGTGACCCATGGACTGTGATCAAGGAGCCACCTCCTATGGCATGTTTGAAATGAGACATGAGGCAGGATTTAACACCAGGACTGCAATGGACTGCTGCAGCCTTGAGGATATTAACAAGGTGCGCCTTCACAGCCAATCCATCTGGCATGGCCTCTTTTGACTCCATGACCATTGGGAATCAGAATAATAAAGTGGTTCCTCCTCCACTCATTTTGCCATTGGGCCCAGTTTCTCTAATGTGCTTCAGTGTTTATCAGAGTGTTTTGTCAACACATTGAGGATGGCTTTGAAAGAAAGCTAATTACAAGAGTGGCTTTCTTTGACTTAACTGCAGCATATGATACTGTCAATTATAGGATTCCGCTCCATAAAATAAATAATCTTACCACAGATAAAAAGTTTACTAAGGATCATTGGTAGCTTTCCAGGACCAGAGATTTGATGTGATGATGAATAGAAAGAACAGCAGATGAAGGTTATAGAAGAATGGACTGCTCCAAGGAAGTGTATTGTCCCCAACACTTTATAATATATATACAAATGATCAACCAGTTCCTGAGTGTTCATTTATGCCAGTGATGGCGAATCTTTTAGAGACCGAGTGCCCAATCTGCAACTCAAAATTCACTTCTTTATCACATAGTGCCAACATAGTAAGAGGGGATGAAGGAAACACTCCCTTTGGGCTGCTGGGCATGGGGTGGGGTGAAATCTGTGCTGGGAGGAGGGAGGAAGTGCTCCCATTGGGCTGCTGGGCAGAGGGATTGGGTGAACTCTGTGCTGAGGGGAGGGAGGAAGTGCTCCCATTGGGCTGCTGGGCAGAGAGGCAGGGTGAACTCTGTGCTGAGGTGACTTTGTGGATGCCCAGATAGATGGCTCTGAGTGCCACATCCTGCACATGTGCCATAAGTTTGCCACCACTGCTCTATGCAGACAACACAGCAATGGCCATTCAAGGAACAAGCTTTGATGAGACAGCTGGAAAACTTACTGGAACATGTGAAGAATTTGGACAGCATAATAACATCAAACATTTGACGCTTAATCCAAGCAAGACTCAAGTGTGTGCTTTCCACCTTCAAACCCAAAAGACAAGGGTTGAGTTGGATGTTAGGTGGCAAGGGTGTGTGTGTGTGGTTTTTTTTTTTTTTTTTTTGCATTTTAATTCTATTTTATTTATTTTATTTTTATTTATTTTATTTTTATTTTGGCCCCGCCCATGACGTCATGACGTTGGCTCCCCCCACGACGTCATGATGTCATGACGTTAGCTCCGCCCCGCATATAAAGGGCCCCCAAACAATTTTTATACGGGGCCCCGCCAAGGTAAGCTACGCTTCTGGGACTCTGAATTGGCTGAAGGTTGAAGTTCCTAAATGCAAGACCAAAATGCTCAAATGGGGGGTTGCTGGTGGACAACAAAATGCAGTGTGAATATGGAGAGATACAGATTTCAGCTCATTTGCTGGTCTGCTGATTACTGCCAGAAACATGCACCAATGAGGACTTAAGTTTGAGCAACGACAAAGCCAAGAAAGTAGCTTCATTTTGATAGTCCAGGGTTTGATCGGGACACAAAAGAAGAAGAAGAGGGCTTTGTTAAATCTATTTTCCAAATTCTTTTCCAAATCGGATTGAAGATTTCTTTTTTGGCATGAATATACAAAAAATTATGTTTTATTTCTTCCAGCCAGCAATGCACTGCTTCAATTTAGTACTGTAGATTGTCCATTACCTGTCTATTCATCTCTTTACCAAAAGAGGGCACAATTAGCTTCATAGGCAAATCTGTATGTTATTCTTCTGGGACTTTAACACTGTAGCTTCAAAACACTTTCTTCTTACATATAAAGTACTCAAATTAATTTCTTAGCTTTCACAATTCACAGTTATCTGGAGGGGGCTGATCTGTTTGTTTTCCTTGATTTTAAAGGCTGAATGCTGGGAATTTGAATCCAAAATGTAATTCCATTGACATAAAATGCCGAACCGGGTCGCCCGGGGTTCTAAGTACCCCCCCCCCCCGGAGAACCAATCATGATGGGAGCTACCAGGTCGGCCAACCCGGACAGACCCTGTAACATGCCATCACAGTAGCTAACTGAACTCTAAGTCCCATGTGTCTATATGTAAGAACACAGGTTCTTAACCATAACATGGCCTGTTATAATAATAATAATAATAATAATAATAATAATAATAATAATAATAATAATAATAATAATAATAATAATAATAATAATAATAATAATAATAATAATAATAATAATAATAATAAATAGTTCACACTTGTATGCCACCCTACTCGCAGATCAAGTCAGTCAGTCTTTTCTCACAGACATGATGTTGACATTATTTCATACATTCTTCCCTTAGTGGGTACAGAGATACTGCATCTTTGAGGCCTAGATGAAAGCATTTTCTTTCTTCTTCTTCTTTTTTTGAAATATTTTTATTAGATTTTACAACAAAAAGAAAAGTGTTAAAAATAACGAAACAACAAACAGTTACAAACAAAAAACAATTACAAACTACATCTTACAATATTAAAAATAAGAAAAGAAAAAAAATACAAGTCAATATAACATAATATAATAACATATTAATTCAAATATTTTCAATACATTCAATGTCTTAACCATACTATTTATATTCATATATACTGTATACTTTCACATTTGTATCAAATATCCTTTTCAGCATGGTGTTACAACTTTGTTATGTTTCTTTTCTTTTGTTATTCTTATTTTTTTTAAAAACATAATACATAAATCACCCAGTGCACTAAGGTCCTTGAGTTTGCCAGTCATCCCTTTTACAACTCAATCATTCTGCCAAAAGTACATTGTATTCGGTGCAGGTTTTTCACCTTTATTTCCCCTCAATGTATATTGCAAGAAAGGTTTCCAAATGTCCCAAAATCTATTTTGTTATATTAACCCCCTTTTTATATTTAGTTCCCATGTAAGTTTTTCATTTAGCGCCATGTCCCAAACATCGGTTTACCATTTACTGATTTCTAAATTCATATTACCTTTCCAATTTCTGGCCACTTGTTGTCTTGCCAACGTTAAGAAAATAAATAATAACTCTTTTATATTTTCCTCTAAGTTCAATTCCTCTAAATCTGTTAGTAAAACAATTTTTTCATTCAACTTTAAGTTGAAGTTTAAAATTTTTGCTATTTCTTTTTCCATTTTATGCAAGAAATTGGAAATAATTTTACAATCCCACCACATGTTTGTATGTCCCAATTTCCTGATTACATCTCCAACACTTTTTTGAGATGCTACTATTTATTTGGTTTAGTCGAACTGGCATCATATACCACCGCCACAAAATTTTATAGTTATGTTTTTTAACTTTTGTGGACAGATTTCGCATAATCCTATTTTTCCATTTTTCTTCCAGTTCTTATCCGAAATATTAATATTTAAATCCATTTCCCACAATCTTTTAAGAACATCCTGAGTTTCTTCAGTACTGTTTATCATTTAGTATAACTTACTTACTACTCCTTTTTTTCTTATCTTATATAGCATTTTCTCAAAGTCTGTCAACTGTCTTGTAGGTTGTAATTTCTCATTATATTGTTTATTCCACCTATCCAGCATTAGTATTTGAAGCCAGTTCAACCTTAATTCCTTATAAAAAAAATTTTTAGTACTGTATCTTCATTCTCAATCCGATTCAACCAATCTTTTAGTAAAATTATATCATATTTATACATAATGTTTTTTTTAATAATTCTGAATTTTTAACCAGAAATGTTTTAAGATCTTGCAACTCTAATATTGGAGAGGTATTTGGTGCCAATTTTTCTTTTAATTTTACCCATACACTTATCATAGATTTTAGGACATTATTTCTTGGTTTTAAATAAAAAACTGAATTTTCCAAAAATTCTCCCTTTGCACACACATTACTATCTTTCATTTCTAAATCCCTCCATATAAGATCCTTTATCGTTAAAAGTTTTACCAAACCTTTAATTTGGAACACCCTATAATACGATTTAATTTTAGGTAACCCTAAACCACCATCTTTCTGTGACTTTTACCATAAACTTTCAGGTATCCTTGCTCTTTTCCCTCCATTGCAGTAATTATTCAATAAATTTTGAAAAACTCTTAATTCTTTTTCAGTTTGTTTAATCGGGAGGACCTCAAATAAAAAATTAATCTTGGGTAACAGACTCATTTTACAAATAGCAATCCTTCCAAACCAACATCCGATATCGAACAATTTTCTTCTTAATTTCCTCTTTCACTTTATCATAGTTTAATTTCTTCAAATCCTATACATTATCTGCAATATTAACTCCTAAGTATTTTATACTTTTCCTAATTTGAATTTTAAATTTTTCCTTAATTTTCCCTATCTCTTCCTTATTTAATTTACTGAAAATTGCTTCCGATTTCTCCCAATTTATTTTCAGGCCTGTTATCTCTTCAAATTTTTGCAGGTGATTTTGAATCTTTTCCATATTTTTATACGATCTTTCATTATAATCAAAGTATCATCTGCGTACAAACTTATTTTTGTTCCATTTATCCCTTCTATGTTTGTATCACTCCTTATAGCTCTAGCCAATAATTCCATAGCCATTATAAACAAAATGGGGGAAAGAGGACATCCTTGTCTCATTCCAGCTTTGATTTCAATATCCTCTGTAAAAGAATCATTTACTCTTACCTTAGCATAACTACTTTTATAAAGCTGATTAATTACATTTTTAAATTTTCCCCCAAATTCACCTTTTTGATAATTTCTTTGATAGTGACCCATTGCAATGAATCAAAAGCCTTAAAAATATCTAAAGATAGTAGTCCTATTTTATCTTCTCTTTTATTGTTTATTTCTAACAAGTTTAACACTCTCCTTATTAAATCGGACATATATCTTTCCTTTTAAAAAAAACCCTGCCTGATCTGTGTGTATATATTCCCCCATAAAACTATTTAACCTGTTAGCCATAATTGCTGTGAAAATCTTTGCATCCTGATTAATTAAAGAAATTGGGCGATATGAGTCAACCAATTCTAAATTTTCCCCTGGTTTTGGTATTAGTACTATAATGGATCTGAGCCATGAAGTTGGGGATTCTCCCCCTTCCAAAATATAATTATACAATCTAGTTAATTTTGGAATAATAATTTGTTTAAATTTTTGATAAAATTTGGCTAGTAATCCATCTTCTCCTGGGGTTTTCCTTATTTTCAATTTATTTATAACATCTAATATCTCTTTCTCTGTAATTTGTTCTTCCATTCTAGCCCTATGCTCTTCTTTTATGCTCTTCCCCTTGTATTTTTGTAAGTATTCTTCTAACTTATTTATATTAATTTTCTTATCTGTGTACAGTTTTTGGTAAAAAAAAATTGACAATACTAACTTTCTCTACTGTTTTATTATACCTTATCGCATCCTCCCTTATTAAAGTTCCTATCTCCCTTTTTTCCTTCTTTTCCTTCACTGCTTTTGCTAACATTTTTGAACTCTTATCACCAAACTCAAAATATTCTCTTTTCAGATAAATTAAATCTCTTTTAATTTTTTCAATATCTCTTCCTGCTAACTCCTTCTGTAACATTTGTATCCTTTCTAAATTATTCCTCTCCTTTGTTTTAGCATGTTTAATCTGTAGTAATTTAATCCCTTTTTCCAACTCCAATTGTCTGTCTTTATACTGTTTGTTTTTTAAACTCTTAAATTTAATACACTCTCCCCTAAATACTGCTTTCATGGCGTCCCAAATTACATTAAAATTTGTTTTTTTATTATCGTTAATTTTCCATATTTCTTCCCAATTTTTAATTATCTGATCTTTTATCCCCTTATCTTTAAATAATTTTGGGTCATACCTCCAAGTTCTAATACCTCTTGTGTTTGTTTTAAATTGTAATTCAACCACTACTTTGGCATGATCCGATTCCTTAAAGATTCCTACTTCTACATCATTTAAATCATTCAACATAATTTGTGTTACAAAGACATAATCAATCCTAGAATATGAATTATAAACCTGAGAATAATATGTGTTAGGACATTTTTCATTTGGGGGTATTGTACAAAGATTGCTGCCCAGTGGAATAGTACAACTTTAAGGCCCTCCATGTGTTCTGAACACAGGTGTCCATAATAGAGCCTCAAACTGATTGCCAGGCTGTGCGTGCTTGGTCCATGTGCTCCTGTAACAGCCCAGCTGTGGCTGATTAGAGAATCTGCCCAGCAACACTGGGGTATAACTATGGCCCTCTGGGAAGGGTCTATGGTGGAGGCTATTATTCTGGAGGAGATTATCTGTGAGGAGGTTGCTATTCTGAAGGAGTCTATATACTGAGAAGGACTGAGACACTGAAGGAGGTGATGCTGTTGAGAGCTTTTCTTCAACTGAGAAGAAAGAACTGCTAAAGGATCACCAGGACTCTTTTGAGTGCTCCTGGAGTTGGAGCCAAGAGAGGAATCCAAGCTGTCTACCCACTGTGGGGCTTGGAGTGAGAGCAACTGTTGTATATAGTCCTGTGTATGTCTGTCTTCCCCTCACTGTAAGTAAAGCGCACCTTTCCACTGAAGGCATATGTGTGTGTGTTATTGCACTAAGGCTTTCACAGCGTAAGAGCTTAAAAGTGCTACTCTGCTATCGAGCCACACATATCGCTAGGGGAATCCCTGATAACGGGTTATGGGCCCAGGGTGCGCCTAACAGCTACGCCCGACGCCCTAACTGCGCCCGTGAATCTTCGCCTGTCAAGCCCAGAAGTGGTGTGTGCCTGGACTGGAGCTGTGGAGCCCTGATCAGCGTTCGGAGGAGCTGCGTTCCCTGGAGGACTCATCGCCTGCAGGACAACGCCCCCACGCAACCAGACGCCCCAACAGAGGTCCAGAAGACATCCACCTTGCTTCGTCTGTTCCTGCCAGCTGCATGTTTTGTGAGTCTGCAAGTGAGGGAAGAATGGCTGTTTCCACTCTCTCCCTGGTGCCCCTGCTTGATGGCACCAACTACCAGACGTGGTCAACCAAGTGCAGTCTGCTTCTGCACAAGGAAGGGCTCTGGGACATTGTTGAGAATCCCCAGAAGCTAGAAGCCTTGGATGAAGAGGACACTGACAAAAGGGACAGACTTGAGTATGATAATCAAAGGGCTTTGGCAATTATTGGGTTAACTGTGGCAGAGAGTCAGTTAACATATATGAGAGGGGAGAATTCAGCTGCCGCATGTTGGCAGAGGATTAAGCAATTATATGTAAGGGACTCAGTCGGTTCCCAAATATCTCTCACCAGACGTTTGTTTAGGTTACGCCTCCAGCCTGGTGGAGATATGGCTCAGCACCTCCATTCAATTAGTGATTTGCTGCAGCGTCTTGCTGAGATAAACTTGTTCTTTACTGAAGAACAAAAAGCATATATTCTGCTATCGTCTCTGAGCGAAGAGTATGATGCTTATGTGTCATCCTTGGACATTTTGCCCAGGAGTGAGTTAAATTTCTCATCTGTTCAAGGTCGCTTACTAGAGCAGGACAAATTAAGGGGTTCTCTGAAAGAATTCAGAAAATCAGAAGTTCTAACTGAAAGTGGTAGAAGCAAATCACCCCCTCCTCCCACTGTGTGTGTAGCAAAGAGATGTCTTAGATGTCAGAAGTCTGGGCATATTGCCAAGTTCTGCAAGGCAAGGTCGAGCCCAGATAAGGACAAGACATGTAGAAAAGCTAATCTCTCTGTTGCTGCTTTTACTGATGTTGAACCTGGCACCTGGTTAATTGATTCTGGTGCATCTTTTTCCATTTGTAAAAATAGGAAAATGTTTACTGAAATGTCTAAAACAAGCCAGACTGTCACATTAGCCAATGGGTCACGTGTGCGTGCACTGGGTAAAGGCCAGGTAAGATGTGAAGCTTTGGGTGAAGAGCTAGAAATGCTTTATATCCCTGAGATGAAGTATAATTTGCTGTCTGTTAGGACCCTACTGAAAATGGGTTACTCAGTGACATTCCAGGGGAAGGAATGTGTCATTAAGGGACAAGAAAAGGAGTTAACTGTGCCCCTACACAATGATCTGTTTGTGTTAGGCTCCCGTACACTGAGTGTGAATCTGGCTGATAAAGGTTTTAGCAACAAGCTCCCCCATGACAAATGCATACACTTAATGCACAGACGGTTGGGACATGTAAATTTCCGAGACTTGAGAAGGACCATTGATCTGACTGAGGGCATAGCTGTGAAACCATGCAGCAGATTTCTGAGCTGTAATCCTTGTAAGGAGGAGAAGTCTATGGTCACTCCTGCAAGTAGAGTGGGTGGTTTTAGCACTACCCAGCCCTTAGAGGTGGTGTCTGCTGAATTAATAGGTCCTATGAGCCCAAGCCCTGGTGGCTCAAGGTATGCCCTGTGCATCGTAGATCACCACACCAGATATGGGTTTGTGTATTTGCTAAGGTCCAAGGGTGAGATCTGCTCAACTTTAACCAGATGGGTAAGGTTCGCCCAGAACAAGGCAAACACACAGGTAAAGACCCTGATTACTGATGGGACAGTGTTCTCAAACAAAACCACCACTGATTTCCTGGCAAAGCATGGGATAGTCCACCACAGACCTCAGCATAACTCAACTGTAGAGAGGAGAGGTCAAACTCTGCAGGCCATGACAAGGGCTATGCTAAGTGATGCAGGTCTCCCTTGCACACTCTGGGCAGAAGCTATGAAGTGTGCAAACCATCTGCTAAATAATGTATATCATTCTGGGATTGGGGACATCCCTGCAAGCAGGTGGCATGGAAGGAAGCCAAACTTGGGCTATCTTCGAGTCTTTGGCTCTCCTGCCCTGGTACGCATCCCGGGGCAGCCTCGCCCTTGCAAACTGATCTTCATAGGGTATGAGGCAAACCATAGGGAGTATAGGTTTTGGATGCCAGGATCCAACCAAGTTACAAGAAGTAAGAGTGCCAAGTTCCTGGAGCACTCCCGATGGGAACATGTGGAAAGTGTCCACATTCCTGGACTCCTGTTTGAGGAGGAGGGGGCAGAGAAGCCAGTTCCTCAACCCAGCAGTAGCAAGCTTGTTAGCAAAAGTCCCACTGATGGGGAAGCTGGGGTTAAAGAAGAGATAAGTAGTGAGTCAGAGGAGTCTGACATTTCTGGGGAGTCTGGGGGAGATGCCACTGATAGAGTCCCGCCCCGTAGGTCCGGTCGGACTAGAAGGCCACCTGATAGATATCAGGCCACTGTGGCGTTAATGGATAAAGCAAAGCCAGTAACCCTTACTGAAGTAACTGCATTGCCAGGTGCAAAGCTGGGTGCACGGCAGGCAGAATCAGACAGGGAGGTACTCCCACCTCGGGACCTGTCTGTGTGTATGCCAGAATCTGAAAGGCATAGGGTGCGTGGGTCTAGGAGACCAAGGTATTTCAAAGGTGCAAGAAAAAGTAATAAACTGTTTCCTCCTGGTGCCAATAGGCATGTGAAGAGTGTAAGCTGATGTTGTAAATACTGAAACTGAGTGTACTGTAAAGAATGTTGTACTGTAACTGTGTATATGTATATATTCCTTATGTATTCTGACCTGTATATTGTGGCATCCATCTTGTACAATAGGAGGAGCATGTTAGGACATTTTTCATTTGGGGGTATTGTACAAAGATTGCTGCCCAGTGGAATAGTACAACTTTAAGGCCCTCCATGTGTTCTGAACACAGGTGTCCATAATAGAGCCTCAAACTGATTGCCAGGCTGTGCATGCTTGGTCCATGTGCTCCTGTAACAGCCCAGCTGTGGCTGATTGGAGAATCTGCCCAGCAACACTGGGGTATAACTATGGCCCTCTGGGAAGGGTCTATGGTGGAGGCTATTATTCTGGAGGAGATTATCTGTGAGGAGGTTGCTATTCTGAAGGAGTCTATATACTGAGAAGGACTGAGACACTGAAGGAGGTGATGCTGTTGAGAGCTTTTCTTCAACTGAGAAGAAAGAACTGCTAAAGGATCACCAGGACTCTTTTGAGTGCTCCTGGAGTTGGAGCCAAGAGAGGAATCCAAGCTGTCTACCTACTGTGGGGCTTGGAGTGAGAGAGACTGTTGTATATAGTCCTGTGTATGTCTGTCTTCCCCTCACTGTAAGTAAAGCGCACCTTTCCACTGAAGGCATATGTGTGTGTGTTATTGCACTAAGGCTTTCACTGCGTAAGAGCTTAAAAGTGCTACTCTGCTATCGAGCCACAAATATCGCTAGGGGAATCCCTGATAATATGTATATATTCGTTCTTCCCCTTTCAATTCCTGCCAAGAATCTTTCAATCCAAATTTTTTCATCCAATCATCCAACAATTTGGCTTTCGATCCTTTCCTATAATTAGTTACATTAGTACAATCACTATTTGATCGTGTTAAATTAAAATCTCCAGCAACAATCATTCTGTCATAATTTTCCTTCATCAAAATTTGACTCAAATTGTTCAAGAATTGGTCCTGATTCTCATTTGGTGCATAGACATTTACCAGCAATATTTCTTCTTCTTCTATTCTTCCATCTATAATCAAATATCTGCCTTCTGGGTCCCCTATCATTTTTGTTTTCATGAATCCTAATCTTTTCGACATCAGAGTCGCCACCCCCCTTGCCTTGGAAGAACCAAAAGCCTTTTCATAATACTGGGTCCAACCTAGATATAAATTATTTTTATCTGCCGCTTTTTGGTGAGTTTCCTGTAAAAAAATAATATCCGCTCTATCTTTTCTTAGGGCCATTTCCAACCATTTGCATTTAGTAGGACAACCTGCCCCTTTCACATTACATGACAATATCTTAATATATTTCATGATTTATCATTATTTAACTTTTTAAGGAATAACTGGCAGACTTCAATGGACGTGCTACCCTCTACCCCTACCCTAACACACAAATATACATAAGAAACAGAAAAAAATACATAAAAAACAGAAAAAATAAACCCCTTTTTTTCAAAAAAAAAAAAAAAAAGCACCTCTACTAATAAGAGAAGGGGGAAGAGTCATATGGTCACAAAACCTAGTCATTCTTCAAATGATACTTTAGCTGCAGATGTTACAATACATTACATCTTAGTTACCCCCAGTTGCCCCTTGAGCCTCTTCAGTTGTGGCTTCTGTTGTTTTGTTTTGTGGGGTTTTTTTTTGGCTGTGTTTACTCCCGCCAAAAACACGGCTTCTTTGAGATCTTTCCACTCTTGTGTTCCATTTTCCAAAATCTTTGCTTCCGTCAGTACATCCAACACATATGAATCTTCCTTAATGAAGAATTTTCTGCCTGTGTGCACAAACCTCAGCTGTTTTGTAAATTTCCAGTTATATAAAATTCCTTTGTGTCTCAATTTTTTTGTAACAGGCTTAATTTGAGTTCTCCAATTTCTTTCTTCGAATGCTAAATCATTATAAATTTCGATATCCACACCTTCCATTTTAAGAGCATTAGAACCTGCATTTTTAATATGAGACATCAATCTCAATTTTACACTCAATTCTGTAAATTTTACCAGCACATTTCTAGAACCCATTCTATTTTTCTTTGGACCCAGTCTATACACACTCTCTATATCTTCGGGAACAAAATCTTTCCCGATTTGCAACTCATTTAACCAGGTCAACAATCTTGATTTCAGCTGGTCTGGATATTTTTCCAAAATTTTTCTGATAACCACGTTTTTCCTCCTCATCTGATCTTCCAGATACTCCATTCTTTTTTCATGATCAAACAATTTAATTTCTTTTCCCTTCTCTCTTTCCTTCACATCCATTACTTCCTGTTTTAATTCCACTACTTCTTTTATTACCATATTCACTGATTTTTTCATTTCCGACATCCCATTGACTACTTTCATAATTTCTTCACTTGTGGATTTTATTAGTTCTAAAACCGTGTCTTTTATATATTTTTGAATAATCAAAATGAGATCTTGATGCTCTTTAACTCGTTGATCTTCTGAAGCCTGAAATCTGATTTGCAACTGTTGATTAACTTTATCAAAAAAAAAATTCAACAATTTCTTCAAGTTGTTTCATCCTTGCTGACATCACTTCACTTAGATCAGGTTGAGGCTTGTCCACCAACTGTACTTGGATCTCTTTCTTTTCCTTTTCACCTAGTTTCTTTTTTATAACTCCTTGATCCTCCTTAAGCGCCATGTCTTGTTCTTGTTGTATTTCTTGTTGTTGAGATTGCTGTTACTGTAAATTTCTGTGCTGCTGAAACAGTTACTGGTGTTGATGTTGTTGTTTTTCCCGAAATTTTTGTTGGTCTTCAGCTTCTTGAAACTCGTGCCACAATAATTTGTCCCTCTCCTGTTCAGTCTGATCCCTTCTAAACAGTCTTTTGAATCTAATACAAGCCGGGTCCTTCTCATCTTCCCCAAATATCTCCCCCTCCCCCTTTTACTCATCAGGGAACATTTCACAACAAAGAAAAAATATTAAATTTCCTAATATAGTATTAGTGGAAATCCAACAAAATACTATAAAATTTCATGAAATCAACTACACAGTTTTTTTTCCATTTGATATAAAGCTTGCCAATGTAATATAAAGTACCCAGATATTAAATGCTTTTTCAAACAGTATATCCTATTTTTCCTACCCCAATTAGATCTTGTATTCACTTTATTAATGCCTTTTTATTAGATTGCCAGATTCCCCCTCCCCTGTATGGGTCAGAGAAGAGTAAAAAAAATAGAAGGGGAAAAGAGCTATCTGTTTAAAAACTCTGTCGTGCAGACTTCGCCATTTTGAAACAAAACCACACTGTTTTAGTTCTTCACTCCTCCAAAAGAGAAAGAAAGAGGGATAAAAAATGTAATCTGAACATAGAAACAAACAACAGGAGTCCAAAATTCACTTTAAGTTGTATAAATGTCTTGTTCTTATCATTAAACAAAGGGAGAAAAAAGATATTAACAGACAAAGAAGCGGCAACCACTTTCAGCTTCCAGCTCCGATCTAATCAGCAAACACTGTCCACAAAAATAAAAAACAACTTTCCAGCCAGAAATTATAATGATCTTCTTCTTATTTCAAAGCAAAACAATTTCTAAAGCAGACCGTCCATTCACAGGAAGAAAAAAAAACAGAAGCAAAACACTCCGAAGTAGTCCAAATTCTAACACTGACGTTAGGTCCTCTGTTTACTTTTATAATAGCAAAACAGTCAATTTATTTGGCTGCTGTCTGACTTTTGTAGTTAATAAGGGGGTGAGGGCTTTATGAAGTTGAAAAGGCTTAATGACTGTGTTTAATAATTATATAGAACAGCAGGTTGGAGAAAATGCCCTTTATCAAAACAACCCTCCCTCCTGCGTCTCATCCACAAATAAATTCCGATTCACACAGTCCTCCGAAGATATCTATTCAAGCCAGCAAGCTTAGAAAGAAAAAATATTCAACTTTCTTTTTCTTTTGGCTTGAACTCCATTCCTGTTCACCTCACCCCCACAAAACTTACGGATTGTTTTGAAGTTTCAGTTCTGTTCTGTTTCTCTCTGTCCTGCAGCCGCAGCCGCAGTTTTCCACAACAAACAACTTTTAAAAGTCCTTCTGGTCTTTGTAGTCTTCTTTTTAATCCATTTTAAAAAATCATATCCACTTTTTTCCACAGACTGTGGCTCCCCCTTTTAGCAGCTGAAGAAAAAGCAACTTCTCAGTTCTCCATCTTGGCTCCACCCCTCAGGTGAAAGCATTTTCAAGTAATTCCCCAACACCTGCTGATACGATTTCAGAGAGAGAACAGAACCTTGGCATTTCTGCACATTTCTAACAAGAACACAAGTTTCTAACCTAAGAAATTCAATTTTAAACAACTACATAATCTATGGTACTATATTACCATGACAGGCACTCTGTCTATCAAGTGTAATCTATTCTTCACCTCCACTGTATTATATTAATGAGGGATGTTATCTAGATCATCCTGAGCGGCCTAATTGTTTTTCCTACTTTCTTCATTCTAGGCCTCAATTTGGCGATCAGTAGCTCATGATCTGAGGCATAGTCTGCTCCAAGTCTCCTCTTTGCTGATGGTATAGAGCAGGGGTACCCAAACATTTTGGGTTGGGGGCCTGACCACACCCCCAAAACAGCTGAGTGAGCCAGACCATGCACGTTTGTGCATGCATGGCCATTTTACTTCCTGTTTTGGCATGGACACTTCTGCACCTGCGCAAAAAGCGACCATTTTACTTCCTGGTTTGGCATGGACACTTCTGCACATGTGCAAAATGCGGCCATTTTACTTCCTGGTTTGGTGTGGATGCTTCTGTGCATGCGCGAAAGCAGCCATTTTACTTCACAGAAGCGTCCATGCCAAAACAGGAAGTAAAATGACTGCTTTTCACACATACGCAGAAGCATCTGTATTTACTTCCTAGTTTGGCAAGGGTGTCCCATAGCTTGGCCAAGCCTGGTATAGATTTCGGTGTTGACCATCTGGTGATGTCCATGTATAGAGTTGCCTCTTAGGTTGTTGAAAGAGGGTGTTTCTATGACCAGTGTGTTCTCTTGGCAAACTCTATTAAGCTTTGCCTTGCTTCATTTTTTACTCCAAGGCCAAACTAGCCTGTTATTCTTGTTACCTTTTGACTTCCTACTTTTGCATTCCAATCTCCTATGATGATAAGGACATCATTTTTGGTATCAGTTCTAGAAGGTGTTGTAGGTCTTCATAGAACTGGTTGATTGCAGCCTCTTCTGCTCCATTGGTTGGGGTATAAACCTGGATTACAGTGATATTGAATGGTTTGCCTTGAATTCAGAATGAGATAATTCTGTCTTTTTAAAGATTGTATCCCATTACTGCTTTCCTCACTCTTTTATTGACTATAAGGGCGACTCTATTTCTTCTAAGGGATTCTTGCCCACAGTAGTAGATATAATGGTCCCCTAAGATGAATTTGCCCATCCCAGTCTACTTTAATTTGTTGTTGTTCAGTCGCACAGTCAATTCCGACCCTCTGCAACCCCATGGACCACTGTCCGCCAGGCACTTCTTTCCTCCACCATCCTCCTCAACTCGTTCAGTTTTGTGCCCATTGTCTCTACAATACCATCTAGACATTTTTGGCTGCCCCCTTCTTCTTTTGCCTTCAACCTTTCCAAGCATCAAGGCCTTCTCAAGTGAGTCTTCTCATTTGATGTCCAAAGTACTTCAGCTTCATCTTTACTATTTGACATTCTAGGGAGCACTCAGGGTTGATTTCTTCTAAGATTGACCTATTTGTTCTCCTCGCTGTCCGGGGGACTCTCAAAACTCTCCTCCAACACCACATCTCAAAGGCATCTATTCTTCTGTGCTCAGCTTTCCTAATGGTCTACCTCTCACAACCATACATTGCCATAGGGAATGTCATTGCTTTGACTATGCGAATTTTTGTTTGCAATTTGATGTCTCTACTTTTCACTATGCTCCCCAGGTTTCTCATCGCTTGCCTCCCAAGAATCAGTTGCCTTTTTATTTCATGGCTGCAATCTCCATCTTCAGTGAGCTTTGATCCTAAGAAAGTAAAATCTGTCACTGATTCTACTTCTTCCCCATCTATTTTCCAGGGCCTGTTGCCATTAACTTGGTTTTCTTTATATTGAGTCTCAAGCCAGCTTTTTCACTTTCTTCTTTCAACCTAATCAGGAGCTTTTTAAATTCCTCCTCACTTTCTGCCATTAGGGTGGTATCATCTGCATATCTCAAATAGTTGATCTTGCTCCCAGCAATTTTGATCCCAAATTGTGATTCCTCCATCCCTGCATTGCACATTATGTGCTCTGTGTATAATTTGAATAAGCAGGGTGACAAAATGCAGCCTGTCTTACTCCTTTTCCTATTTGAAACCACTCTGTCATTCTGTATTCTGTCTTAACTGTTGCTTCTTGATTCATGTACAGGTTTCTCATGAGGCCTATAAGGTGTTCCGGAATTCACATTTCTTTAATTACTTGCCACATTTTGTTGTGGTCCACACAGTCAAAGGCCTTAGTGTAGTCAATGAAACAGAAGTAGACTTGTTTCTGATATTCCTTTGTTTTTTCCATGATCCAACGTATGTTGGCAATGTGGTCTCCAGTCCCCCTGCCTCTTCTGAACCCTGCTTGCACTTCTGGTAATTCTCTCTCCATGTGCTGCTGCAGTCTATCCTGTATTATCTTGAGCATCACCTTGCTAGCGTGAGGGATGAACGCAATTGTTCGATAATTTGAACATTCTTTGGCATTACCCTTCTTGAGGTTTGGAACGCTTACTGATCTTTTCCAATCTTGTGGCCATTGTTACTAAAATAATACAGTCAAACCTCCTATAACACTAAAACCTGGTTCCACAAGTCTTCATGTTATATGATTTTTAGTGTTATCCGATGCATGTTAAAATCCTATGGGAGCCATAGAGATACATTGTAACCACACAGGCTTTAGCGGTTGTTATCTGATGCATCCCATAGGATCTTAATGTTATCCGATGCAATTCTTCCCCCCAGATTGCTTAATGTTATGCAATTTTAGTGTTATTCGATACTAATGTTATATGAGGTATTACTGTAATTTCATGTCAGAGATTACTCTGCGTTGAAAGGGTTTTTAGGGGATGCCCGAATGAGGCTCCTTTCATATCCCTAAGTGCAGTTCTCGGGTATCGAAACTTGACCTTCTAGTCTCCAGCTGAGTTACTTAACCACTGAGCCAACATACCACATCCAGCTTGCCTTGATTCATAGGTCTTACATTCCAGGTTCCTATGCAATTTTGTTCCTTTAGGTCGGATTGGTAGATAACTGGAATTGTGGAATCAGAACCTGTGGATATGGGGGGGGGGGGAGGTGACTGTTTTTAAAAAAACATACATCTAAAGGAGGAAATTATGAAGTAATAGCAGTAACAATTACACTTGTATACCACCCAATAGCACTCAGTACACCCTCTGGGTGATTTACAAGGTAATTCGCATCCCCCCCAACATGCTGAGTATTCATTTTACCAACCTCAACGTTGAAGCCCATTAGGGATTCCACATAAAAGGATAATAATAATTTCATGTCAGAAATTATTCTGGGTTGAAAGGATTTTTGTGGATGAAACTCTGCTCAGGGAATGCCCAAATGAGGCTCCTTTCATGTCCCCAAGAGCTGGGACAGAGACGGGTGTTCAATCTGTCATGCAGTACCCAGGTCTCAAACTGCCAACTTGCCAGCCTTCCAGCTAATTAAGCGAGCTTCTTAACCACTGAGTCATCCCGGGTAAAGGATTACCCAATACTTCCAAGACTTGACATGCTTGTTTCTAGTACTCCAGTGGTTCTTTGCTTTTAGACATTTCCCTTCCATTGTATCCAGGAAGGTGAGATGCTTATGTCACTAAGGAGACAATCTGATTTCCTACACTGGAGAAATAATATAAAAATGAAACAGACTTTTAGACTAATCTAGAAGAGTTTTTTCCCTTGCTTTCAGGGGAAATTGTCAGAAACTCTGACAACTCCTTCATGATCCTTGGTATAAAAATGCTACATGCTCACAATCAGAATTGTTCATCAAAGAAAAAACAGTAAAACAAAATCAAGTAATATGGATTCCTCTGGTTTGAAGGACAAGAGGTATGTCATAAAACAATATCTAGGTCCCTTTCCTCCACTAATTCTTGCCTTCTTTTCTTGCAGGCTATTCACCATGCATATTTGAATGTTCATGAGAATGGAACTGAGGCTGCAGCTGTCACCTTAAATCAGCTTGTTTCTACCTCCTCTCCCCTGCAAATCCGTTTTAACCGCCCTTTCATCCTGGTTATCTATGAGACCATGTCCAACAGCATCCTATTAATGGGAAAACTTACAAATCCCATAGGGTAGATTTGATCACACAATTGAAAGCTTCTTGTTGTGACACTGACCGTGTAGTGTTGCCTAAATAAACAATTAGTGTGAAATGATTCATGAGTGTTGGCTGCTTTCTTAGGACTCTGAACAAATCAGAGGCGTAGCTACCGCCGTATCTGCCGTATCAATTATACGGGGCCCCGGGCCACGGGGGCCCCCAACGTGCATAAGCAAAACAAATCTTTACCTTTCCTAAGGGCCCCCAAACAAATTTTTATACGGGGCCCTGCCAAGGCACTCTACTCTTCTGGAACAAATACAATATTGATAGACTAGATCTTTAAAATTACTTAGTGTCTCAGTAAAACATATCATAATCCACTGTATACGTAAAATTAACAGGAACGAAATACTGTATGTGAGGTTTTTTTTTAATCAAACAGACATGTGATCATAGAAAAGGTGTATGTGTTACTGTACTGGAAAATGATTTCCCCTCCCACCTCGGAGTGATATCTTCTAAAATAGGGGTGCCCAAACTTTTTGGGCCATGGGCCGGTCACATGGTTCAGGAGACCGGTCACATGGTTTACTACAGCCCGGGGGTGGGTGGGTAAATCCAGCCCCTAAAGCCAATTCATCCAGCCTGCGAAGCCCTCATCACTCCCTGGAGTGGAAGTAAAACATACCCCTATGGGCGTATTTTACTTCCACTCGTGGGGCGATGAGGGCTTTGCGGGCTGGTTGAATTGGCCTCAGGGGCTGGATCCAGACCCTGTGCTATAGTTTGGCCACCCCTGCTTTAAAATGACCCTTTTACACATTTGTGAATTATTCAACCGTAGCCCCCCAAAACAATAGCCCTACAGCTGGACCAAAAAAAAAAAATGTTCAACTTGGGCAGTAATTTGGATTGACACTGGACCACCCCATGAGGGATCCACAATGGCAGAGGGAGAGTGATATCAACAACAACACCAGCAGATTGCTGCTAAGTGAAGAGATCCATTTCAGTGTCCATACAGCTTTGTATGAATGCTCATGATTTGTGCACAACTTAATTTATTATTCTTTTTTAAAGGGAACTTGTTAGTTTGAACCATTTGCTAGTGCAGGTTCTTCTTCTTTCAAGTCCTGATCAAACCCTGGACTGCCAAAATGAAGCCACTTTCTTAGTTTTGTCATTGGCCAAACTTTAGTCCTCACTGGTGCATGATTCTGTATCTCTACACATTTACACTGTACTGTATGTTGTTATCTGCCAGGAGCCCATCTACCATCTACCTCCTCCTCCATCTACCACTGTTAAAAGATGCAGGCTGTTTTTGATCACGGACAAGTTGGAGGTCATTGGTGTCTGCCAAGTTGTGCAACAGCCTCATTGCTCTGATTATATTCCCAAGCCTCACTATGATTACAATTTCAAATAATGAAATTTATTTGGTCATAAGTATAATTGCCCACTTCATTAAAACTAAAATTTGCTACTGGCGGCATATAGACAGGGGTAACAGAGAACTATGGGGTTTGGATGGCAAGAATTTCAATGTTGTTTGTTTCCATCAGTGTAGCTGGTATTATACTGAGGCTAGGTCTAACAAAAATTGGACTTCCATACTGATTATGAAGTCTCACGATCACTAGTTCAATTCCAGCCACTTTAGATCTGTTCCTTGCTGTTCCTCATTGTGTTTCCTGGACCAGACGTATGTGGTAATGTCACTCCTATCATGTATGCAGAGCTAAGCAAGAGGATACAAGCAGTGATGGGCTGTCAAAAATTTTGCTACCACACTGTGGGTGGAGCTGATGTCATGGGCGGAGCCAACATCATGACATCATGGCAGAGCCAATGTCATGATGTCATGATGTTATGGGTGGAGCCAAAGTAAAAATAATAATAATAAAATAAAAATAAAATAAAAATACAGTACACATAAAAATAGAAATAAAAAACACATAAAATACAAATTAAAATAGACATTAAATAGAAATAAAAACATAAAAATGCAAATTAAAATAGACATTAAATAGAAATAAAAACATACTACATAAAACACACACACACCTCAAGCCACCCACCCACCCACCCCAAACACAAACCCTAGTCACTTACCCTGGGGTCGGGGAGCAGCAGACAGGCAGGAAGGCAGGCATCAACAGCAGCAACAGCAGCAACAGCATGACAGCAAGGTGGCAAGGCAGCAAAGTGATGCAGCGGCACGGTGGCAAGGTAGACTGGCGGCGTGGCACGGCCTAGCCTGGCCTGGCCCAGCCTGGCAGTGCAGCCTGGCCCAGCAGCATGGGCCAGCCTGGCCCAACGGTGCACTGAGGAAAGGCTGCCGCCACTACTGCTGATCCAAAGAGGCCGTGGAGGGCCTCAACAGCCAGCCGCTGCACCATTTCCAGGCAGCCAAAAATGGCTGCTCGGAAGTGCACATGCATCAAAATACCATTTGTCACATGCACACTTCTATTTTTCAGTGTGCATTCGTCAAATGGAGTTTTGACGCATGCGCACTTCCGAGCAGCCATTTTGGGCTGCCCGGAAAATAAATCTGGAGGGCGGCTCGAGAGGTGACCAAACCAAGCACCCGGGGGTTTACTACCCACCCACCTCGGTGATCCCCTCCAGATTTTTGCTATTGGTTCGGCTGAACCGGTCTGAACCGGCAGCAGCCCACCACTGAATACAAGTCAGTGAGATGTAACTTTGCATAAAGAGTTCCACAAGTTGGTACAAGTTTACATATATCTGATATTGCTTTTGCCACGATGGGTTAGAAGACAGAGTGTTAGACCTGGACTGGGGGCACACTGAGTCTAATTTCAAATTCTGTAATAACCATTAACCTTTTGCTATTGCTAAGCATAATATACCTGAATTGTTATGATCCTGTAAATACTGGAGACGTGTGTAGTTGTCCCTAAATCATTGTAAGAAGGGAAGGAGACATAAATCACTGCAAAGGGTAAAAGTGTCAGTGCAGTGAAACGCCACATAAAGAACGCCTCGCTTAGAGAGTAACTCACTTAAAGAGCAGAATTTTCTCTGAGTGGTCGCCTCACTTAACAAATAAAACCAACCAAAAACTCACTTAACAAATAAATTGGGTTTCTCTCTCTCTCTCTCTCTCTCACACACACACACACACACACACACACACACACACACACACACACACACACACACACACACACACACACACACACACACACACACACACACATCACCAGAAGTCACAATTGGTCACTTACAATGGTGTTTTGCTTAAAGAGCAAACTTGCTTAAAGAGCAATCCTGTGGAACACATTATGCTCTTTAAGCGAGGTACCACTGTACAGTACTGCATTTTTCTGGTTTGCAATCTTCAGTCTGATACCAGCATCTGAAAATCTGGATTTAGCTATGGTCTCAGCACATATCTAGGTTGGGTACCACAGGGTGGTGCTAGTAGCATTCTAATTAAGTAAATGAATAAAGTAAAGGTTAACTATTTTAGTCTCTTATCATTCTTGATTTAAAAAAAGAAGAGCGTTAAAAAAACAACCCTATAACAGTAACAACTACTTTGGGAGAGGAATCATCTCACAGACTAATTCGCTTTTTAAAGCTTTGACCTGTATCTCCATTAATGTGACCAGGTGGCTCCACTGTATCCTATCAAAATATGACCTCTTTGCTGTGGATTCATAGAAAAGTTCACCTGCAGCCAAAAGTAAATAAGGGCAACCATCTTTGCCAGACTCCTGCCAGCCTCTAATGATATCTTATATTCTGACATGTGAAAATGTTCCTTTCTTAAAAGCCAGTTGAGAAATGGACACAGTTGTTTTCAAAACTAGAATGTTTGGTTTTTTTATTTATTAAAATAGTTGTTCCTGTGAAGAAATGGTTATTCTTATGTTTCTGTTTTAACACTTTGAGGCAGCATTACGGGTGATGGCACCGCTCAGAATGGTATGGCCTACCATCCTCCTTAGTAGTGCCACAGAGCAGCCCTATCATTCTGCTTCCACTGAACAAGTAGTTTGATGTGTCTGAACATAAAGGTTACATAGTTGCTTTAAGTATGATAGTTGGTGTGTGTGTGTGTGTGTGTGTGAGAGAGAGAGAGAGAGAGAGAGTGTGTGTGTGTGTGTGTGTGTGTGTGTGTGTGTGTGTGTGTGTGTGTGTGTGTTTTAGGTGCTTCCAACTCATGATGAACCTCATCAAGTCTTCACAATATATAAGATGCTTGAGGAATGGTTTAACATGGCTACCTGATACTAAGCGTCCGTGGCCAAGTGAGAATCTGAGCCCTCATTTCCTGAGATTGACACTGTATAACATGGGTGGCCAAACTTTTTGTGCTGCAGGGCTGACCACACCCCTGGAACAGCTGAGCGGGCCAGATCACACACACCATAAGTGGAAGTTGGTGCATTTATGGCTGACATAAATGCACCAACTTCCCTGTTTGTACATTCACATGCACTTCTACTTCCGGGTGCGGGGGAGACTGTGACGGGCCAGTTGGAATGGCGTAATGGGCCAGGGCCAGCCCACGGGCCATAGTATGGGAACCCCTGCTGTATACACTCTACTGCAATGGTTCTCAAAGATGGTCCAAATCTCCACCAATTTGTCTAACTCTCTCTAGCCATATGACTGTTGGGAAAATACCAAACTTACACTCACTAGCACTGGGCATCGGTAAGAAGTTTAATGTCTTTTAAATAGTCCCAAAAGAGGACATAAAATGGAACATGAAGCTAGGCTGTGTAACTTCCTATTTTGCACAGAATCCTCACTTTAAGTGAGGGTAAAACTGTGGACTTAGAATTCTTGCTAATCTAGAAATACGGTAAACATTTTAATCTGTATTTGCTCTTTTGAGATCAATCTGCTTGGTTTAATGTTTGTTAGAGAATATACATTTCTCAATATTTACCATCTTATAAAGGAAAGCCCAGGGCAACTTTTTGAAGCTTCTGCAGAAGTTCCCATCTCAGTGTAAGTATCAAATTGACTTCTGACTTGAGCATGACATTGGCTTGCTTACTAGAATGATCTGCAATTGGGTTCTCTAAAATTTCTGATTCAACAAAATACAGTACTGTATTGGTAATACCTTTCTTATTTATTAAATGAGGTGTCTCCAAAAATTGATGATGATAGTAGTTTGCCTTATCAGGTTTTATTTTATTTGGTTTACCATTCCTTTCTTCTGGAGGCACTTTGGAACTGTGCAGCTAGCCCATTATTTAACAGGCTGGCTCTTTTCCCAGAAAACACAGTAGGGAATCTAATTCCCAACCTCTCACTCCACAGCCAGCTATCTAAACCACTGAATTATCCATCAATTTAAAAGCATATTATTAATCAGGTAGGAGTAATATTTATAGCCCTTGTGTTTTTGAATGGCAGATCCCACCATTGGTTATTCTTCCCACATCTGATGATAGTTTATTTATTTATTTAAATTTATATACCACCCTCCTCGCCAGGACAATCCAGGGTGGTTTACAACATCATAAAAAACAAGCTCTCTCTCTGTGTATGTCTCACATTCCCTGAAGATAACAGGTCTGAGAATGAACTCAGGCAGACAATTCTGGAAATTTCTGGGTTTCCCTCCTAGTTTCCTTTTTCACAACTGATTGTTGCTCCTGCCTTTGAGTTGGAGATGTTTCCATGTCTTTCTTTCCTGTCCTTTCCCTCCTTCCCCAAGACCACCTCTTCTTCACTGTTTATGTGTTCTCACTCCCCAACTCTGCCCTTCTTTTGGTTTCTCTGAGAATTGTAGTATACTAGACAGCCTTAAGTGCCTTCTTTTGAACCCAGAGAAGAAGGAAGGAGACGGGCAGGGCCATAGCATGGGGGGGGGGCAGTGGGAACACCCACTGAACTAACAGCCAACCCACCCCAAACTAGATTTGCCCAAACAGCCCCATGTTGAAGAGCGATTTTACCAGGCTCACACCTCTGTTCAAAACCCATTATCTTAAAGCAGGGGTACCCAAACCTTTGGGGACGGGGGCCAGTCATGTGGTTCAGAGGTTCGGTCATGTGGTTCAGCGGGTCAGTCACATGGTTCCTCCCACCAGAAGCAGAAACAAAACACGCCTCGCAATCTGTTTTGCAACAGGATGAGATAGATTTTTAGGCTTCCACTTTAAACTAGGGGTGCCCAAAATATAGCCTGTGACCTGAGACCAACTCATCAGTCCCATGCCACCCTTGCCTAGCACAAATAAAGGTGAGCAGTTGAATAAGAGTGCAGCCAAATTAGCAACAGGGAACGAACTAGTGTGGGCCAGTTGAGACCAGTTGGGCTTGATTAAAGAAATTGGTTAAAGAAAATAACAGATTGAGGATGTATTAAAAGGTGAGCAATTTAAAGATATATTACGATGTAAAGGAGACCTAAACATTGCGATGGAGTGAGCTCCTGTCATGTGTCACAGCTCCTATCAATCTAGCAGTTTGAAAGTGAGAAATTGCAAGTAGATAAATAGGTACCACTTCAGCAGGAAAGGTAACACCAGTTCATGAGCTATGGCATCTTGTTATGCCTGCCATATGATGGTCATGGAAACATCTGCAAACACAGACAGACAGACAGAGATGAGCACCACCGCCTATAGTTGGGCATGACTGCCTTTCGAGCAAGTGAGACCTTTACCTTTATCAAAGAAGATAGGATATCATGGTATAAGACAGGGATTCTCAACCTGTTTCCTGTGGCACCCCCACCCTCTCCATCAAACTCAGATGTGCCATGTGGTAGAGGAAGGGCAAAATGGCCGTCCAGCCCCCAATGCTATCTGAGGGAGCATGACCTGGCCCCCAGCTTAAAAAGGTTGAGAACTCCTGGTATAAGAAGTTTCAATTGGATAAATAGACTAAAAGCTGAGAAAAGATATATGGAAAACAGAAAATTTACATTTTTTGGAATAGTAGCCGTGTTAGTCTGTGGTTCAGGCAACTCAGAAAACAAAACAAACAAGATAAAGTAACATAAAAATAAAAAACACAGTAGCACTTAAATTTTCAAAAGTCCATAGGGAGATGGATGGGGGGGGAATCCACCAATTGGGGCAGGAAAAAACAAAACAAAACAAAATAAATAAGTAAAGATTTAGTAGGTAAAATATATAGAATATTGGTAGAGTTTGACAATAACCTGAGAAATTAATTTAGGTAGGGAAAAAGCTGATGAGGAATGGAGAAGTTTATGGAAGAAAATTAGGATTAAAAAGAAGTGCTATAAAACAATATGAAGATGGTATTTAACAACAATAAAAAATGAATTGTTCCAATATTCCAAAATTTATTGGAAATAAAACCAGAAATTTACTAGCTATTACCATTTAAGAAGAAAATGTGAGGATATGTAATTAAATTCTTATTCTTCAGGTGTTGTATCCATTCTGAATATTGACTGTCATCATAGCGATAGTCTTGCTGTTCTTAATTCCTCCAAACTGTTCTTCCGAGAACATACTACACCAGTCTCTCAGGTTCTTCAGCCATGAAGTCTATTTACATCCAGGACTTCTCTTACCAAGGATCTTTCCTTGCAGAGCGAGTTGGGGTATTCTATACTTTATGTTGTTCCTCATTATATGTTCAAGATATTGGAGCTTTCTTTGCTTAGCGGTCTTAAAGGATTCTTGTTCTTTATCCATTTGGCATAATACTTCTACACTAGTCAAATGGTCACCCCATGATATTTGTTTATTCATTTGACTTTTATACCGCCCATCTAGCACAATGGCTACTCTGGGTGGTTTACATAAATTAAAAACATGTACATAAACACCAATAAATTAATTGGAGGAATAAATGTAATCAGTACAAAAGCCAACAATAATAAACAACAACAAACAAATATATGCAGTCAACTCAGTTCTGATCCATGGCAGCACTTCCCAGGGTTTTCTAGGTATAGAGCACCCTGAATTTGTTTGCAACAGGCTGGTGCTTTCTTCCAAGTTAATCTTGACAAGACATGTTGACCAGTGATGGGATGTAACAGGTTCTCACCAGTTCTCCAGAACCGGTAGTAACTTTTCCCAGTATCCCAGAGAACCTGTAGCAGCTTTTGGGAGGAACCACCTTCGGGGCTTACCTTTTCACTGGTTCCCCCACCACTGCGCATGCATGCCAAGCACTTGGTGTCCATGCACGCCTAGTGCTTGGCACATATGCACGTCCTCCTTGCTGTCCTCCCAAACAGGGAGACGGAAGAGAAGCTGCTAGCCTGAAGCTACCTATAGCCTGAAGCTCCCTATTTTTATTATTTTGTATTTTTTCTTTGGCCCCGCCCATGACATGACATCATGATGTTAGCTCCACCCACACTGTGATGACATCACGGTGATGACATCCCACCACTGTTGTTGTTGTTCAGTCGCACAGTCGATTCCGACCCTCTGCGACCCCATGGACCACCGTCCGCCAGGCACTCCTGTCCTCCACCATCCCCCTCAACTCGCTCAGCTCTGCACCCACCGTCTCCACAACACCATCTAGCCATCTCATCCTGGGCCTTCCCCTTCCTCTTTTGCCCTCGACCCTTCCAAGCATCAAAGCTTTCTCAAGTGAATCCTCTCTTCTCATTTGATGTCCAAAGTACTTTAGCTTCATTTTTACTATTTGACCTTCTAATGAGCAGTCAGGGATGATTTCTTCTAAGATTGACCTATTTGTTCTCCTCGCTGTCCATGGGACTCTCAAAACTCTCCTCCAACACCACATCTCAAAGGCATCTATTCTTCTGCGCTCAGCTTTCCTAATGGTCCAGCTCTCACAACCATACATTGCCACAGGGAATACTATTGCTTTGACTATGCGAATTTTTGTTTTCAATGTGATGTCTCTACTTTTCACTGTGTTCCCCAGGTTTCTCACTGCTTGCCTCCCAAGAATCAGTCGCCTTTTTATTTCATGGCTGCAGTCATCATCTGCAGTGAGCTTTGATCCTAGGAAAGTAAAATGTGTCACTGCTTCTACTTCTTCCCCATCTATTTTCCAGGGACTGATAGGGCCCGTTGCCATTATCTTGGTTTTCTTGATATTGAGTCTCAAACCAGCTTTTGCACTTTCTTCTTTCAACCTAATCAGGAGCCTCTTTAGGTCCTCCTCACTTTCTGCCATTAGGGTGGTGTCATCTGCATACCCCACCACTGATGTTGACTAATATTTGTCTTGTCAATCACTTTTCACTGAACACTTGCCAGCCTATGAGATAAACAATTCATAAAAGCCCTACTTATTAGCCTATGGCAGGGGTCCGAATCTGCGGCTCTCGAAAGCCACACATGTGGCTCTGTCTTTCACAACTGTCATGCGGCTCCCGGACCAGGCGTGGCCTGAAGTGACACATGGGCTGGGCGGCGGCGGCGGTTGAAAAAGAAGAGTTTAAAGTGGGACTCTCCGTGAGTCCCCTGAACGAAGGCTCGGGCTGCTCTATTCTTTTCTTTCTTCTTTTCTGCACTCCGGGCGAAGAGGAGGGGGCGGGGAGCTACTGCGCTGACGCTCGCCGCGTCCGAACATCCGATTGGGAGACGGAAGAGGGAGGGGGAAAGAAGGCGTGGCTGTTTGGAGCCAGGGGTTCCGCCGCCGCCGCTGCTGCTGCTGCTGCTGCTGCTGTTGCGCCTTAGAGCGAAAGCCTGGTTGTTGCAAGGGGTTTTCCTCACATTACTAGGTATATAGGACGCCATTGCTCGAATATCCGACTCTAGGGTGCGGTGCTCATCTCCGTTTTATCACCAAGGAGCCAGCGGTCTCTGCGTCTGCCTGTTTCAGGTGTGCGATTCTTTACTGCAGCCTCAGAAATTAGTAAGACTGCTTGGCATTGTTTTGTTGTTGTTCAGTCGCACAGTCGATTCCGACCCTCTGCGACCCCATGGACCACTGTCCTCCAGGCACTCCTGTCCTCCACCATCCTCCTCAACTCGTTCAGTTTTGTGCCCATTGTCTCTACAATACCATCTAGCCATCTTGGCCCGTCCCCTTCTTCTTTTGCTCTCCACCCTTCCCAGCATCAAGGCTTTCTCAAGTGAATCATCTCTTCTCATTTGATGTCCAAAGTACTTTAGCTTCATCTTCACTATTTGACCTTCCAAGGAGCAGTCAGAGGTGATTTCTTGTAAGATTGTCCTATTTGTTCTCCTTGCTGTCCAGGGGACTCTCAAAACTCTCCTCCAACACCACATCTCAAAGGCGTCTATTCTTCTGCGCTCAGCTTTCCTAATGGTCCAGCTCTCACAACCATACATTGCCACCGGCAATACCATTGCTTTGACTATGCGAATTTTTGTTTGCAATTTAATGTCTCTACTTTTCACTATGCTCCCCAGGTTTCTCATAGTTTGTCTCCCAAGAATCAGTCGCCTTTTTATTTCATGGCTGCAATCACCATCTGCAGTGAGCTTTGATCCTAAGAAAGTAAAATTTGTCACTGCTTCTACTTCTTCCCCATCTATTTTCCAGGGACTGATAGGGCCCGTTGCCATGATCTTGGTTTTCTTGATATTGAGTCTCAAACCAGCTTTTGCACTTTCTTCTTTCAACCTAATCAGGAGCTTCTTTAAGTCCTCCTCACTTTCTGCCATTAGGGTGGTATCATCTGCATATCTCAAGTTGTTGATGTTTCTTCCAGCAATTTTGATCCCAAATTGTGATTCCTCCATCCCTGCATTGCGCATTATGTGTTCTGTGTATAAATTGAATAAGCAGGGTGACAAAATGCAGTCTTGTCTTACTCCTTTTCCTATTCCAAACCACTCCGTCATTCCATTTTCTGTCCTAACTGTTGCCTCTTGATTCATGTACAGATTTCTCATGAGGCCTATAAGGTGTTCCAGAATTCCCATCTCTTTAATTACTTGCCACATTTTGTTGTGGTCGACACAGTCAAAAGCCTTAGTGTAATCAATGAAACAGAAGTAGACTTGTTTCTGATATTCCTTTGTTTTCCCCATGATCCATCTTATGTTGGTGATGTGGTCTCTAGTCCCCCTGCCTCTTCTGAAACCCGCCTGCACTTCTGGTAATTCTCTCTCCACATGCTGCTGCAGTCTATCCTGTATTATCTTGAGCATCACCTTGCTAGCATGAGGGATGAGAGGAATTGTTCGATAATTTGAACATTCTTTGGCATTACTAAATATGGCAGCCACCATATCCATCTTGGTTCAGGTTTTCTTGAAATGTGGGGTAATTGAATCATTTAAATTCTGGCGGTGATTTGTCAGTAACTGTGTGGGGGCTCATTATTATCAACTGCTGCGCAATCTGCATTTAAATGTTTGAGTTGCTGCTTTTATTGCTCTACATTTTAGCATCTAAAACAAAATCCCTTTTTGCACAAGATTTTGAAAGAGAAACATTAATTCATTTTCCAAGCCTGCTAAAACATTGTCAAGAAAATAACTTGGTAATTGACAGTTCTTATTTCAAAACGGCAGTTTTAAAAATGAGAGAGGCTTTTCTACAGAGGTTTCAGCAATTCAGAAATAGCAAGCCTACATTAGCTTTTGTTAAAAAAACCTCTCAGTGAAAACATGGTTATTGAAAAAAATTGGCTCTCTACAGATATCGTCATCGCTGTACTGACGATATTTGGCTCTTTAGATGAATGACTTTGCCGACCACTGGCCTAAGGCCATTACATACAAGTTTGTTTGGTGCACAGAAGCCACTGAAAGAATGCAAAGCAAATGAATATACTATTTTGCTTATATCAACAATAGATAAAATGGTACTTTAGCAAATTATGTATTTGGGCCAAGAAGTGATATCTCTTCACATACCAACTGTTTTTGGTTTGTTTTTTGAACAACTGATTGTTTTTAGGTTGGTCTTCTAAGGCAAAACATCCTTGTACCCCGGACCGGTTTCATGCTAAACAATTTTTCCACGGACCGGTAAGTGAGGGTAATGGGATTGGATGGTGCACACAGGCAGGGGGCAGAGCCCCACTGTAGCTAAGCAACATGGAGGAGGGGCCCAGCCACCTGCCTATCTGCTGTGTCTGAAGCCCATGCTCTCAACCCCATTCACCAGGCACACCCAGAGGAGCACGTTGAGGGCAGAAGGCTGCTATTGGTGCTCTCAGCGCCATCCACCCCATAGCCCAGTACCAGTCTGTGGCCCGGTGGTTGGGGACCCCTATTCTAAGGCCACCTGTAAACCATACAGACTCTCAAATTTTAATGTACAGATACAAGAGTAAATCCAATTTTAGTCCCAACAACTGCAGAGCCACTGGAATGCATGACACCTAATTAGTCATCTCTATTAAGTTTCACTGATTTCAAAGAGCCTTTTCTACTCTGGGACCAAAATGTGAACTGTGGCAACTTATTTCTTTATACACAAAAAGTTCCAGATTCCTATTTGTATCTGTTATAGTCTAACTATCAGAAGCTTCCAATGGAGCAGAACAAAGGAAAAATAACATGTACATCCTGTAGAACTCAATTTCCAACTTATATTCTTAGCAGCCATTTCAAAAACATCGACTCTATTTTCAGATGCTTTATTTAATTATTTTTATTTATTTATTATTACATTTCTATACCACCTACTTGGCCAATGTCCAAGCATCAACTCCATATAGCAACAGTGGGAATAGGTAACATCTCACTATTCGGATCTTTGTAGTGCGAGTAATTAAATTATACAAATATGTATACGTATACATATAACCATACACATAGATACACATATAAAGTTATTTTCTGGAAAGACAATTTGTACTTGAACATATCCTCCATCGAGTCTAGGATCCTTCACTAAATAGACTCCCCAAAGCAAGGTGATATGGAGAAGTACCTACAAACAGAGTTGAAACAAAACAATAAAGATTGTCTTCTGTGTTGATATGAAGATGCAATAAAAAGATCTGTGATTATGTTCCATTAGAAAGTCTGTTAAGAATATGGTTCTTCCTTTACAGGTTACTCACAATAAACAAAAATGTTGAATTTCTACCTCTGTTTCCTTCTGGTGGGGATCGGTGATTTCACACACAGTCACCATGTCCCTGGGCACCATGGAGAAGATGATGATGACCACAACCATACTCATCCTCCTCCTGCTGAAGATCCTGATTATTTGTCCTATCAAAAGATCACCAGAAGCAATGCCAACTTTGCTTTTAAAATTTTCCACCAAATAGTTTCGGAGGCTGGTGACCAGAATGTGTTTCTTTCTCCTTTGAGCATTTCCTCTGCCTTTGCTTTACTATCCATTGGAGCTAGGTCTACCACACAGAGTCAGCTTTTTTCAGGACTTGGCTTTAGCCAGTCAGAGATCAGTGAACAGGATATACATAGTGGTTTTCGTTATCTTTTCCGAAAACTAAACATCCTCAAGGCTGAACTTGCGCTGACCATTGGAAATGCCCTTTTCACATGTGACCAAGTGGAACTTCTTGAGAAGTTTGTGAATGATGCCAAAAATTATCAGGCAGAGGTTCTCCCTGTTAATTTCAATAATTCTTCTAAAGCTGAGGAAGAGATCAATAGATACATAGAAAGTAAAACCCATATAAAAGATGTTGTCAAGGGTCTTGGCCCAGATACTGTGATTGTTCTTATAAATTATGTCTTCTTGAAAGGTAAGTCATGTGGTCTTTAGTGTTTTATTGTATAAATTCCCATGCTGTTTCTACTGTCTGCTTCTGTAATCATCATTTTCCTGCAACTGAATGTCTTAACTGTTTGAGCAGTGCCCAACAATACTGACTTGTCTGGTGCTCTTTTCTCTTTATTCATCTATCCATCATCAGGATGAGAACAATGGGTTAATACAAGCTTCTCATTCCTACTTGTAGAGCTGAGAAGGGGAATGACATTCTAAAGCCTTGCCAAGGCTGGCCAAGGATATTAACAAGAGTATTTTTCTGGTACTATTGTTCTGATAATGAGACATGTGTTCATTGGGAATTATAGTTGTGACTACACTGTGATTTGTACCTTCAGAAATTTGGTTTCCCTTGGTGAAATGACTGTAGTTGTCCAAGCATCCATTTGCAGGACTCAGCAGGGCAGAGGTAGAGAGCTATGTCTGCAGTGAGCTCCAATAGTAAAAGAAAAAGAGAGAGAGATGGCAAGGATCAATTACCACTTAGCCCCATTGGTGCAATGGTTAAGCCAAGCCTCCGCTCATGATCTGAGTTCAGTCCTGATCAACACAAGGTTGATCAACCATTCATCCTTCATAGGTTAGTAAAATGAGTATCCATCATATTCGGGGGGGGGGGGATGCTAAACCACCTAGGAAGTTTTCTAAGTGCTATCGTCAGAGCTTTTTAGTGCTAAGTGAAAATCCTTTTTTTAAAAAAATGAAGTATTTTTATGACAATGAGCACTCAGTTTGATGGGAAATTACATCTCTGTGATTGGATCAGACAGTAACACTGGTAAAAACCAGACAAAAACATGTCAAACTCATCAGAACAAACTGAAATCTCTCCTCTTTACTGTCAAAACAACAACGACAACAACAACTCAATGATTTTCTAGTTAGGTCAGATGAACATTTATGGCACCTTCCCCAAACTTAGTCTCACATGTATTCAGAGAAATGTGTCAATAGAACTTGAAAAAATATTTGACATGCCATGACATGTTCTTGTTATTTTCTTCCTAAGCCTATTGGGAAAATCCTTTCAATTATGAGTTTACGCGTGAAGCCAATTTCTTCGTGGATGAGCAGACAACAGTAAAAGTGCCTATGATGTTCAAAGACAGCCATTTTAAGACTTATCGTGATACAGATCTGTCCTGCCAGGTGTTACAGCTTCCTTACAAGGGTGGTATTTCAGCCCTCTTCATCCTCCCTGATCAAGGGAAACTGAAACAGGTGGAAGATGCTCTGAGCACAGACCTTTTATTAAAATGGTCTCATTTATTGCAAGAAAGGTAAGTCAATTTCAGTAGCAAATGAGATGTTAGATCTAGTCTGAATTGAGAGTCTTGAAATAAATGGTCCAGAGAAAACCATCCATGACAATGCTTTCTGATTGCTTGCATGAAAATGTATCCTATAACATGTTACCTCAGGATAACACTTCACCAGACTCTAATCTTTCTTTCAACAGGAGAATAGAGCTGTACATTCCAAGGTTTTCAATAAATGGGAACTTTAACGTTAAGAATATATTACAAAAACTGGGTATCAGTGATGTATTTGAAGACTATGCAGATTTATCTGGAATAACTGGGAAGCCTAATCAGAAGGTTTCTAAGGTATGTTCCTCTAAATTCATTATTTAGCATACACTGACCAAATGATTCTGCATTCATGAGCCTCTGAGTTTTGGGGACACAGAAATAGACCTGCCTCAAGGTATAAAGAAATATAATGATCATAATAAGATAGAATACACTAATACCCCAGATAACGCTAAGACTTGGTTCCACAAGTCTTAGCGTTATCCAGTTTTTAACGTTGTGCGATGCATTGATTGCACAACATTTAAAAAAAAGCCCTGTTCTCTTTCCAAAGAGGAAAGGGAACAGGGGGGCAATCCACCTGACTCTTTTGAAAGGGCAGTGGGGATTCCATGCGTCAGCTGGGTTGGGGAGAGAACGTGCGTGCGCGCCTCCCCAACCCAACCGGAGATCCCAGCATGCAATCGCTGGCTGGGTTGGAAAGAAAACGGAGAGCAGAGATCTGTGCCCCAAAGCCCACAGGGCTGGTCTCCATTGGGGAATTTGACGCAAACTTTGAGGCAACGTTATCTAGTTTTAGCGTTGTACAGTGCAAACGCTAACCGGGGTATTACTGTACTTGCATCATTGTGAACTGCTTTACATGTGAAGATATTCTTTGTTTAGAGGGAGGGAACTTTATTCTTTTAGCCCTTTTCCTTTAGGGCTGCAGCTCACAGATTGCCAGAAAATCTGTTGGTCTAAGTCAGGCATTCTCAACCTACAGCACATGGCCAGACCTGGCCCCCAAAGGCATTTCATCAGGCCCACAATGCCCTCACCAAACCCAGAAACAGAAAAACTGTGCAGCACACTTGCAGGTAGATGCATTCTGCACATGCACGGCACACAATTTACTTCTGCTTCTGTGTGGGTGGAACCATGTGACCAGCCCAATCAGCTGCCCAGGAGGCGTGGTCAGGCCCATAACCTGAAATGGTTGAGAAAGCCTGGTTTAAGTTCTCAGTAAAAGCTAGGCCCACATATGCCCGCCAGTCACAGTGATGGAGTGCCTGCAGTACATGTTTGGCAGGCATCCAGCTGTTCGGTTTCTGATAATAGGACTCAGTCCCCTTTGCCATGCAAGTCTTTTCTTACCTTCAGCTCACATGTTAATTTATCTTTTACAGCTATATTCTACTGTATATCTCTTTATACCAGTCATCCAATTCAAATTGACAATCTACTTTCCAGTTTTTAACAATATTCAGTCTCAACGCTGTAATAAACAGAACAATCGTCTCTTTCTTATTCCATTCTATCTACATGTTTCCAAAATCCATTAATAATGCTATTTTAGGACACAAATCCAATTTTATACACAATATTTGATTGATGTTTTAAAAATTCCATATTTTTTCACATTTTTACACTCCTACCATAATGAAAATATGTCCTGGCTTCTTTTTTTTTTTTTTTTTTTTACATCTACAACAGTCTTTTGAACATTCTGAATCATAATAACCTAAACACACTGGAGTTGTGTACCATCTACATATAACAATTCTCTTTAATTCTAACTGGTATGTTTTTCATAGTGCTTTGTTTCCATATTCTGACCCATTCCTTCTCTTCAATTTTACCTCCTAAATCCACTTACCAAATTAATCTTAAAGGTTTTTATTCACCTTCCTATTCCAGCAATATTTTATATATTTTACTTATTTAACCCTATGTGTCTTTCTGTTCCATTTGTATTATCAATTCTTCCAACTTTATTAACTGTCTACAACTGACATATTTCTTTTTGCCAAAATTTAGTCCATTTCTCCAATTGTGATATATTAAACCAAGAAACTTCAACTTTATCAAATATTTTTAATATGTTCTCTGAGGTACATCAAAAGAGCCTCCTTGAAGATTGTGGTATTTCAGAAACACATTTGGGCATATCCAGGGCAATGGCAACCTTGTGCTAGTTTTTCTCACACTAGGTCAGGTGAAAGGAATAGCGGAATAAATTCACCAAAAGGGCACTTCATTTGGGCAGGTTCATGGCTGGCTTAGACATGGAGGAAGACTAGGTTCTGTACTAGACAACTTGCTTAGACAGAGAAATCCAGAGAAAATCCAGAGTGGCTCGGTTGGCAGATTTTTTTCACAGTATGAATCTCATGTGGGGTTTTCAGAACACCCTTCTGGCACTTCCCACAGCAGCATGAGGGTTTGCAGCGCATTTCCACTCCAATTTTGGAAAATTTCATTGTACGTTGGCACTGCCAGAAGCAACCCATGCCACCAGGAAGTGCCAAAAAATTCCCCCGTCTTAGCAACAGCTATTTGTCAGGGAATAGTCCTGCAATTACCAGAGCTGGCTACTAGAGGGCACTGTCAGAAATGTGCCAAATATGCATTGGAAAAAAAGGGGAAAGTATTTTTTCTGTTCAAAATTCTTTCTAAAGTGCACTTTTGAATTTTTCATGATGTTTTTGCCACTTTAGAAAGAGTTTTGAACAGAAAAATATGTGTTGTTGTTGTTAACTTTTTTTTCCTGAGCTCCAGAACACATTATTTGGTTTTCAGTACATTCCTATGGGAAATGACATTTTAGTTAAAGTAATTTTTGCTGTATGAAACGTCCTGGATAATACATTAATTACATTAACTGAGGTACCACTGCATTATAGAAATCAATGGTGAAATTCCTGGGCTAAATATTTATTATTTTTTACCAAATTTATATCTTTTATTATTGTATTACTTTCCTGTTTAAAAAAATACTCTGTTTCCCCCAAAATAAGACCTAACCAATAAATAAGCCCTAGCACGATTTTGTACACCCCTAGCCTTAATGCAGGAGTGCACAAACTTTTTGCACCAGGGACTTGACCACGCCCCCAGAACAGCTGAGCAGGCCTGACCATGCCCATGTAAGTGGACACATTTGTGCATGCATGTCTGGAATCACTTCCAGGAGTGCTGCGGATGCCTTTGTGAATGCATGTCCAGAACCACTTCTGGGAGTGGTGATGCATTTGCACATGCACAAATGTGTCCGTGCCACTCCTGGAAGTGGTTCTAGACATCCCAGTACATGCACATATGCGTCCGCACCACTCCTGGAAATGCTTCCGGACGTCCACACATCCTCATCCTCATCATTATCATTATCATTATCATTATCATTATCATTATTATTATTATTATTATTATTATTATTATTATTATTATTATTATTATTATTATTATTATTATTATTAATTTATATTGCCACCCACTCGCTGTAGTGACTCAGGGCGGCTTACAAACAATACAATACATTACATTACAATATGTTGATGGGTGCTCAGGGGGAGGGGCAGCAAAGTCCTTAATTGGCCCTGGCTTCTTTTCCCCCTGGCCATTGGTGGGGGAGGGGCAGCAAAATCCTCAACCAGCCCTGCACAAATGCGTCCACACCACTCCCAGAAATGGTTCTGGATGTCCCCATACATGCACAAATGTGTCCGCGCCACTCCTGGAAGTGGTTCCTGATGCACATGTGCATTGACGGGTGCGTCCCCCATCCACTTCCAGGATTTGTGAGGCCGAATGAATTGGAATCGGGGACCGGATCTGGTTTGTGGATAGTAATTTGGGCACTCATGCCCTAATGCATCTTTTGGAGCAAAAGTTAATATAAGACTAGGTCTTATTTTCAGAGAAATACGGTATGTACCAACCAAGTTAGTAGATTCAATAAATACCCAAATCAAATCATTTGCTATTATAATATTAGAAGCCATCTCAATCTTAAATTTATTCTCAGTCTTTTAATCTTTTGCCATTACATAGTTTAAGTCCCCTTCTATTAATTTTATTGATAATATCAAATACAAAAATGTAATTTTAGGTAATGTTTTCATTTTATGCAACACTATCTTCTCAAACCATGACAATCTTAATTCTTTATACCTTTTCAAATTTTTCTTCCCCCCATCTTTTACCCTATCAATCAACATTTTTGTTTTTACATCCTACATTTTTTTTGTATTAAATATTCAAATATGCTTAAAATGTGATTTTACTTTAATCTTGAATCTGATTTTAGTCATCTCCATTACCTGTCTATCATTATTAAATAAAATCATCTCTCCAATTTATTTTTTATCTGTTACTTCAGTTTTTCAAATGATCCTGAATTATATTTAAATCCTTCACTGATTATTTTATAGCTAAGAAGGTGTCATCAGCAAATAAACCAATCCTAACTTTGTCCTTATGTCCTATGCCTTCTATACTATTATCTTGTCTATCATATTTGTCAGGATCTCCATAATTATATAAAACAATATTAGAGAGAAGTGGAAACCTTGTCTAGATCCTCAACTTAGGTTGATTTGTCCTGTTACACCAGGAGTGGGGGACCTGTGCAGTGATGGGCAGCCAAAATTTCTACGGCGGAGAGCCAACATCATGACGTTGTGGGTGGAGCCAACGTCATGATGTCATGGGCGGAGCCAAAGTAAAAAAATAAAATAAAAATACAATATACATAAAAACACACATAAAAACACATAAAAATACAAATTAAATACACATAAAATACACATAAAAAACAAAATACACAAAAACACATAAAAATACACATAAAAACACATAAAAATATACATAAAGCACATAAATGTGTGATGCTTTGATGTGCTTTCGATATGTGATTTTTGTGATGTAATATTTGTAGTTTATGAACTGTGAGCCGCTTAGAGTCGCTATAAGCAAGTGGGGCAGGATAAAAGTCAAACGATGGCGACGGTGACGATAATAATAATAATAACAATAATAATAATAATACACATTAGAATACACATAAAAACATTAAAATACACATAAAACACATTAAAATACAGATCAAAATACACATAAAAACACATATTCCACCCATCCACCCACGCCAAACCCAAACATGAGTCACTTACCTGGCTGGGGAGCAGGCAGCAACAGCGACGGTGCTGTGCAGCCTGGTCCGGTGGCGCAGCCTGGCCTGGCCCAGCCCGCCAGCAAGGCCTGGGTCAGCAGCAGTGTGACCTGGCCTCACCTGGCATCAGCGGCAGCCCTCAGCAATGGTGAGTGGCGGCAGCGACGCATGATAGTGCAGTGTCACGGGGCAACTCAAGCAAGGGCCATGGCCGCTGCACCTCCAAGGAGGCCGCCGAGAGCCGGCTGCCCCAAAATGGAGTCTGGTGAGTGCGCATGCGTGAAAATAGCAATTGACACGTGCACGCTGAGTACTGGAGGTACGCATGCATCAATTGCTATTTTCACACATACACATTCACCAGCCGCCATTATGGGCTGGAGAGTGGGCCAGCCAATGAGGCGACCGAACCGGTCACCTAATAATAATGGCAACCACCCCGGGTGGTCTCCTGGGGAGGTTAGTACCCCTCCCGTATGGACCATCCGGTGGTCCGTACTACCGGTTCTATTGAACCGGGGCAAACCGGCCTATGCACACCACTGGACCTGTGGCTTTAAGGCCACACATGGCCTTTTGTGCTCCCCAGTACAGCCTTTTGATTGAGTCCAAATTCTTTTATTTTTATTAATATGTTTTTGATTGTCTTTTATTTATTATTCGATTTTTATACTGCCCCTTTTGGGATGTTTCCCACTCTGGGTAGTGTACAACAGTTAAAACAACAAACAACAGTACCATTCAACACAACAATAATATACTACCCCAAATGGACAGTATGGAAATTCAATAAATAAATAAATAATTTACCTTTTATTTTATTTTTTATTTTAGTAACTTTGACACTGAGAAGCCTTTAAAAGTTTTATGGAATTCAGCCCCTAAGCCAATGGTGATGAACCTATGGCATGCATGCCAGAGGGGGCACTCAGGGCACTCCTTTTGGGCATGTGCACTCTCACTCCAGCACAGAGACTGCAAGAGTTTGTTACTAGAAAACCAGAGGGACATGGAGCCGGTTTGCTCCCCTCTCCCTATCCACACATGCCTGAGGACATTTCTCACATCATCCACCCGTGTGTCCAGCAGCCTACTCCCTCCACTGTCTGGGGTAAGGCAGGCAGCTCACATGTGGTGTAAGGATGTGACACAGAAAGCAGCCTGTTGAATATGTGGTGAAGGTGATTCCTGTGGTGAGGTTGGAGAAGAGCTAGGTTGGAGGGGTGCATAGCATGTATGAGGTTCTTTTTCTAAACTAAAACCTCAGTATTCAGGGTAAATTGCTGTGTAGGCACTTTGAAATAAATAAGTGGGTTTTGGATTGCAGTTTGGGCACTCAGTGTCTAAAAGGT
The DNA here is from genome assembly GCA_030440675.1 of Furcifer pardalis. NCBI lineage: Eukaryota > Metazoa > Chordata > Lepidosauria > Squamata > Chamaeleonidae > Furcifer > Furcifer pardalis. The sequence continues at coordinate 23,418,372 of CP126894.1, forward strand.
TCACCATCACTGCCCTAGACTATCAACCCTAGTTGTCCTCTCAATTTTCAGACTTTTTATAAGTCCCTCTATCTCGTCTTCTATGATGTTTGTTCCATCCTATCCCAATGTTTATCCTGGAGTTTAAAACCCACATTCTTTTAAACATAATTTTCAATTCTCTTCTCTGATATATCTTTAACTGAATACAGGTCCTGGTTAAAAAGAATCTATATTACCAGTACCTTTATTCTGTATTTCATCAAATTGCTTCTTTATCCTGTTCCATACTTTATTATATCTACTTTGCTTTTAACTTTTTTTTATTTGGTTGCTCTAGCCAGCACTGAAGAGCTACAGAAGATCTAGTGTGTTTCCATAAGAGCAGTGGGGTATCTCTGTATATTAAGTAATTCAAGGACTTTTAGATCTGTGGGTAACTGAAATTGTGGAAACAGAACCCATGGATATGCAGGGAATGTGACCTGTATCTCTGCAAGTGATAACGGTTTACAAAAAAACAAACGAACATACGTCTAAAGGAGGAAATTATGAAGTACAGTAAACCTTGAGTTATGAATAAAATCAGTTCCATGGCATTGTTCATAACTCAAATTTGTTCGTAAGTCGAGGCATCCCCATTCGGATAAAGAATAAGTTCCTCCCACCCTCCAAAAATCAAAACAGTCTCCCCACTCCGAAAATCAATCAAATCACCCCAAAACAACAGCATGCATAAGCATGCATAAGGAAAGCATGCATAAGCAAAAAAGTTGTTCCTTACTTTAAAGAAGCTTTGAAAATGGACAGAAAACTCAGAAAAATCCAGCAAGAAACAGCAAAAGGCAGCCATTTTGGTGCTGAAACTCTAGACAAAGAAATCACTCCAAACACTCTACTGCCACCTACAGGGCTCAGAAAGGCTGCATGTGTATAAAATATACACTTCCAGGCCTCAATGCACTTTGGGGAATCATATTATGTAACCTAAAGCAAACCCATAGGAGAAATGGCATTTTTTGCTTCACTGGAGGCAACACAGAGGAAAAAGAATTAATTCATAAATCGGGGCATGGATTTCAGTGCAGAACCAATTCGTAAGTCAAATTATTCGTAAGTAGGAGCATTCGTAAATCGGGGTTTTACTGTAATAGCAATTACACTTGTATACCACCCCCTAGTGCTTAATGCACTCGCTGGGTGTTTCACAAGGTAATTCATTTTACCAACCTCAACCTTGAACCCCATCAGAATCAAACTCACGATATCAGCTGTTTTGTCTGTAGTACAAGAGTTTAACTACTGAGCCATCAGATAAAGGATAATCTAATACTTCCAAGACTTGACATGCTTGTTTCTAGTACTCCAGTGGTGCTTTGCTTTTAGAAATTTACCTTCCATTGAATCCAGGAAAGGGAGATGCTTATGTCACTAATCTGATTTCCTGCATTGGAGAAATAATATTAAACTAAATAGACTTTTGGTCTACTCCAGAAGAGTTTGTTTTCTTGCATTCAGGGGAAATTGTCAGAAACTCAGACAACTCCTTCATGTTCCTTGGTATAAAACATAACATGCTCACAGTCAGAATTGGTCATCAAAGAAATAACAGTACAGTATAACAAAATCAAGTAATATAGTACAGTACATGGATTCCTCTGCTTTGAAGGAAAGGAGGTATGCCACAAAATAATATCTCGGCTCCTTTCCTTCACTAATTCTTGCTTTCTTTTCTTGCAGGCTATGCACCAAACATATTTGAATGTGTATGAGAATGGCACTGAGGCTGCAGCCGTCACCTTTATTGAGATTGTCTTCACTTCACTTCCCCCGGAATTGAGACTAGATCACCCTTTCCTCATGATCATCCATGAAACTATGTCCCATACCATTTTATTTATGGGCAAAATTAGAAATCCAAAGGAGAATTGATCACACAACTGGGAACCTCTTGTTTTGACGCTGAAGGTGTGGTGTTGCCTAAATAAACAATGAGTGTGAAAAGATTCCTAGGTGTTGGTTGCTTTCTTGGGACTCTGAACAAATGCAATATTAATGGAATAGATCTTTAAAATTACTCAGTGTTTCAGTGTAAAAAAAAGCATACTCCACAGTATGTGTAAATTAACAAGAATGAAATATGTAAGGATTTTTAGCAGAAAGACGTATGATCATATGTCACTTGGAGTCGCCAGAGCCACGGCTCCTCAAATCCCGGCTCCTCAAATCCCGGGCTGTGAGGCCCTGCTCCTGCGTTTGGGCCCTAAGGGTCAGTTGGGAATCCTGCTCCTGTACCTGCCTCCCTGCAGTGTAGCAGATTCCCTGCCTGAGCTCCTTGAGGCGGTCTCGATGTTGGCGTTGGAGCTCCCCAGACTTATGGTTCTGGGGGACTTCAATTTGCCATCATTAGGGACTGGCTCAGAGGCAGCACAGGAGTTCATGGCTTCCATGGCAGCTGTGGGCCTGACCCAGGTAATTCAGGGCCCTACCAGGAGCAGTGGCCGCACCCCGGATTTAATTTTCTTATCGGAGCTGTGGCAGAGTGATCTGAATTTAGACATTACCCCTGTGCCATGGTCAGATCACTATCTGGTGACTCTAGACTACCTGGGGGCGAGGCTTCACCGCAGGGAGGTAGGGCCAGTTAAATGGGCCCGCCCCCGGCGACTAATGGATCCGGAAGGATTCCAGAGGGAACTGGGGTGTTTTCCTCTTGACCTGCAATGCGATTCGTCTGAGGCTCTTGTCAACTCATGGAACAAGAGAGTAACGGCAGCCTTGGATGTGATCGCTCCACTACGGCCTCTCCTTGCCCGCGGGCATCAATCATCCCCTTGGTTCACAGAAGAGCTGAGGGAGTTCAAACGGGCAAAGAAACGCCGAGAGCGTCACTGGGTGAAGACCCGGAGTGAGTCTGATCGAACACTTGTTAGAGCTGCCATTAAAGCCTACCTAGTGGCGATGGGGGTGGTGAAACAACAATATTTCACCGCCCTTATTGCCTCCGCAGATAATCGCCCAGCGACTTTGTTCCGGGTGATCAGGTCCCTACTTGGAAGAGGGGGGTCTGGCCCTGGTTGGCAGGGATCGGCTAAGGCTTTTGCTGATTATCTGGCAGAGAAAATTGCTCAGATTCGTTTGAAGTTTAATCCTGGCGTGGAAGAGACAGAGCTGGGGTTGACCAGAGTACAGTCTGGCCATGTTATCTGGGATCAGTTCGATCCAGTTGGCCCTGAGGAAGTGGACAGGCTTCTTGGATCTGTTCGCGCCACTGCCTGTGAATTGGATCCATGCCCTGCCTGGCTAGTCAAGGCATCTAAGGCTGTGTCAGTAGGTTGGGTTGAGGCAATTATAAATTCATCTCTACAGGAGGGGCTTTTTCCAGCACCCTTAAAACATGCTTTGGTGCGTCCCCTCCTGAAAAAGCCATCCCTCGACCCCACGGTACTTACCAACTACCGACCAGTATCCCACCTACCCTTACGGTTTTGGAGAAGGCAGTGGCGTGGCAGCTACAGGAAGTCCTGGATGAAGCGGATTATCTGGACCCTTTCCAGTCAGGATTCAGGCCCGGATATGGTACTGAAACTGCATTGGTCGCATTTGTGGATGATCTCTGGCGAGAACGGGATGGAGGTCATCCATCCATCCTGGCTCTTCTTGACCTCTCAGCGGCTTTTGATACTGTCGACCACGGTATCCTTCTGGGAAGGCTCAAAGGATTGGGGATCCAGGGCACTGTGTTGGCCTGGTTCTCTTCATTTCTGAGGGGCCAGACCCAGTCAGTGTGGCTGGAAGGCGAGAGGTCCAGCCCTAGGCCCCTGCAATATGGGGTGCCTCAGTGCTCGGTACCAGTGATGGGATGTAACAGGTACGCACCAGTTCGCCAGAACCGGTAGTAACTTTCCCCAGTGTCCTGGAGAACCGGTAGCAACTTTTTGGGGGAACCACCTTCAGGGCTTACCTTTTTACTGTTTCACCCACAGTGCATGTGTGAATTGCCCCGACAGCCTCCAGGCACCTGGATAGGACTTCTCCTGCATCAATTGGATCTCCACGGGCTGAGATATACAGCTGGGTGTCATCTGCATATTGGTGATACCTCACCCCATGGGAACGGATGATCTCACCCAGTGGCTTCATGTAGATGTTAAATAGGAGAGGCAAGAGTACCGAGCAGTGGTGGGTTGTCAACAATTTTACTACCCCACCGTGACATCATCACAGTGTGGGCGGAGCTAACATCATGACATCAAGACATTATGGGCGGAGCCGATGTCATGATGTTGTGGGCGGGGCGAAAGAAAAATGAAAATAATAAAAAATAAAATAAAAATAAGCACACACACACACACCCCTCAACCCACCCACAACACAAACCCGTAAATAAATAAAATAAATAAATAAATTTAAAAATACATTAAAATACACACACACACACACACACACACACACACACACCCCAAACACAAATCAACCAGAACTTTTAAACCAGAGCTTAAAGCTTATTCTGGCTAATCTTTCTCACACTAGGTCAGATGGAAGGAACTACAGAATGAACTCACCACAAGATGGGTTCATTTTGGCACTTTTCAAATTTTCAACAGTTATGGTTGTGAGAGCTGGACCATTAGGAAAGCTGAGCGCAGAAGAATAGATGCCTTTGAGATGTGGTGTTGGAGGAGAGTTTTGAGTCCCCTGGACAGCGAGGAGAACAAATAGGTCAATCTTAGAAGAAATCAACCCTGACTGCTCCCTTGAAGGTCAAATAGTAAAGATGAAGCTAAAGTACTTTGGACATCAAATGAGAAGAGAGGATTCACTTGAGAAAGCCTTAATGCTGGGAAAGGTGCAGGGCAAAAGAAAAAGGGGGCAGCCAAAAATGAGATGGTTAGATGGTATTGTAGAGACAATGGGTACAGAACTGAGTGAGTTGAGGAGGATGGTGGAGGACAGAGGTGCCTGGCAGACAGTGGTCCATGGGGTCGCAAAGGGTCGGAATCGACTGTGCAACTGAACAACAAAAAAACTCTGAGATGATGAAGGACAGATCATGCCCTTTCTCTTTATGGCCATCTTTCAGGTATGTATTTGAAGAGTGCTATCATATTCCCTCTCAATCTCCTTTTCTCAAGGCTAAACATGCTCAGTTTCTTCAATCTTTCTGGAAAGGAGAATTCTCATCCCTTTTTTTAGGGGACACCCAAATGAGGCTCCTTTCATGTCCCCAAGTGCAGCTCTCAGGTATCAAAACCCAACTTTCCAGTCTCCAGTTCAGTAGCTTAACCACTAAGCCACTGGAGGAGCTGCATCCTCCATGAAGAGATTTGAAGGATTAGAGACAGTATGTTCTAACTCCACGTCAGACGCAATTTGCCTCCTTTTACAGATATTCTGTGATCTTAGACAGCTCCCGTTCCGTTTGGCCTTAGAGCTACCCTTGAAAATAAAACAAGTTAGTTCAGCAGAGAGATGGACCTAGACCTTAGCTTTGGGAAGCACCACCAACTCCACTTGTTTCTCTTTGGGCAACATGCAGTATTGGGGGAAAGGCCCAACAGTGCTAGACAAAGGGCTTTCATACTTCTTTCTTGAAAGCCCCCTGGCTCTTCCATCTCCCAGAACTGTGATGGTGAACCTTGGCACTCCAGATGTTCTTGGACTTCAATTCCCAGAAGCCCAAGCCCTGGTGAATCCACATGAATGGGTTGGCCTGCGCCGTGCTGCCCTTTTTGCTCCTAGAAGTGGAAATAAAACGTGCCCGTACAGGCACATTTTACTTCTGCTTCCAGGAGTGACGAGGACAGCGTGGCATGGGCAGGATGAATCACAGCAAACCCATTTGTGTGGATTCATGGGGGCTTGGGCTTCTGGGAATTGAAGTCCAAGAACATCTGGAGTGCCAAGGTTTGCCATCATGGTCTTAGAATGACCAGGCTAAAACCCTCCAGGGCATGTGGACTTAGCAAACAGTATTTTGTGAAAAACAGGAAGACTTTGGCCATCATTGATGTTTCCCTGAATTTATTATTTGCTTCTTCCCAGAGAACATCTCTATTTGTTTAACCAAGCTCCGGAAACACTCCTACTTAACCTTCAGTATAATCAGGGTTTTTTTTTTCCTGAAAGCCATGCGAAAGGATTCTTCTAAAATCTTCCAGTGGCCTATTTAGGTTTTATGGCAAACTTTCACAATTTGCCAGTTTCTCATGAATGAGAAATCCATCACCCTCCATCATTTTTGTGTCCTTTCTATATCCCTTCCTTAATTTACAGAGGGTCTTTTTTTTTTTACGTGTCCCTTATGCCCAACCTCGATTATAAATCTCTCCTTTGACCCTGTCCCTTCTTTTTACTTCCTTCTATATGCCCAACTTTCACTCTTTTTGTTTCATTTGTTTTGTTGTTCAGTTGCACAGTTGATTCCGACCCTTTGCAACTCTATGGAGCATTGTCCGCCAGGCACCTCTGTACTCCACCATCATGTTGGGCTTCTTTTCCTTCTCCTACTGTACATATTCAACCTTTTCTTCACTTTCCTCCTTACCAGACAGCAGAATTTCTCTTCCGTATTTGAATTTTTCTGAAGCACCCTCCACTGGTTTTTTTATGTTATGATTTCTTCTCAGAACTCCTAAGACAAATGTCATTGTGCCCAATTCTAGTTCAGAGAAGCCAGCTCTTGGGTGATTTGAATCTATGACAAGAACCCAAACAAAGACATCTGAAAGCATTTAACTCAAACTTCATGGCTTCTTGCTCTTCAGGAGAAACCTGCTCTTATTTCTGAATCGCTTCCTTACTCCTAGTGATTGAAGACTGCAGATATATTTATATTAATGATGAACAATAAATTATTTAAAACAAAACATGCCTTTTTTAAAAAAAAAAATCATCCATCTCTCTACCTCTCTATACAATCATCTATCCATCCATTCATCCATCCATCCATTTCTCTCTCTCCATCTGTCCATCCATCCTTCTCTGTCCATCTGTCCATCTATCCATCCAACCATCTATTCATCTATCCCCTTAACTTAGTGCCAAAGCATTACTCAATGAAGCAACAAAACACATAGTGTAAAAATTACATAATAAAAACACATAACACAAACATTGTAAACAATGTTGTTGTTGTTCAGTCACATAGTCGAGTCCAACCTTTTGCGACTCCATGGACCACTGCATACCAGGCTCCTCTGCCATCTGCCATCTTCCGTAGCCTGCCCAGATCTACACCCACTGTGTCAATGATGCCATTTTGCCATCTCATCCTCTGCCACCCACTTCTATTTTTGCCTTCAATCTTTCCCAGCATCATCGCCTTCTCAAGTGAGTCCTCTCTTCTTATTTGGTGGCCAAAGCACAGTACTTGAGATTTAACTTCAGTTTTTGTCCTTCTAAGAAGCAGTCAGGATTTATTTCCCTTATGATTGACTCATTTGATCTCTTTGCAGTCCATGAAACTCTCAAGAGTCTTCTCCAGCACCACAGTTCAAAGGTGTCTATTCTTGTGCAGTCAGCCTTCCTTATGGTCGGGCTCTCACACCCACTGCTACAAAGGGGGGGGGGAGAGGTAGAGCTGCACATCATCTAAGTATTGATGACAGTGAACCCCAAATCTCCATATGACCTCACCCAATGGTCTCACATAGATGCTAAACAGCCAAATCCTGTGTGGTTCCACATTGTTGTACCCACAGATCTGACACCACCTACCCGAGGTGCACCTTCTGGGCATGGTTTTCTTTAGAAAGGACCAGAACTAAGCCAAGGCCAAGACCCCAATCCCAAATCCCAACAGCCTGTCCAGGAGAATACTGTGGTTGTCACTATCAAAGGTCACTGAGAGGTCCAAGAGAACCAACAGCACTGCACTGCCACTGTTGTGTCATTCAACAGTGCGACCAATGCTGTGTGGGTCACCGCATGGAACTTGACAGGAAAGGATTGAGATGGGACCATCTCATCCAGGAATGCCTTCAGCTAATCTGTCACCACATTCTCGACTACCTCGGCCAAGATGGAAAGTTGAAGATCAGTCAGTAGATGATTAAGTTATCAGCTACCAATCCTGAATGATTGTCTCCTTCAAATGGGAAACAAACAGGCACAGAGCCATGACAGACTAAAACAGAAACAAGCAGAGATTGTCACAGAGAAACGTATCCCCATTGCAGTTTACAAGAAGAATGTTTTCTAAAACTACAGTGAATAAACCAAACTAAAAAGATCTGTGTACAACGATCAGTTACTGAAAATCAGCATTGAGTCACAACTAGAGAAGCCCCATTTAATCAGTTGGGATTTAGTGAGTCAGCACTTATGCAAATTCAATTGATTCAATGGATCTACTATAATTGTGTCTGACTCCTGGATCTATTGGAATAAAACTACACCTACAAAATTGGGAGTGGTGGTGATGATAAGGGCTTTGTCTGGTAGCAAAAAAATAATGCCAGGTGTTTTCTGCGGACAATGTCCCAGATCTGTTGCAACATAATTTTGTTCTCTGTCCTGTTTGATAACCTATATTTGCTCTGCTGAGCAGTCAATAATGAATGTGAGCATTTTACAAATCTGGCCCATTAATACTAAGGAAGGAGTAGCTTTCAGATCTTTTGAAGATTCTGTAAGTATAATCTACTGTTCTCCCTTCTTTGTTCTTTGTGATTTAGACAAAATGAATTGTCACAATGTTCCATGTAGGTAAAAATTGGGACATAACAATTTCACAGATCTCACTTTCCTGGGAAAATCTTTTTTTTTCCTCAGCAAAGCAACTTCCAGTACCATCTTGGAAGTTTGGATGTTCTATACAAGGAGTTCAGCGTGGCTTGGGAGAACCAAGTGTCAACATGGCGCTTCAAGTCATGTGGCCACAGTAGATAATCTGTTTCTCTTCTAGTATATAAAAAGGATAGAAGTACAGTGTAGGGTAGACGGATCTACTCTGGGTACAGAGTATTACATGGAAAGGAAGTATTTTTGAATCCCTTGCATAGGAAAAAAATCATTTTGGTGAACAACTGAAAAAATGAGTTCACTGTTGCAGTAGCATAGCAATAACACATAAAGAGCCTCCTCAAAGACTGGTATTTTTTTAAACACAATCAGGCATACCCTAGCAATGGCAACCTTGTGTTGCTAGCTAATCTTTCTCACACTGACTCAGGCGAAAAGAAATGCAGAACGAACTCACCAAAAGGTGTCTTCATTTTGGCAGTTTCACATCTGGCCTAGACACAGAAGAAGAGAAAGAACTGTTCATATTATATTTTATTTTCAATAGACAAAATCCTGTTCATCCTGAAATAGCAGTCATTATATCAGGTCACAAGGAATGGTTTTAAGTAATTTTGCAATTGGTTGTCTGGCACAACCAATTTCTCAATGCACCAGAGGAAGTACTTCAGGGGATTTCATTTCCACCCCAGTGCTGGCACAACTACCAGAAGCACAACAGGATTTGTGTCAAAAATTAGCAAATGTGCTAATGTAGTGAAGGGTATGAAAATTACAATGTATAATAAATTATTTAAAGTCGAATCTCAGTAGAAATTATTCAAATCATTATGGGAATTTGATGTGGGAAAGGAAATAAACTAGAACAAGGGTGCCCAAGCTTTGCGGGCTGGTCTCATGGTTGAGTGTGCCAGTCACATGGTTCTTTCCACTGGAAGCAGAAGTAAAACATGCATGCATAATGCACCAGTGCATGTGCAGAGTGGTGCTGTAAATGAGCTGTGCCTGTTCTAAACAAATTTATGAATACCATAGCAACAGCTTGCTATTTAGAATTGCATCCATGGATTAAGAGGGTAAGTGTGATTAACAGGATCCTGTCCATAAGCATTCCAACAGGTATTTGATTTATAGGAAGACTGGATGACTGCAGTTTAAACAATGGAAAGAGGGAGGAGGAGAAATATTAACAAAATATCTCAAAATTTCAGACTGATTTTAAATTCTAAATTCCCTGCTGTAGTACTTTATGAGAAATGTGAATTAGATTTTCTGACAGTTCCATGCAGTCTATATCTAGTATAGAGACTGCATTACTACATATAGTGAAAAACTATATTTTGGCTGACAGTGATAAAGTGGATGTTGCCAGAGGAGCCTTTTAAGGAGCCTTTTAAAACCATTCAGAGGGAAGGCTTTAGTTAAGTTTTCACAGGAGTTAGACAGAAAAAACTAGGCTGGGACTTCAGTTTTGAAGCTCCTAGAGTAGTGTTTCTCAACCTATGGTTTTTGGACTTCAATTCCCAGAAGCCTAAGTCAATTCCTCAAAACACTAATTAGCCAATGTACTGACTTAAGCTTCTGGGAAGTAGCAATGTCCCTATGTGATGCCTGCATGCATGCCCCCCCCCCCCCGTTCGAAATCATTGTCCTAGACTGAAGTCCAAGTTTGAGAATTTTTGAAAATGGTGAAGGAAAATAGTCATAGTTGTGAGGTAGTTAAAAATAGTGTTGTACATTTTTAAGCAGCTCTGGAAATCTAATATGGTTTTTCATTGAAAACTACATCTATAGACCAACACACACACACACACACACACAAATATGCTTAATATATAAGGAAAGATAGGAGTAAAGTAAATGAAATTTCAACTGTATGATAAGAACATATGCTTGTAACAGTGAACCATCTTATCCAATGATGGGATGTTATAGGTTCTCACCAGTTCGCCAGAACCGGTAGTAACTTTCCCCAGTGTCCTGGAGAACTGGTAGCAGTTTTTGGAGGGAACCACCTCGGGGGCTTACCTTTTCCCCAGTTCCCCCACTGTGCATGCATGCCAAGCACTTGATGTGCATGGGCGCCTACAGCACTTGGCGCACATGTGCGGCCTCCTTGCTGTCTTCTCAAGCAGGGAGGAGGAAGAGAAGCTGCTAGCCTGAAGCTCCCTATAGCCTGCTCCCCAGGGTAAGTGACTCGCCTTTGGGTGTGGGTGTGTATTTAAATGTGTATTTATTTTTAATGTGCATTTTTATGTGTTTTTATGTCTATTTAATATGTATTTAATGTGTATTTATTTTAATGTGTATTTTTATGTGTTCTATGTGTATTTAATTTGTATTTTATGTCTATTTTATGTGTATTTATTTTAATGTGTATTATATGTGTTTTACGTGTATTTTTATGTATTTTTATGTCTATGTAATTTGTATTTTTATGTGTACATTGCCAACTTTGGCCCCGCCTACCAGGCCGCATGGTCCCGCCCATGAAATTGGCTCCACCCACATAGTTGGCTCCACCCACATAGCTGGCTTTCCCTACAAATTAGGCTCAGCCCACGGTGTGGTAGTAAAATTTTTGACATCCCACCACTGATCTTATTCCTTTGTTTTTTAAAAAAATAAACTTATTTTTGGTTTTCAAGCATTGGTTATTATTTTTTTGAAAATCAATAGTTACAAAATACTACACCACACATATTGTTAGCCAACATTTTGACACCAGAATACCATAGGCTTTACAGAGACTGTATGTGTTTGTTCTTTTTAAAATGGAAGTGTAAAATGGAAGCTGTAGCAATGTGTAAACCTCAATGGAAATAAAATAATGGATATTTGCCTGTTTTGTAAAAGGGATATTTCATGAAGAGGACCCACTGCTACAAGCTAAATGGCAACCTCGAACTTAGTGAAAGGATTTGGGGTAGTTGTGATTTGGTGGTGGCACAAATCAGACAGATAAAGTAGAGTGAGTAGCACAGTTTCTTTACTAGAAATGTGAATCTATTTTGCAGTTCTAATGATCTAGGATAAAATCTAGCTTTGTTTATTTCCATGTCTAGGCCAGATGTGAAACTGTCAAAATGAAGGCACCCTTTGGTGAGTTAATTCTGCAGTTCCCTTCACCTGACCTAGTGTGAGAAAGATTAGCTGGCAACACAAGGGTGCCATTACCAGGGTACGCTTGATGGTGGTTCAAGAGTACCACAATCTTCAAGGAGGCTCTTTCTGTGCACCCCTACAATCTAGCATCCTTGTTCTATTAATTCCACATGGACTATGTTCTTGAACAAAAGTTCTTTAAAAGGAATTCTGCAGAAAAGACTTCAAATGCACTGATTATTTAATATCTCTTGCAGGACTTTTTCATTATTCAACCCTTATCAATCCTGATGAAGTCCATAATTTACCTCTGCTTGCTCTTTTGTGTTCAAGCCATCTGCTATCCTCTCTCAGAAGAACAAAACCATCAGGATGGTCACAGAGAAAACAGTGCAGTCCAACATCCCTCTTTGGACAAACAAGAAAAGCCCACAGACTATGATAAGATTGCTTTCATCAATGCTGACTTTGCATTCAGAGTTTACAAACACATCATTTCAGTCAAAGCTGACAAAAATGTTTTCTTCTCTCCTCTAAGCATTTCCACAGCACTTGCCATGCTGAGCTTAGGTGCTAATTCTGAAACACAAGATCAAATTTTCAAAGGACTTGGATTCAACTTGTCAGAAATTAAGGAGAACAAAATACATGAAGGATTTCACCATCTTCTCCACAGCCGACCATATACCAAATCACAGGTGACCATGTGGACTGAACCAGAGGTGAACATAGGCAATGCCTTGTTCATTGAAGAATCTTTAAAACCACTGCCTGAGTTTTCCAAGGATATCAAAACCCTGTATGAAGCTGAGAGCTTTTCTTGCAACTTCAGTAATTACATAGAAGCCAAAAAACAAATAAATGATTGCATAAAGAGCAAAACTGAGGGGAAAATAGCTCACACAGTTGAGAGACTTGATCAAACCACAGTAATGGTTCTTGTGAACTATATCACCTTCAAAGGTGTGTTGAAGAATACTGCTTACTAAATACTTAGAAAATATTTTGTCAACTGTATGTAGCAAAACCTTCAAAGCTATGGAATTGTCTCAATGCAACGTAAGTTATTTGGGAGGCAAATATAGAAACTATATCAGTGGAAAATGGGAGGGCAGTGGTGGACTGTATTATGAATGTTTGTGGTTAGTTATTGGAGAGAATCAAATGAGAACCTAGAACTTCCCTTTTCTTTAACATTAATATATTTCCAATAAGCAAGTTTAAAAACAGAAATGTAAACAAAGGCCGCGTGAAAGTAGAAGTGACCATTGGAACCTCTGTCACTAATTCATATCTAGTTTAGTTTAAAATTTGCCCAATTTTTTTAAAAAATTGAACAGGTTGTTCCTTGCAAGAGAATCAAAGTGGAAACATCTGTAGGTCATGAAAATTAAAACCTTTGATTGGATTGTAAAAATAGGCAAATGTGAGGGAGGTCTAGTCTACCAAGCATTCCTGATTGGCTGTGATTTCTGCTTATGGATGATAATTGTTGCAAAGCATAGAGGCTTAAGATCATTTAATATTTCCACAATTTTTGGTATCTAAATGAATGAACTTCTTAGCTCATGTCTTCAAGTTTTGGATGGGCTTTTGTGTGTGTTTTCTTTTTCAATTCATTAAACATCCTCTCACTTTTTCTTTCAAAAAGGAAAAATTACTGCTTTGTAGTATTCCATTAAGACATAATATGTAAGATTTGATTTTGTTATGCATTAATTAGATGGGGGGGAGAGAGAGTCAATCGAGAACTTGATATGTTTACATTTTTAATGATGGACAAGTGGATTTTCACCAATTAAGAAAGGCAAACATCATAGCCTTTCATTGCTTTTTAAGAGCATTTAAACACAGAGACAAAAAATGAATAGAAACCAAACAAAATTGCAGTACAAATGAAAACATATCCATGGCCATAAAACTCGCAACTTTATACATGCTTCATTTGTTAATAGTTTTTCCATTGTAGAATATCTGTGCTGTATTTCCTAAAATAGTGCCCAATAGACGTGACTTTATGGTTAGAGGGATCTGGGCTTATACTGCTAGCATGCTATTCAATCCATTGGCCTCAGTTTAGAAGCAGTGTTGCATGCTTATAGAATGTCTTCAAGTTTTTATTTCAATAGCTAGTTCAGATTTAGGTAGACCATGAGATAAGGCAGAAATACAGTACGTATCTTGAGCCTTGGAGCTCATTGGGGCTCTTTTGTGGGGGTCCTGTAGCTTTTTGTAAGATGGCCATGTTGACTCCACCATGACATTCTGTTTATTATATTCTTTGCTTTTGTGCAGGGGTTTACCCATTCATTATCAAAGAAATGACCAATGTGAATGGTTAGCTGTTGATAATAAAAACTTTAGATTTGTCTCTTCAGTGCATATGTTTGCTGTTAAAGACTCTTTAACCATTAGCACTTCTGACATCTTGCTTTCTGATAACTGGCATGGTTTCAACAGTTCGTGTACTTAGATATTCAGATTGTTATCACACAACTCCTAGGCAACTTGCAATTAACCAGCAATTGTGATTAAGTAAGTAAACACAGATAAATAAGAGGCACAAATTTGACTGGTTGAGGCTATATATTAATACTACCTTTCCTAATTTTTATTTCTAAAGCTGACTGGAAACTAGCCTTCGACACAGCCTCCATCAGGGAAGAAGATTTTTTTGTAGATGCCAACAGAACAGTGAAAGTCAGTCTCATGTCTCAAGAAGGCTACTACAAATTCCTTCGTGACGACATTTTGTCTTCCTGGGTGGTAGAAGTTGCTTTTCGAGGAGATGGCATTGCTGAAACTTACAGAGATGACATAACAGCATTCTTCATTCTACCAGATGAAGGGAAAATGAAACATTTGGAAGGTGCTTTGGTAAAAGACAATGTGTCTAAATGGGCAACATTCTTCAGAACATCTTCATATGAGTAAGTTTGTTTTGTTTTTAAAAACTGCTACCAGAAGATTTTGTGTTGTACTGCGTTCAGTAATACACTGTAAAATCAAACAATACCATTTAACATGTATTTATGTGATTCTTATTCATTATGGTCTTAAAAGCAAAAAAAAAAAAAAAAAGCCACCACTGTAAGTGACATCCAGTATAATTTCTGGGCATACTGATACTTGTGACCTCTGGTGGAACACAGTGGTAGGTTGGCATGGGTAAAGAAAACTCTGTAGTTTTTATCCACCCAGTTCTTACCAAAGTGTCTAGAGAGGAGCAACTAAGCCCTCCTCTATCACAACTTTCTCCACATGGAGAACCAGATGTTGGAAAAGGTGAAACTCTTTCACATGTGAAGGCTGTACCCATAAGCAAGTCCTGTGCAAAATCGGAGTTCGCTGTTTGCATGTAGAACTTAATTGCGAGTAGAAGGTTCTCCTCCTTAGAGATATATCACACACTGCTTGGAAAAAGTGATGATGATGAGAGTATAGTTGTTTCTCTATAAGCATTTGATTACAAACAAGGAGGTAATGAATGAATAGGGCTAAAGTCGCAAAGTTCTACTTGATATTTTGGCCAGGAATCTGATGGCATCAAGGTTGGCAGTACTCATCCAGGTATCAGCAAGGCTTCAAAGGAGTAGAATCCAGCTCTCCACTCCAAAATAGATTATTTGGCTTGAAATAAGAAGTTCAAAGAACTGCATTTCTAGGGTTATCACATTATTGTGAAAATGCTTTCTAAGTGTTTCATTAATATAAATTTATGAAACATACTATATTAGGAATTGAATTTTTAAATTATTGGACTACATATTTCTCTATTCTAGGAGTTCTATCTGACAGACAGACATCTTACCAACACCAAAATGTGGTTCACTTGGGAGAAAGGCCTCAAATGGAAGGCTTGAGTTAGATCTAGTTCTACTTTTCTTCCAGCTAGATTTGCAGCAGCAACAGGAATTTTGGGTGAGCTAGGCCTAGGCAGCTGTGATATGAGTATTTTGTTGTTCAGTCGCACAGTTGATTCCAACCCTTTGCGACCCTATGGACCACTGTCCGCCAGGCACCTCTGTCCTCCATCATCTTCCTCAACTCACTCAGCTCTGTACCCATTGTCTCTACAATACCATCTAGCCATCTCATTTTTAGCTGCCCCCTTTTTCTTTTGCCCTGCACCATTCCCAGCATTAAGGCTTTCTCAACTGAATCCTCTCTGACTGGTAAGTAAAGTCCAAAATCCAAACAATATACAATATTTCTAAAATAGAAATGGACCTGATAGAGTAGGATTTGTGAAAATAAAATAGAGAGAATAAGAGGGAGAGAATTGTATAGATTTGGTTGATTCCACATGCTGCCATCTGACAACCTGAAAGTTCACAAAACTCAGCAATAATTTGTTGTTGTTGTTCAGTCGCAGTCGATTCTGACCCTCTGCAACCACATGGACCACTGTCCGCCAGGCACTCCTGTCCTCAACCATCCCCCTCAACTCACTCAGCTCTGTGCCCATTGTCTCCACAATACCATCTAGCCATCTCATCTTGGGCCATCCCCTTCTTTTGCCCCCGACCTTTCCAAGCATCAAGGCTTTCTCAAGTGAATCCTCTCTTCTCATTTGATGTCCAAAGTACTTTAGCTTCATCTTTATTATTTGACCTTCTAAGGAGCAGTCAGGGTTGATTTCTTGTAAGATTGACCTATTTGTTCTCCTCGCTGTCCAGGGGACTCTCAAAACCCTTCTCCAACACCACATCTCAAAGGCGTCTATTCTTCTGCACTCAGCTTTACTAATGGTCCAGCTCTCACAACCATACATTGCCACCAGGAATACCATTGCTTTGACTATACGAATTTTTGTTTGCAATGTGATGTCTCTACTTTTCACTATGTTCCCCAGGTTTCTCATCGCTTGCCTCCCAAGAATCAGTCGCCTTTTTATTTCATGGCTGCAATCACCATCTGCAGTGAGCTTTGATCCTAGGAAAGTAAAATCTGTCACTGCTTCTACTTCTTCCCCATCTATTTTCCAGGGACTGATAGGGCCTGTTGCCATTATCTTGGTTTTCTTGATATTGAGTCTCAACCCAGCTTTTGCACTTTCATCTTTCAACCTAATCAGGAGCTTCTTTAAGTCCTCTTCACTTTCTGCCATTAGTGAGGTATCATCTGCATATCTCAAGTTGTTGATGTTTCTCCCAGCAATTTTGATCCCAAATTCTGATTCCTCCATCCCTGCATTGCACATTATGTGCTCTGTGTATAAGTTGAATAAGCAGGGTGACAAAATGCAGCCTTGTCTTACTCCTTTTCCTATTCCAAACCACTCTGTCATTCCGTATTCTGTCCTAACTGTTGCCTCTTGACTCTTGTACAGATTTCTCATGAGGCATATAAGGTGTTCTGGTATTCCCATCTCTTTAATTACTTGCCACATTTTGTTGTGGTCCACACAGTCAAAGGCTGTGATATGAGTACAGTAATACCTCATATAACATTAGTATCGAATAACACTAAAATCGCATAACATCAAGGAATCTGGGGGGAAGAATTGCATCAGATAACATTAAGATCCTATGGGATGCTTCAGATAACAACCGCGAAAGCCTGTGTGGTTACAATGTATCTCTATGGATCCCATAGAGGATCAGATAACACTAAAAATCATATAACACGAAGACTTGTGGAACCAGGTTTTAGTGTTATATGAGGTTTTACTGTATAGGTAAAGGTAAAGACCTCCCTTGATCAAAAGCCAGTCATGTCCATCTCTAATGAAAGGTGCTCATCTCTGTTTACACCCGAAGCACTAGTGCTGTCTGCATCTACAGATGTTTCCATGCCCATGTGGCAGGAATATCTAGATGCCAAAGCACATGGAACACTGTTACCTTTTCAACCTATTTATCTACTTGCAATTTCTTGTTTTCTAAATGCTAGATTGGTAGGAGCTGGGGCAGTCAATGGGAGCTCACTCCATCATGCAGCACTCAAGTCTCAAACTGCTGAACTGAGTATACCTTGGAGTTGTCATTCTGCTAGGAGTCTGTGCAATGGTAGACATCTCCATAACAGTATTCTGCACATGCAAATGGACCTGGTAAATTTTCCAGCTGTATGCAGTTTTTAAAGTTGTTTATCACATCACCTACTGTCAGGATCAAATAGCACATTAAAGGAAATTTAGGTTTGCTGCTGCTGCTGCTGCTGCAGCAGCAACAACAACAACAAGCATCTTGATAACAGCCAAGGAGGCATACTAATGACTGAATAGGGCTAAAGTTGCAAAGTTCTACTTGATATTTTGGCCAAGAACCTGATGACATCAAGGCTGGCAGTACTGATCCAGTACTCATCCAGGATGGTGGAGGACAGAGGTGCCTGGCAGGCAATGGTCCATAGGGTCACAAAGGGTTGGAATCAACTGTTCAACTGAACAACAACTATTGCAACAGTTCTTTCAAATCACAATTGGACTTTTAAATCCACTGTAAAGACCTCTACTTTTAATGAGACACGAACAGTATTAGTATTTGTGTCTGAGTTTGAATCTCATATATTGTTAATTATAAAATAAATTTTGTGTTAGAAATTACTCTGGGTTGAAAGGATTTTTCCTGGAGAAACTCTGCTCAGGAGATGCCCAAATGAGGCTCCTTTTAATGATGTGTAGATTTCTAGGAGTTATCTAAATAATATCACTCAGTTATAATAACTTACTATTTGGGTTGTTTGTTTTTAATTTCTTGTTCCATAACATTATTTTTGCCAATCATCTAACATTTTGGCTTGTACTAAACAGAAATCTACACCTGTCCATTCCAAAATTTACCATTTCATCTTCCTACAATCTCAAAGACATAATGGAGAAGCTAGGTGTGACTGATATCTTTAATAACAATGCAGATCTGTCTGGAATTACTGGAGAACGCAATCTGAAGGTTTCCAAAGTAAGTAGGAGATTGGGGATGAGAACTGGCAGGGGATTTTCCTTTAGTCACATTCTTCAATCAATTTCAGTGAGTTTCATAAGGTGCTTTATTTCTGCAAGAGTGGGCAATACATAGCAAGCAAACTATGTCTTTTCACAAATACACATTTTCACTATCCCTGTATCGGTCATGGGTGAATTCAATATCATACAATTTATTTATTTATTAAACTGCATTTCAGTGCTTCCTCTTCCTCCATGTCTAGGCCAGATGTGAATCTGCCAAAATGAAGGCACCTTTGGTGAGTTCATTCTGCAGTTTATTTTGCCTGACTCAGTGTAAGAAAGATTAGCCGGCAACACCAGGTAGCCATTACCAGAGTATGCCCGATTGTGGTTCAAAAATACCACAATCATCAATGAGGTTCTTTCTGTGTAAATGAGGAAGAAAATGGGAAGCACAAGTCATCTCTGAAATGAAGAGTTCTGGGGTGGGATGTAGAAAACACACAGACATGTCTGGAACCAGGGCTATCCAGATACAACTGATAACCAGGCTACCATATCACACACACATACACACACACCCAAAAAAACCCATAGGTGTGTTCTATGAAATTATTAAAGAATTTTTCATACAAAATTATTCTATGGCATCTCACCCATGATAATGTTCAAATTTTGAGCAAAGCTTTCTCAGGGCAGTTTGGTGGTCCCCAAGTTCTGGACCACTGCAATAAAAAATAATCCACCATTATTATTATTATTATTATTATTATTATTATTATTATTATTATTATTATTATTATTATTATTATTATTATTATTATTATTATTATTATTATTATTATTATTTTGGGAGTGGAGGCTTAGTCTCACTCCTAGAGGCCTGCAGGATCACCCGTTTTCAGCATTGGGAGTCTTGTGCTCAGTCTCCCAAGATCTACCCACCTCCAAACTCCAGAATAGGAAACAAAAGTGACCATCCAAACATCTCCTGTTTAGTTTTCCATTTTAAAGTAATGCTTCCAGCCAGTTCTGAACTTGATGTGACCTATCATGGTGTCTGAAGGCAAGAATGTAAAAACTTCATCCCAAATCCCCATAATCACATACCTTCAACAATAGCATTGAGCAATTATTGAGGCAACAACTCATCTAAAGAGAGCCATGGTCCTCGTTCATCTGTGAAATATCAAAGGTTATGACATGTCAACAATATACCATTATTTTTTCCTCATAGGTTGTCCATAAGGCTGTGCTGGACCTCCGGGAAAGTGGAACTGAGGAAGAAACGGTCACAACTTTATGGAGCAGCCCACTATTTCTTCCAGCTTCTCCTCCAGTTCTCAAATTTAACAAGCCCTACATGATGGTTATTACCGATAAGAACATAAATATTATCTTCCTAGCAAAAATGGTGGATCCAACTGAAGGATAGACCCATCTGGAAGTTGAAGTGAACCAAGTTGAAGCCTGGATGTGTTACAACCAGCAGCCAGAGACATCCAAATAAACAATTTCCTCTTAGCTGCAAAATGTTAGTTTTCCATTACACTTGCCCCCAAAACAAGTTTTGTTCCTGTAGTCCCATAAGCTGTCATCCTGAGGGTTTAAAAAGCTGCAAAACAATAACACAATTAAAAAATATATTTCAAAACAAGAATTCCTGTTACTTAACCTCATGCAATGCTTTTTTTTTTTTTTACAACTGTGATATGTTACTTCTCTACAAGGCTGAACAAGCTTCAGGGAAGCTTCAGCTCCAACCCCAGACCTCTCTTTCGGTTGCAGTCCTTTAAAAACTGGCCAGACATCCACTTCCAGTTTCATAAAACCTTTAGAAGGGAGCAGAACAAAGTATATGGGGCTGTTGTTCTAAAAGAGAATTGCCACTGCTGGATGATTCCAGAAGTGGTCACACTTTTCTCTTTTGACCATTTCTTTATCCTTGAAGCAGTTTTTCTGAAGAGGATTAGGGAGGGTCTTATGCTACAAGAACTGACAGAGTGGAAGATTACATGCAGCCCATATATTTCCTTTCCTTGCCAGTTTAAAAAACAATCCACTCAAAGAAATCAATCCTGTACTAGGGATGGCCAAACTGGGTGCTCCAGGTGTTCTTGGACTTCAGTTACCAGAAGTCCAAGTCAGCACACCTGCTAATCAGGGCTTCTGGGAATTGAAGTCGAAGAACATCTGGAGCACCAAGGTTGGCCATCCCTGCTATAGTTGCTTTGCATATTAAAGTATATTCTCATTCTTTAAACTCAGGTGTTTATTCATGGCTTTGGGTGTTCAATAATAAAAGAATTGAGCACCCTACACTATTTAAGCGTGTCTTACTAGCTCCCATGGAGATATATGAGTTTGCCATGCCACATTATCTTAAATCAGAAAAACTTTTTACTTCCTTCACCACCTTGAGACTCGATAGACAGAAAGGCCATTAGTCACAATGAAGTTGAATTCCTGTGGGAGGAGAATCCACTCTTTTTCTACCTATTGCTTATACTTTGTTAAAAAATAATCTTTGTACAAAATGCACAATTTTTTTAAAAGGCCTTTGGTGTTTCCCACTGGAGTATGAACACTGACTTTCTTTTTTTTAAATTACCATTTCTATTTTCAATTTTGATGCAAAATTATTTCTAAGCTTTGGACCACAGAGGGAGCACTGGGTGTTCCAAGTAATCCCATGGAACACAATCATCATCATCATCATCATCATCATCATCATCATCATCATCATCATCATCATCATCATCATCATCATTATTATTGCATCAAGTCAGTTGCAATTTATGGTGACACCTACGGGTAGTGATTTATCTGTCCCTCATTCTGGTGACACTCTAGGGCAGAGATAGCAACCTTGGACCTCCAGCTGTTCTTGAACTTCAATTCCCAGAAGCCCTGATCAGCAGGAGTGCTGTCTTGGGCTTCTGGTAATTGAAGTCCAAGAACACCTGGAGTGCCAAAGTTCACCATCACTGCTCTAGGGTCACGGGATCTTCGTCCAAAGGGCACAGATTGAAGGTCATGTAAACTCAACAGCTGCACATACTCCAGGGGATCCCAGTTGACTCTACTCTCAGGAGGCATGGTGGGGATTTGAACCAGCAGTCATTATTACTCCAGCATTTCAACCCATTGAGCTGCATCTGCTCCCCCCTCTCCCACAAACAGGTACATGCTGAAAAGATACATTAAAACTTGTACTTTTTGTTTCCAAATGGAGTAAACAAGATTAAAGTAGAGATTAGAACTGTTTCAGTTTTCACTAGTCTCCTGCAACCAGCCTGGCCACTGGCAGATTATGGGATTTGAAATTCTAGGATTTGTAGTCCAAAAAATGAAGGTTTGTCACTTCTGGGTTGAATGCAACATTATTATGAACTAAACTTATTTTTCTAGTCTCTAAGACAGTTTTGTCCAGTAGGTTGTGTGACGGGTTTTATTTTATTTTATTGAACCTACTCATTTTGCTCTTCACCTTCTCTGACCTTGGAATAGAATGTACATCTAACCAAACAATTCCATCTCGTAAACAGCTTGGGAAATTTCTCTCCATTCAAACAAAACAAGGATACATCCCTCCACCTTCAATGTGTAGAACTCTGGGAGTTTGTTCCCTGCATCCAAGCCAATATTTAGTTAGAAGATTGCTTTATTAAGTTTAAACAAACCTGTGTTTGCTTTTTCTGCCTGTATTTTTCATTTGCACCCAGTTCAGGGTTTCTGGTTTTCTCCATGTAGTCCAGGGGTCAGCAACCTTTTAAAGCTGGGGCCCGGGTCACGCTCCCTCACACAGTTGAGGGGGCCAGACTGGTGGTTCCCCCCTCCCCTATAAATGCTCCCATAAATGCATCTGTGGCTGACGTAAATGCGTTTACAACAGCTGTAACCATGTCTGCAGCTGCCATAAATGTGTCTGCGGCCACTTCCAGCAGTGCTGGTTGGAGCGAGGATGAGGGCCTGATGATTTGGCCCGACGGGCCAGATTCAGCCCATGGGCCATAGGTTGCCAACCCCTAATGTAGTACCTCAAAAGTTTGTAGAATTTTAAATATGGAACTAGGTTATTGTGTAAAATGTTGGTCATATCCAACCATGTCACAAAAGACTGGGGAGGGAGAGAGACAAAACTCAGACATTGTCATTAAAATTAGAGATAAAACTTATTTTCACCTCTAGCTACGTATTCTGTTCATATTCACTACCATGAAATCTGGACAAATCTTAACTAAATATCTTTAACTAAAAATCTTAACTAAATATCTTAAACTAAAAATCTTAACTATTTTCTTTGCTTTCTAGATATCAATCCCACTATTCTTCCCAAAATTGGCTTTTGCCTTTTCCTTCATAATTTGTGATCAGTCAGGTTTGTTGACCAATCTGACCTGTCTACCAGTTTGGATTTATTTCATTGCCCATTAAATGTAAAGGTCTTCCTTGCTCAAAAGACAGTTTTGTCCGACTCTACGGATGTGGTGCTTATCTCTGTTTGTAGCCAATGAACCAGTGATGTCTGAGTCTGCAGACATTTCTGTGGTCATGTGGCAGGCACAGCTAGATGACCACAGAACACTGTTACTTTTCCTGCTGAGGTGGTACCTATTTATCTACTTACAATTCCTTGCTTTCAAACTGTTGGGTTAGCAGGAGCTGGGACAGATGACAGCAGCTTACTCGATTGCACAGTACTCAGATCTCAAACTGCTGTCCTGCCAACCTTCCAGTCATCAAGCTCAGCTTCTTAACCACTAAGCCACCTTTGCCCCCTTCTTGCCCATTAGCGTGCAGCTATCTTTTGTTATGTTTGTTTGAACACTTCCTTCTTTGGACATAGCAACCTCCGAGGAGGTTTGCAGAAAAGAAGCTACAGTGTGGAAACCTGATATTCATTTTTCAATTGTGAATCTCAGCCTAGCAATACAGTGAAATAGATCAAAGCATTTTGGCCCATGGGGCAGATGGGATAAGGGGTACAAAGCAGTGTCAAAGTGCTGCTTGCTGTCCCCAGATACAAAGCAGGGTGCTATCCTGGTGTTACACCTGTTAAAAGAAGATTCCGCTATCATTCTCATCTCCTTTGGTCATCATCGTCATCGGCCTTTTGTATCCGAGTATACATTTTTTTTTCCTGGAAAGAAGAATGACAAACAGGGAAAATGCCATTGGTGTGAATTTGTTTAAGCTGGATCCCAGCTTACCATGAAGTGACCCACACACTGTGATCACAGAGCCATCTCCTGTGACATGTATGAAATGAGATATGCAGGATTTAACCAGGGCCATAGCCAGGATTCTAGAGCAGCCGGGAGTTTGAGGGTGGCCAAACTGCTTACTTAGGGTGGGCGATGCTGACCTTGGCCATCCCCTGGCTATGGCCCTGGATTTAACACAGGGACTGCAATGGACTGCTGCGCCTTCACAGCCAGCCCATCTGGCATGTTCTCTTCCGCCTCCATGTCCATTAGGAATCAGAAAGTGGGTCCCCCTCCTCACCATTGGGCCCAATATGATGGTTTCCAGTGGCATTTTCTCCACTGAGGAGTACCATCACTCCACCTATAGGGGCTCATCTGCCCATAGCCTTTGACTCCTTTGACACTCAGTGTTGAGTCACTAGCTGTACGATCTACTCCATTACTGTAGTGGGATGTACGGCCAGACATATTCTCCACTTTGGTACATCAAGTGGAGAAGAAAGAAGAGATGTTTTTCCTTGCCTTAGGAAACAAAAAAACATTGGGGCAGCCCCTGGGCAGACACTTTCTCTTTATCCATTGCCTATTTAGTGGACTTCCAGACCTACATTTCTGAGAAAAACATGGACTTAGACTCTAAGTCTTAGAGCCATAGCGTGTTTATGTGTCAGGAGGGGGGGGGGGGATAACCAGGTCTTGTTTGAAGGAGAAAATAGCCAAAAGAGAAAGAAGTGAGCATGGGACTAATATCTTTTAAAAAAATAATAATTTCATCTAACTTGACATAAAAACATAAATCAATATACACAAAATACAAATAGAATAACAATTAACTTTCTGATTTATTTATTTTTTTGGTCATAATTCATGAGACTAATTTTCTTAGGCTATTCCATGCTGCTATATGGTAAAATCTACTTTTATTCTTTTGCATTCTTCTTAAAAACACCTTAATTTAAAGGTCAACCATTTTGCTACCTCCACTCTGAAGTATATTTCCCAAGCTTATGTGCATTGCAGGGCTGTGGAGATTTTTTTTCTTTTTTGTTTTCAGAGAACTAAGTCTACAAAGCAAACCCTAAAGAACAGTTTGTTGTTATGTGCAATGTCAAGTTACATCCAACTTATGTCAATCCTACATATTAGTTATCTACAGAAGGTCATTAGCAGCTCTGTATGAGTCTTGCAAACTGAAGGCTGTGTCTTTGTTTATTAGGTCAGATAAATGGGGAAGTAAATACCTTCTGAACAGCAAGATTATGTTAAGTTTCAAGGTGGTGTGGTAACTGCAGTTCTGGAGTCTACAGAAAGTTAGAGACAAAATATAGGATATCACACACAAAGCCCCACAAATATTAAAAGTGTCAGCTTGGTTTTTATTTTAAAAGGAACTCATTGGCCAGAATCCTGTTGGTTAATTTTATGTGCATAATTTAAATAACGTAACTTGTCACAGCAAATTGCTGCTGGTTAGCAAAATGGCAATCATATGTTACACATTACGTTATTGAACTCTCCACCAGCCCTGGCAACTTTAGCATCAACTCCTTCTTTCATCCCTGAGTCAACTGACAACACCAAAGGCAATTCAACAACAATGCAGTTTATTGTAACTGGAATGGGAAAAACTAAGAAGAAACCAAACTATTCCTTTGGAATACAGTAGTTCCCTTCACTTCCTGCAGGCAAGAGTCTTCCAGTTACCTTCACTAGGCCATGCCTCTTACTTGTTGGACAGATGGACTTTGATGTCCTCTCCCATTGGCTAGAGAGGCTCATCTCTCTGGCACCAGAAAGAGGGCCTTCTCTGTGTCTGCTCTGGCCCTTTGGAACTTCCTTCCAACTGAGCTGCGCCACCAGGCAGAGCTGCTGCTCTTTAGGAAGGACATAAAAACATGGCTGGCAGGGCAGGTGTGGGGTACTAACTATATGACGACCCCAACCTGCTGGTTGATTTGAACGCCTCTCCCGCTCTTAACTTTTTTAATTGTTTTACCTGTTTTATCTTTTAAATATTTTAATCTGATAAATTTTTAAGGGATTGTCACGGTTTTTATGAATGAATTTTATTGGCGGATTGTTGTACTATATTGCTGTTGTTAGCTGCCCTGAGTCATTTCCCGAGGAGGGTGGCATATAAGTACAAACAATAAATAAATAAATCTCCTTGCCATCCACAACAGTTTGTATGCCTGCAGCTTGAGGACAGCAGTGACAGTCCCAGTTCTGGCTGGGGAACTGGAGTTCCTTGGTCAGGATTTGGCACTCCTGTTGACATTATTCTTACCATGTTACAACCTAGTTGAGGTGCGGCTGGGCTTCACACAGATGGCAACTCCGCTACTGGCACTCCCTTTCTCTACAGTAGTAGAATCCTAGTACTACTACTCTACTACTACTACTCTGCTTCTTTCTGAGAAACCCTCAACCGCACAATGACCTTGGTCTAAAGGTCTCATTTACTTTCTTACTCACTCACTCACTCACTGCATTTTTATACCGCCCATCTGGGATATTTTCCACTCTGGGTAGTGCAGATACAAGCAAAAAAATAACATAATAAAACAAACAACAAAATAAAATAAAACAACCAAATAAACACATCAAAAATAAAATAAAATATCTGACATGTTCTGTTAAAGATTACAAATGATAGGAACCTTTAAACCTAGGCAATTTTGAGGAAAAGTCTGATGATTTCATTTATACCCTCAAAGGAGGCTGTGATAATGGATTGGCAGTTGAAATGAATCATGACAAGACAAAGATCTTGTTGTTGGGAGGGGATTCTCCGAGTCCTGACCAGCTGAGAGGGTGGGATTACATTCTTCCTAAAGGAACCATGTGCTTCAAGGGGGGAATATTACAGTAGAAAGTAGTATTTTCCTTTGATGGGTGTTGTGGCCTTCAGTCTCTTCTGTAAATCCAAGAGGTTTCCCCATTCATGAATTTTTGGCTCTAAAGGGGACAGAGTCACGCAGCATCTTTCTGTACTGGCTTCATAAACCCTTTAAATAAACTATGGCAGAGGAAATTTGACCTAGCCAACTTCCATAGGTTTCAACTAATGTGGTCACTCTCAAGAGGCTAGGACACTGACTGGGAGGCGGAAGGTCAGCAGTTCAATTCCCGAGTAATGCAGGACAGAATGAGCTCCCATCTTTGTTCCAGCTCCTGCCAACCTAGCAGTTCAAAAGCAAGAAATTGCAAGTAAATAAATAGGGACCACTTCGGTGGGGAGATAACAGCATTCAGTGCGCTCTGGTGTCTAGTCATGTCTGCCACATGACCACAGAAACCTCTGAAGAAGCAGACAGCGCTGGCTCTTTGGCTTTGAAGCAGAGATGAGCACTGAACTCTAGAGTTGGATGCGACTGGCTTTCAAGCAAAGGAAACCTTTACCTTTACCCCCAATTTAAAGGGTTTCTATCTTTTGGCCACTGGAGTAGAATAATACTTTTTTAGAAGTTTCATTGGAGATGGTACTGTGAATTCTGTAGCTATGGTAGAGAAAATTATGGGTTACAGAGGCTTTGCTATCAATAAAGAAGCCATTTAAGAATCTTATAAACCCCCAGCAAAGAACTGGGTCAGAAATGAATGCCCAGTGGTTGCTAGAGTGAGGAATTTACTTAGTTTAACTTCAACCCCTACTTGATTACTGATATGACTGTGCAAAGGTCAGAAGTCAATCAGTCCATTGCATCACATTCTGTTCTGACTCCCTTTGGTAATCCCTATTTGCTCTGTTTAATATTTAATAATGAATGCTGAGTGGAAGTCTGGCATATAAATTACTGATTAAAGTGGATCATAGACCTGTAGATTGGCATAGGAAGATTTTGGGAGATCTGTAAGTATGAAGGGTGGGTTCTCTTACTCTAACAGTGCAGTCCTAGATGAATCTACTCAGTAGTAGGTCCCATAAATCTGAGTGAGGCTTCTCCCAGGTAAGTGGGTATAGGATTGAATCCTTAGCCTTCTGTTAATAACACTTTCTGCTCTGTATGCAGTATTTACTCATTCCCTTTTGTGGGTTAACATCCAAAACATGGTATCCCCTTAACCCCTCCCATTGTTGGAACAACTTCCATCAGCAGAATAGGGAAAGTGTGATTGCCCCTGCCCCTCCTCTATCCCATACATAATCTCTAAATTGGGCCAGGAGGGTTTGGTGGATCATGTTTGGGAGGGCACAAAGGGGTTTGTTTGATGACATAGAGGAGAATAAGAGAAAATCCCTATATGCATGCAGAAACTTTCTTGCAAAATGTTGGATTTCTACTAAAATCAATTTGCAAGTAGTGTTTTGATAAGTCAGATTAACAGATAGAATGCATTGAACAAAGCTTCCTTTCAAGCAATTACTGTTTCGATGTCTAGTTTGGGTCATTAAATAAAGATTAAAAGTGAAATTTAGAAAAGCACAATTGTGAATAGTATATTCAATAAGCAATTCAGTGAAACTAATTTCTAAAATTCATTTTTATGATACTCATAGGAAAAGTGAATTATTTATGTTGTATAAATGTATAGATCTAGGCAGAATCCATCATTGTTGCAGAATTCCTATGTATTTCTGGATTGATCCTCTCATGTCTTCTATGGGGACTATTAACAGAAGACTTTCAAAATCCAATGAAGTCCATCATCAACCTCTTCTTGTTACTGATTAGTCTTCAAGTCCATTGTCATCACCTCCCAGAACACCATGATTATCAAGATGAAGAAAAAGAAGTCACCAGTATCCCTGTACATCCATGTGCCCTTTCAGCAGACGAACAAGGAGAGAAGTCCCCGCATTATCATAAGATAGTTCCCAGTAATGGTGACTTTGCATTCAGCTTCTACAGAAATATAGCTGCGGATGCAACTGGCAAAAATATTTTCATCTCTCCCCTCAGCATCTCCACAGCTTTCTCATTATTGGCATTAGGTGCCAAATCTGAAACCCTTGATGAGATTTATAAAGGACTTGCTTTCAACCTGCTGGAAATCAATGAACGGGAGATACATGAGGGATTCCGCCAGCTCATCTGTGTGCTAAACCATCCAGCTAATAAAGCACAGGTGAACTTAGGCAATGGCTTATTCATAGATGAGTCTTTGAAAATCCTGCCTGCATTTGTGGAGGGGGCTAAAGCCTTGTACGAAGCTGACGCCTTCTCCACCAACTTCAATGTCTCTGGAGTGGCTAAAAAGCAGATCAATGAATACGTACAGAACAAAACTCATGGGAAAATAACTTATGCTCTTGACGAACTTGACCCAAGCACTGTCATGGTTCTTGTGAACTACATCTTCTTCAAAGGTAAGTTAAACCACTCTTATTTTTTTAGGCTTCAGCCACCATGCTGGAATAGGACCTTTACAATGTTGTTTAGGGAGTTTCAGACATAAAGAAGGAATAATGGAGAATATTATTCTCTCCCCTCCCTGCTGCATTCCTTTTCAGTACAATGTAGAGGGAATCTAGGTTCAAACTTGAGTGTTGTATCCATGGGTTCAGTTTGCAGTTCTAGGTTTTGGGTAAGGAAAAAAAGATCCTTGGAAAAATAGAACAGGTGTCCTTTTTCATTACTATCTCAGAAAGGTAGCACAAAGAGGAGTTCTTGAAACTCACATCCTTATTTACTAGGGATAAGACTCATCTTCAGAGGATTGTGTAACCAGCTGTGATTCAGGGTGAATACAGGGGCTCAGCAAAGAGTTGCATACTCACTCATAGGGCAGAGCAAAACTCTCACAGACTGAGAGTCCCAACAGTAATTAATGAAGTTTTTAACTGGCAAACAGACCACAGGTTTTCCCCACAACATCCCAACCACTTGGGTGTCAAGAAGGACACAGACTAAGATCACTGCTTGCTATATACCAGGGGTTCTCAACCTACAGCCCATGGGTCAGATTGTATTGTATTGTTCGACTTTTATGCCGCCCCACTCGCCTATAGCGACTCTGGACGGCTCACAGCAAAACAATGTTTCATAACTACAAATATTACATCACAAAAATCACATATCAAAAGTACATCAAAAACATTACAAGAAATCCCCCATCCCGATTACAAAATTAAGAATTCATAAACATTCATTTCATTTCAAAAACACATCAAAACACTTTGAACAGTCCACAAAAATCTCAAACTCTACTCCACTTACTAAGCCCACTACGTCCATTTCCCTGCGACTTCTTTCCCCTCAGCCGCTTGGCTGAGAGAGCGGCCAAATTTGGGATGGAGGGGGAAAGACCCACATAGCTCTCCCCGGTCCGAGGCTGGGGGAGAGCGGCGTCAATGTCTGGCGAGGCGGCGGCGGTTCTTCTTAAAGCCGCCAGCCCCAGACGCAGCTGTCCTCGCTCTCCCCAGTCCGAGGCCATGGCACCAAATAAGCTGGCCCATGGCACCAAATAATTCAGCCCCTGTCCTCGCTCCACCTGCCGCCACCACCACTGCCGAAATCAGCCGTGGACTCATTTATGGTCATTGTAAACACGTTTATGACATCCGCAGCCTCATTCATGGCAGCCGTAAATAGAGGGGGGACAACCAGTATGGCCCCCTCAACCATTTAAGGGAGTGTGACCTGGCCCTTGACTTGAAAAAGTTGAGAACCCCTGCTATATACCCTGTTGCAACCACTCCATCACCCATTTTATGTAGGTGTAGAGTGAGCTGAACGACTTGCAAAGTCATTAATAGCTAGGATTTGCATTCTATTGTTTTTTTCTTATCTAGGTTAGTTAGACTACTAATCATTGCATTATTTGGAGATGTTGAGTGAACATCTGTGTTCCTTTTGTATGGTGTTTGACTAAGTCAGAATGCAAGCATTAGGGACTGTCTTTCCACCCCACCCACCATCATCTTTTCCCTTTCTTCTATCCCATTACTTGGTGAGCTTTGTGCAATTGTGGAAAAGCATCACTGGACAAAAGTACAGTACCGCGGAAAACTCAGGCTCCCACCAGCTGCTTTGGGGAAAATCAATGAGTGATTTGGGGGCCCATAACTCAAACACCCTAACTACAAATGTAGTTAGGGTTGAGAGAAGAGTGGGTAGAAGACTCTCTCCAATTTTGATGTGTCTGGGCTGAATGAGACTCCCTCTAAATCACCACTGAATTTTCCACAAATCAACAGACGGTGGCTTTAGAAATTTTGCACAATACTGTATGTGTTGTAAATATAGAGAGCTAGGTACCTTGTGAACCACCCAGAGAGTACACTAAGTGCTATGGGGCAGTATATAAGTATTATTGCTATTGCTAAGAGCCGTAGCTGTCTGAAACATGTAAGCTCACAAGGAGTTTTAAAGCAGAATATAGCTCCATTGAAAGAGCTTCCTGCTATGGAATTCTTTCTCTCTTTCTGTAATTTCCCCATTGTCATAGAAATATGAGGATTAAAATCAGGATATAAAAGACTAAATTCAAAATTCAGCTCAAACTTCAGAGGGGGAAGAGACAAGTTGTAGCCCTCTATTCATCTGACATTTTTTCTTGTAACCCACTGCTTTCCCTGGCAGTGTTTTTGCTACTGCCAATTCTAATATAGAAATAGCCTCTGCTCCATGTCTCTTTATTTACTGAGGATTTTAAACACACAGTACCAGATCTCTTGCATGTAGTGTATTTCCATGATTCTAAATTCCAAAAAGTATATATGCAATATACTTAACAGAGCCAAATAAACTGTTATAGAACTGGGTGGAGTTTAAGTGAATTGGTTATCTTTTTCTAAAGGTATAAAATCAGGCTTTATTTCGTGCAAGGCCAGGGATAGATTGGGGTAGCGGTGTTTTTTCATGACTATGTCTCTTTTTATGTCCCAGAATCCTGGGTTCTAATCTGTAATATCCAGTATCCCCAAATTGCTGTCAAGTTGCTTCCAACATATGGCAACTTATCATTTACAGCCCTAATTACATCTTACAAATTACAGACGATGCTTCTTTTATTAAAATAACCTGTATTGTATTTTCCTATTTTCCTACTTTCTTATATATTTTCTCTTTCTCACTTTTTCTAGTCTTATTTCCAATTAATCTTTCCTTCTATTTATATGTACAAAACATGATAGTCTTAATTTAGTCATTTGAACTTTGGAAACAGCAGTTTAATAATTTAGCCCGGGAGTTCTCAATCTTTTAAAGCCAGGGGCCGGGTCATGCTCCCTCAGACAGCGTAGGGGGCTGGATAGCCATTTTGCCCTTCCTCCACCACATGGCACTTTCTGGTGTCATGGAGGGGGTGAAGGCCCCATGAAATGGTGCCATGGGCCACAGGTTGAGAATTCCAAATTTAGCCAGTGTATCAGGCATTCACAACCTATGGCCTATGGGCCAGACCCGGCCCCTGAGGCCAATTAATCTGGCCCCCAATGTCCTCACCGCTCCCAGAAGTGGAAGTAAAATGCATGCTGCGCATGCACAGACTGCTGCTAAATGTGTTTTACTTCCACTTCTAGATACAGTACAATATGCATAATTCAGGGACATCTTCTAGCTCATTTATGTGGTTTTTGTTCCTTTTTTAACCAGTGATTTTTTTTCTGATGAGAAATTCAGCAGAAATGAAAATACCACTCATTAAGTGGCATTTGATTAATCCCAATAATGACATTCCAGAGCTATTATATTAAAAATGTTTGAAGTGGTAGCCTTGCTAGTTTGTGGAAGCATATCAGAGAATAAACAAAACAGCAAAAAAGACAGAAAAAATGTTGTGACACCTTATAGACTAACTCCTGTATTTAAACATGAGCTTTTATGGACCAAATCTACATTCATCATAGGAGTTAGGTTGTGTTTTTGTTTGTTTTTCCTGTGCTGTTTTGTTTACTCTTTAATGTGCTATTATATTAAGGGTCCCCCCCCCCTTTGATTTTTATGGTTAAATACATAAATATTGTATACAACACTTCCTTTAGGACATTAAGCATTCACATTACTCTGTTACCTAACCTTTTTCTTCCAAGCTTACTGGAGAAACCCTTTCGATACTCACTTTATCAGAGAAAGAGACTTCTTTGTAGACGCAGACACAACTGTAAAAGTCAGCCTGATGCAACGAAAAGGTTACTACAATTTTCTCTATGATGAAGATCTCTTTTCCTGGATAGTGGAGCTTCCTTACAAAGGAGATGCAACAGCATTCTTCATTCTGCCAGATGAAGGAAAATTGGAACACATGGAGAACGCTTTGAGGAAAGAAAGTCTAAGTAAATGGACCAAATCTTTTATGCACGAGTAAGCCTTTTTGCTGCATTATATTAATATTTAGTAAATATTTCTTTTAAAACCAAACCATATCAGAAAAGTTAAAAGATTTTAACAAGACATTTTGATTACTGCTTTCTTCAACTGCTTTGGATTAAAATGTGTTGCTTCCAAAGGAGCAGTTCTAGAAAACACAGAACAGAATATTCCAAAGTAGATGGTTGATGTCAGGTGTCGTCTTTTAGATTTGAACTGTAAAGTCTCTCTTTACACAGAGGCAATATAGTCCTTAGAATCAATAGGGCCATGATGGTGAACCTTGCCACTTCAGGTGTTCTTTGACTTACCAGAAGCCCAAGTTATCACTCCTGATGATGAGGGCTTTTGGGAATTGAAATTCAAGAACAGCTAGAGTGCCAAGGTTGGCCATTACTGTACTAGGTTTCTTGTGATTCTAAACCCAAGTTCTAGATCCAGGGTTGCTGGCTCTTGGTTTTAAGACAACAGTTAAAGTAAACTGTGTAGGTTTGGAGGCTGACAGGGATTTTGTTTTCAATTTTTATGCTATGTTAATACAGTATTAAATTACCTATTCACAGCAATGATAATAATATCAGTAACCTAGCCACCAAATACCAATGACACAACAGATTCATTTGTTAAAAGTGTAATGCTATGAAGTCTGCTGAAGACCAATGGTTTAACAATTGTTTTTTTAAAAACAGCACTATACAATTGTTCATCCCCAAAATTTCAATTTCTGCATCATATGATGTCAGCGACTTGTTGCAAAGAATGGGCATGACTGCTGTCTTCAATGACACTGCCGATCTATCTAGAATTACTGGAGAAAAGAACCTGAAGGTTTCTAAAGTGAGTGAGTGAGGTTTTAATATTCATTTCTATCCTGTCTTCCCTTGGATATAATGCCTTTTAGTTTTTAGGGGTTCCCAAATGCTCTGTTAATATAAAAATAAACTAGCTCCCCCCCCCCTCAATTTCTACTTCCTACTTACCAAGAAAATTGTATGGTTTGCAGGAAAATTGAGACTCTTCTTGGTAACTAGCAGATTTGTTTCTGTCCTCAACTCAGAGAGTTCAAGGTACAACTGATATCATCACAAGGTACCTAAGAATATCTAATTTTAATATCTGTGGCACCATCCTCCCATGTTTCATCTTAAGATTTTACTGACCATGGAGTCTCTGTGACTTCAAGATCAAGCCTGCTCTTTTTAATTTATCTTTGGCCTGCCACCCAATGTATTTTTTAAAAAAACACAAAGAAACAAACCTTCATGATTTTCACCCACCCAGGGTTTCACAAAAGGATTTGACTCAAATTACTTCTAAGGACAACCAAGAAACTTGTGAATTATGACTGAACAGGTCAATTAATTTGATATTTTGTTTTCCTTTGTAAGGCCACCCTTGTTTGAAAACCAGTCAGATCTGACTCTAGAGTTTATTGATCATCTCTGTTTATAGCTAAAGAACCAGCACTGTCTGCATCTGCAGACGTTTCTGTGGACATGTGGCTGGCATGCCTTGACACCAGAGTGGACAGAACACTGTTTACCTTCCCACCGAAGTGGTCCCTATTTATCTACTTGCAATTTCTTGCTTTCGAACTGCTAGGTTGGAAGAAGCAAGACAGGAGCTCATTCCATCACGCAGTACTTGGGTCTCGAACTGCTGACCTGCTGACCTTCCTTTGTAAACAAATTGCAATTTTATATCTGCTTATTCTTTTGTTTTCAGTTTTCTGACACAGAGATTTTTAGAGAAAATCTAGAGCTCATTCTACTTCTATGAGTTTCATATATGTTCATTCATAAATCTATTTCATCCTGTTTCTACGCCAATCTTCATTTTTGCCCTTAAAAAAAAGTCATGAGCTCCCTCATTTAATACAAACAATCCCCCCTCACAAGATACCTAGCTCTGTATGCCTTATATACCTATAACTGGGGTTTTTCATACGCCTCAGTGAGCTGTGTCCCATGGTTTCTCCTGCATTCCCCACTGAACTATGTCAACCGTACCGTCTTCACCTCATCCAAAAACACCCTGAGGGATTCACCTCTACCACCCTAACCCTGCATACTATTGTAGTGTGACCTATTTAAAGAGGACTAATAGACCACAATGTCCTGCAATACAAAAGTGAGATAGGCAAAAACTGACCAGGAATCCTTTCTTAAATCTGCCAATCAGGAAACCAAGCCACAAAATTCCTATCCGGCCCACAAAAGTGACCCTTAAACACTCAAGGCCATCTGAGGCAATCACAAAGAGGCTGCACAGAGGCAGGGGTGTGCAGGGCACCATAGGAAGGTGCTGGACAGGGAGTGGTGGGGTGCCTATCGGGGGGCCTTGGGGGGAATCCTATACATTACTATTGGCGCCCCAGGGTGCCAGAGGTGAGGGCTCGGTGGGACAATGCCCAATATACCAGCATGCCCTTGTACAGAGGGCAGCGCAGACTTAAAAGGCCATATAGCTCTGCCCTCAAGTCAGCAAGCAGTGATGCTAGAGCGTCCCTCACAATCCTGCCTCCTCATCTGGTCAGAGGGAGAGAAACCCCCTCCTCCCCAGATACTAAAATTGGCTGTTACAGATCTGTGGCCAGGTTATCCTGCTATGGTAATAGAGTAAACTCAACATTGAGTGTCAGGCAGTGGTTAACTAATCTGACAACCCTGAGGACTAACGGCTTGGGTGCCAAAGTCCACAGGGAAGGGTGATGGTCTCCACATGGATTAAATCCCACCTGAATCCATCTTGATGGAGGGCAGCAGCTTTATCAATACTGGCCTGAGGTCGATGAGGACTTTGCATGCCAAAAGGGCTCAGGACCAGAAAGTGACTCATGGAGCTGGATCAGTGCTTACGGAGATCATGCTGCGAGGTGGAAGGGAGATGATAGGCCATTGCATTATATTCTCAGGAGTGTCTTCATGACTGATCGCCGTGAGGATCACCAATATTCAGATTCAGATACAGCAAAACAAGAAGAACAGCTCTGTATATACATGCTCTTTTTTTTTTACATTAAACACAGAAAAATCAGAGAGATTTTGGGATGAGACAGAGATTTAGGGAGTGGGGCTTGTGTTCTTTTCCCAAATCCCTAACATCTATTGAGGCTTAATACCTGAATAGGGCTACTGTGTTAAGTATAGTATCTCTTTCAGCTAATTGTTTTGTTGTTGTTCAGTTTCACAGTCGAGTCCGACCCTTTGCAACCCCATGGATAGGCACTCCTATCCTCCACCATCCTCCTCAACTCACCCAGCTTTGTGCCCATTGCGTCCACAATGCCATCTAGCCATCTCATTCTCTACCACCCCCTTCTTCTTTTTCCCTCGACCTTTCCCAGCATCAAGGCCTTCTCAAGGGAACCCTCTCTTCTCATTTGATGTCCAAAGTACCTCAACTTCATTTTCAATATTTGACCTTGCAAGGAGCAGTCAGGGTTTTCTTTTAAGATCGACTTGTTTGCTCTCTTTGCTGTCCAGGGAACTTTCAAATTTCTCCTCCAGCACCACATTTCAAATGCATCTATTCTTCTGTGCTCAGCTTTCCTTATGGTTCAGCTCTCGCAACCATACCTTACTAGAGGAAATTCCATTGCTTTGACTGGGCAGACTTTTGTTTGCAAGGTGATGTCTCTACTTTTCACTGTGTTCCCCAGGTTTCACATAGCTTGTCTCCCAAGAATTAGTCGGATTTTTATTTCATGGCTGCAGATCACATTCTACAGTGATCTTGGATCCTAAGAATGTAAAGTCTGTCCCTGCTTGAAAACAGTAATTATTGCAAGGATGCCTTTATATTATCTGCAGAATATTGGAGGGTATGGCCTGTATGGAATCCAATGTTGTTCTTTTCCCTACAGGTTTTTCATAAGGCTCTACTGGAAGTTAATGAAAGTGGCACGGAGGCCGCAGCTGTCACCACTATAGAGATCATGTTTCGTTCTGGTTCATTTTACCCTCTGCAGACCATCAGATTTGACAGACCCTTCCTGATATTGATCCTTCATAAGCAAACAAACATCATCCTCTTCATAGCAAAAATTGTGAACCCAAAGAAAGAATAAGTGGGGGGGGGGGAATAGGCAGCTTGTTTGCATTGCGGTAAAAGTAGAGTTCTTCTGTTGCATTTTAACCAGCCTAGCCCCAAGGGGGCAATAACCATTTGTCTTAAAGAAGAAGGCATAAAACAATGGAAGCAAAGTGTTTTTTGTAATAAAAATATTTTTAAATGTCAAATCTGCAAAAGTAATTTTGTAGACTAAATTTATGCACCCTTGTTTTAACGTCTGTAACATTTTTCTGTCCCTGTCAGGAGTTCAATGCACCTTCTAGTTAAGCTAAATTCTAGGAAATTGCCAGACCTTGGAAAACCTCCCTGGAAATAAATTACTGGGGCCACAATAGATTAGACATAATTCTTGGAGTCTCCCATTTATTGTAAATGGGACAAAGTAGACAATATGCAAACAAGAGAAAAATGTTGTTGATAAAGAAGAAAAATGTAGCAAGCGAATAGCCCTTCCGCATGAGAGCCTCCTCAAATACTATGGCATTTTAAAACCATAATTGGGTGTACCCCAGGCAATGGCTACCTTGTGCTGCCAGCAAATCTTTCTCGCACTAGGCCAGGTGAAAAGAACTGCAGAATGAATTCACCCAAAGGTAGCTTCATTTCCATGGCCTAGACATGGGAGAAGAAGGAGTAGGCAGGGGGAAGTGGCTGCCTTGTGTAGCAGGTTTGGAGCACCACAAAAGGGCTCAGTGAATTGTGAAGTCTGGTCAGGTTATCCTGCTATGGTAATGCAGTAGACTATACTGCTAGCGACTCAATGCCTAGCAGTTAACTAACCTGACAAACCTGAGGACTAGTGGCTTTGGCAAAGTTAAATCTCACTTGAATCCATCTTGATAGAGGGCAGCAGCTTCATCAATACTGGCCTGGGGCTGAGGAGGACTTTGCACACCAAAAGGGCTCAGGACCAGAAAGTGACTCGCAGAACTGGATCAGTGATATGGGTGTCATGCTGCGTTGCAAAAGGCAGATGTAAGGCCTTGGCTTTATATTCACAGGACAGTCTTCATGGCTGATCACCATGATGATCGCCAATATTCAGAATTGGATATGGAAGAAGAAGAAATAATTTGTTTTATTATTATGTGTTTAATTACAGGAACAGGTAGAGATGCTCACACCATTCTTCTATCTCATCTACCATAACTTGATGTAAAACTTTGGAAAGTGTTCAGAAATTTCAGTGGGTTAAAATGCTGTTGCTGGATGGGTAACTGGAGATGCTTAAAGAGAGTCGGGTTCTCCCGAGTGGGGCGGGGTAATAAATTCAATAAATAAACTACCCCGTTACACCAGCCCTACTTGTAAATATGGCATAGCACAAAGTTCTGATTTTGACTTATAAATCCTCAAATGACACAGGTCCAAGCTATATGAAAAACTATGCCCCACTTTATGAGTCTGCTTATGTTTCAAAACCATCAGGGGATGCCTTTCTTTCAGTTTAAATACCCTCACAGGACCATTTGGTGAAGACGAGATGTTATTTAACATCTATATGAAACCGCTGGGAAGGGTCATCTTTCTAGAGATTTGGTGTTTGACATCACCAATATATGGATGCTACTCAACGCTGTCCTTCACATCTTCTGCAATAGATGCGGTTGGCTGCCCTGACGATCGCCTGGCCTTGGTAATGTAATGGACAAAAACAAACAAGTCGAAACTGAACCCTGACAAGATGGAGGTCCTGTTGTTTGAAGGATAATCTGCCTGACTAGGAGACCTGGTCCCTATTTTAGATAGGATGGCTTCTTACTCCAAAGGACCAGGTTCACAGCTTAAATTCAGCCCTTAACCTTGATTTACAAACTACAGCAGTCTGTGAGGCTGCTTCATCAAACTGCTCATCTATGTTCCTATGCAGACAGGTGATTCCTAATAACTCTGGTCCATTCATTGGTAGTCTCACAAATTGACTACAGTGATGCTCTCCATGTGGGTCTGGCCTTGTCCCAGATTTGGAGATTACAATGGGTCTTGAATGGAGCAGCCAGATTGGTTATGGAGGTAAGGAATTTTAAACATATCTCCCTAGCCCTGGCGAATCTATACTGGCTCCCCTTTCTTTTCCATATAAGGCACAAAGTCTTATCACTGACATATAAAGCCCTACATGGTTTAGAACCTTGTTATCTGTGGGAGCATCTCTCCCAGTGTTCATTTGCCTGCATCACTCATTCATCTCAAACAGTGCAGCTCCAGGTGCTGACACCAATAATGGTGAGGAAGACCTTTACTAGGAAGAAGGCCTTCTCACTGGTGGCACCCACACTGTGGAACATCTTATCAACCAAGTTGTGCCACACTCCATTCATGGACATATTTAAAAGACAGTTAAAGACCTTGCTCTTTACAGAGGTCTTTCAAAACATACTCCCTAATGCAAATTAGTAGCTATTTTTTCCCTTTTGCATTTTTCCTGAATTTAATTGGATTGATTCTTCTTCCATATATCATCATTGAAGGGATAGTTATGATTAGTAATATTATTTTAATGTTGTAAACCACCAAGAGTGGGGAAAACCACCCAAATGGGCAGTATTTAAATACAATGGATGGATGGATGCTATCTTTGGGCACAGTGAAGTCTGGAATAGCTCTGAAAATCTGTTACATTGCTTCATTTAAGGTTACACAGAAAGAGCCTCTTCAAAGATTGTGTTATTTTTGAACCACAATTGCGCATATACTATGGTAACGGCAACCTTGTGTTGTCAGCTAATCTTTCTCCCACTATGTCAGGCAAAAGGAACTGAAGAATGAACTCGCCCAAAAGTCCCTTCTTTTTCCACTTTCACATCTGGCCTAGACACGGAAGAAGAAGTTCAGAGTTTGTGATTGTGTGTTTAAGGACAGGGTCTCTCATGAGAGGCCCTTATAAAAAAATAGAGAGTTGGAAAATGTAGTTGGTCTGGCTGGCCACACCATTTCTATCTTTGCATGTCTTTTCTGAAGATAGTATCATCAGCAACTGTGCGCAACTACATACATAAAGAGATGTTCTTTTAAAGGTAAGAAATATGCAATTATTGCCAAAGTCACTTGTTCTATGTATCAAAATCCATCATGATGAGGAAGAACAGGGATTCTTTAGGGGAATTGCCCTGGGGTAGAAGTGCTTATCATACCGTAAAAAGCTGAGAGGGAGGCATTGAGAAGTATAAGCAAATCCACATTAAGTCAACTTCTGCTCAATTCAATTTGTACCTCTTCTGGGTACAAGGGGACCAGATCTTTCTGCATTCTCTCCTTCTCCTACAGATGGGGAAAGATAATCTACAGAAGAGGTACAAATTGTAAACCTAAACACACCTATCACTGGAAGTAAGACTCATTGAACCCATATTTACAGGCAAATGATCCATGAATAATGAATGGTTAGTAAAGGTAAAGGTTTCTCTTGCTCGAAAGCCAGTCGTATCCGACTTTAGGGTTTGGTGCTCATCTCTGTTTCAAAGCCAAAGAGCCAATGCTGTCTGCTTCTGCAGACATTTCTGTGGTCATGTGGCAAGCATGACTAGACACTGGAGTGCACAGAACGCTGGTACCTTCCCACCGAAGTGGTCCCTATTTATCTACTGCAATTTCTTGCTTTCGAAATGCTTGGTTGGCAGGAGCTGGGACAAAGATGGATGCTCATTCCATCCTGCAGTACTCATGAATCAAACTGCTGATCTTCCGCCTCCCAGTCAGCGTCTTAGCCTCTTGAGCCACTGCAGTCACCTTTATGTTTATGTGGATTTGGTTATGTTAATATCATAACCAAAGGATCCCTTATCTTGACTGCAGCTATCATTGCGAAAGTGCAGAGACAAAGCACTAAACTCTTGCACCACACTTTTGCTCTCTGCCCTTTTGATAACCTGTATTTGCTCTGTTTAATGGTTAATGCTGAAGCTGGACATTTATAAAAGTCTTGTGCATAAACAATGAAATAAGGAGTTGTAAAGACCAGCAGAATAAGATTCTTTTCAACGTTCTGTAAGTATGATATCCATATTCTTTTTCTGTTTTAATTTCCATCCCACCCTTCCCCCTCCCCCATCTACCTGTTCAATCTGACTCTTAACAAACATCTGGGTTCCAGTATGTGACAATTGCAATTTAAAAAATACACCCCCAACATCAGCACAAATGAGCTCACAGGGCAAGAACTTTAACCAGAATAGCTGCTGGTTTGCCATCATGAGTTTTATATTCTGCATTCATCAACATTCTGGATGCAACAATGGGAAGAACTGGCTTTCCATTCCCAGGGGCCCAATAAAACATCAATACAGAAATGTTCTACAATATAGCCCAAGACTGAAGTGAGGCATCCAGAGGAAATAGTGGGTTTTTTCATTTTGCTTGATGAACGACAGGGCACTAGTTCAGACTTTTTTTAAAAGCCAGCTTGGAACCAGCCTCTAAGGATCTTCATGTCTTGAGAAATGTTTGCATTATAGTGCAACATTATTTTTAATCAATGCATTTGCTGAAATCCTTATGAAGAGTCAGAAGTAGATACAGTAGTTTGTAAACATGTTTTTTAAAAAACCAAAGCATGTCTGAAATTAAGAATAATTCAAC
Organism: Furcifer pardalis; assembly: GCA_030440675.1. Lineage (NCBI taxonomy): Eukaryota > Metazoa > Chordata > Lepidosauria > Squamata > Chamaeleonidae > Furcifer > Furcifer pardalis. The sequence goes on from CP126894.1 coordinate 23,460,209, forward strand.
TCCAGTGGCTTAAGTGGCTAAGACGCTGATTGGGAGGCGGAAGGTCAGCAGTTCAATTCCCGACTACTGCAGGACGGAATGAGCTCCAGTCTTTCTCCCAGCTCCTTCCAACCTAGCAGTTTGAAAGAAAGAAATTGCAAGTAGATAAATAGGGACCACTTTGGTGGGAAGATAACAGTGTTCCATGCACTCCTGTGTCTAGTCATGCCTACCACATGACCATGGAAACGTCTGCAGAAGCAAATAGTGCTGGCTCTTCAGCTTTGAAACAGAGATGAACACTGAATCTTAGAGTCGGATACGACTGGCTTTTGAGCAAGGGAAACTTTTACCTTTAACTTTACCTGGTTTTTAAAAATGGAGGAAAGACTTTTGTCAAAATGTCATTATAATCTGCAATTTAGTGAAAGCAACATTGAAAATATCCCATTTATTATTTAGTTAATTTAAAGCATTTCTCTATCATCTGTGATATACAATGTATTCAGAAAGTCCATAACAATAAGAAATTCAATGTAGGTATAGATGTGGCTACAATCAGCACAAGTACTATATACTGTAAACATTGGCTGTAAATTAAATATCAGGATGATGTCTCATTTTCATTGTTTGATAAGTTATCAAATGAATAGAAGATGTTTCACAGTACTGTATTAAACAAAGGCTTCAGTGTGGCCCTCCAGATACTGTTGAATTACAAATCCCACTCGCTGTAATTTCTGGCTATGCTAGTTTGTGCCAAGGAGTGCCAAGGTCTAGCAAAATCTGGGCTGTATGTTCACCACATCTGATCTATATTGTAAAAGCTGATAGGATGGCAGCATACAGTCCACTAATTTTGGAACAAAGTTGTTCTCCTCCTGACCTAGAAGGGCTTTGGGTAATAATGTTTGTCAATAGGCCAGAAGGAGCTGAGGTGAAGACTAGCTGGTTGTCTTTCACTGTCTGACCCCAAAAAAGGCTTTTTCTCATAATTATTAATTCTCATAGGTGCTTCACCACCATTTCTTTCTGTCTAAACTCTGCACTGAAATCCATGAGAGGAGGAACAGTATCACAGTAGTTTGCTGAGATGTACAAAATACTGTCATGCAGGGAAAGAATTGCACAGCATTACTTTCAAAATTTATTTATACTTGCCCATGTTGGCTATGCAATTCTGAGAATTATATTCCCCAAAAACCCAATTTAGTCCATCTCTATGTAAGAATAACTTTATGTGAGGAGTATATGGATTTTTAAATGGCAAATGGAGATTCCATACACTCAGGGTTGTTGGATTCCATGGGTCAGCAACATATTTGTAATCTCACTTGCCCTCCTACAATCAATGCTGGTCCCTGGGAGGAGAAATGCAAAGGAAAATCTCCTTACTAACCTGCATAAATGTTACATAAAAGTAGACAGAGGATAGGTACCAGTCCTTCCCATGAGGAGAGGGAAGTTTACCTGATCAATTAACTTGTAGGTTGATAATTTGGAGGACCCTCAAGAGGTTTCCTGCATGATCAAACCCCTTTGCAGATATTATTGTCATGTGAAACATATTGATTCATTCAATGTGATCAATTCATTCATTCTATTCTACTTCTTCATGAACAATTCTGCTCCCAAATCTCTGGACCAGTGGTTCCCAACTTTTTGGGGGGCCATGCCCCACCTAAGCATTTCTAAAATCCTGATTCCCACCCACCCACACCCACCCTCCACGACATATAATTCTTGTTATTCAAAAAAAGAACTCCTATTCATATGGCAGAAGCCTCAAAGGCCATTAATGTGGTCTAACTCATTCTCGAATTGTCCCCCTTTAAAAATAAAATTGCTCCCCTGTGGAACATGTGGGGCACACATTAGGAACCATGGCTCTAGACACTCTAGAACAAAATCTAATTTTTTTAATGGAATTGAATAGGACAATTTAATTAAAAAGTTAATCTTTCAATGCTGCAGGATTTTATTATATTTCATTGCATTGTATTGCAGAATTACAGATCTCCATGAAGTCTTTTTACCTCTCCTCCTTACTTATTGTTCTTCAAGTCCACTCATACCACCTCTCAAGACGCCACAGCGGCCCAGATGGCGATAAAATTATATCTGAAGATCAACATCTCCCTTTGGAAAAAGCGCAAGGAGAGAAGTTGCCCTATTACCACAAGATAGCACCTAATAACGCTAACTTTGCATTCCAACTGTACAGACACATAGCATCTCATGCAACTGACAATAATATTTTCTTCTCCCCACTAAGTATCTCCACAACTTTAGCGTTGCTGACTTTGGGTGCCAGGTCTGAAACCCAAAACCAAATTTTCAAAGGACTTGCTTTTAACCTGTCAGAGATTGAGGAAAATGAAATACACAAAGGTTTCCAACAACTCATCCATGTCCTTAGCAATACCAATAACAAAGCCCAGTTGACCATAGGGAATGCCTTGTTCATAGAAGAAACACTGAAAATACTGCCTAAGTTTTTGGAGGATGCCAAAAGCTTATACGAAGCTGAAGGTTTCTCCTCTAATTTCAAAGACCTTGCCAAGGCTAAGCACCAGATCAATGATTATGTGCAGAACAAGACTCATAACAAAATAACCCAAGCAGTCAAAGACCTACATCCAGACAGTGTACTGGTTATTATCAACTATATCTTCTTCAAAGGTAAGCAGAACAACAATGGATAGAAATCAGAGGCAGAGTGAATAATTTTGGAAATCTCATGAGTGGAGGAGAATATCTTAGTCAGGAGTATGGAGAAGTGGAAAACTTACTTTGAAATACATCAGTAGATTTTGCCATAACATTTTTGTTTTCCAAGGTTGTTTGTTTGTTTGTTTTGCTGGATATTTGTGAGGATTGTGGCACTTTTCAGCATAAAAAAGTATTTCAGTGTAAATTTTCACAGGTTACAGTCCACATCTTCAGACACACAAAGCACAATGTCTTGTCCAAAGTTTTTGATAAAGTGTGTTTGATGTAGGAGTGGAAAAAAGTGGAAAGGGAAACAGCAGATGATGAGAACATATTCATTCCTGGTAATTGTTTGAAATGACAAATTATTAGTACAATTAGAGGATGTTCAAAAGGCCAGCTACACTAATTGGCCAGCAATACTGGCAATAAAGACATTCAAAGGATGTGAATAATCCTCCAAATCTCACAATGAAGAAAATATGTGAATCTTAAGGCCGTTTTTATGTCTGTTTTTTTCCAAGGGTATATAATTCTCCTGATGCCCCTCTGCATTATCCACTAGGGCTAGTGGTGGGATTCAGCAGGTTCACACCAGTTTGCCAGAACCGGTAGCAGAAATTGTCAGGGATTTCCCTTAGCGATATGTGTATCAGGGTAGCAGAGTAGCACTTTAAGCTGTTGCGCAGCAAAAACTTCAGGTGCAATGACACACACACATATAGCTTCAGTGAAAGGTGCAGTTTACTTATGAGTGAGGGGAAGACAACATACACAGATCTAAATACAAAGGTACCAGTCTCTCTCTCCAAGCCCCACAGTTGCTACAGAGCTTGGATTCCTCTGATGGCTCCAGTCCCAAGAGCATGTACAGAGACGTGGTAGGAAAGCACTGACTGCAGGTTGGCAAATACAGTGTGCTACTTCTCAGTGGTATAAGGTACCTGTCAGTTCTCAGAGAAACAGAGCTTCACTCAGCATGTCTTCTCCCTCCAAGAGTCAGTGGTCAGTCTGTCAGCAGTCCTTCCTTCTCAGTTGAATACTCTCCTCAGCAGCACAACCTCCTTCAGCCCTCCTAAGAATAACCTTCCCAGTAGGCCATAGTTATACTGTGGTGTTGCTGGGCTATTCCTCTAATCAGCCACAGCTGTGCTGTTGCTGAGGCACGTACACCAGGTAGCACACAGCCGTGCAATCAGTCTGTGCCTCAATCCTAAACACCTGTGTTTAATGCTCTTGCAGGGCCTTAAAGCTGTACTAACACACTGGGCAGAAATCTTTGTACAATACCACACAAAATGCCCTAACAGAAATTCTGGCTGACCCTGCCAATCCAAGTTTTGAAATAAAGCAGTCTTAATTCGGGTGCAACACAGGGCTTTGCCCCTGGCCATGCTCACCATACCATGCCCACAGAGTAGGTAGTAAAAAAAAATGAATCCCACCACTGACTAGGGCTGCTGCCCCCTCACTTGCTTTCTTCAGAGTGCTGGCCACCGTCTATCTGATTTCATTTGAGCTTTTAAAAATCATATAGTTCTAGGGAATGGGCATCAATTTTATTGTTTTTGTTGTTGTTCATCTTTCATGTCCCAATCAAACCCTGGACTGCCAAAATGAAGTCACTTTCTTGGCTTTGTTGTTGGCCAAACTTAAGTCCTAATCAGTGCTTGTTTCTGGCAGGAATTGGCAGACCAGTAAATGAGCTGGATTCTACATCTCTCCACATTCACACCACATGTTCTTGTCATCCAATAGCCCCAACTTGAGCATGTTGGTCTTGCATTTAGGGACTCCAACCCTCAGCCTATTTAGGGCCCTCCAAGTGACAAAGGGGAGGCTGAGTTCCTCAGCTATATCCTCCTTTAATGATGTTCCTTGCCCAGTGAGCTCCTTCCTCCATCTTTTAATTTGGTTTTGCTCTTGTGTACCCTCAAGAATGTTTGTTCTTGCCATAAAGCTCTTCCTGGATCTTAGCTGGTGGACCTGAGACACATATCCATTCAGAGGATGTCATGGGTCATTTTATAACTTATGTTATAAAATATGTACATGGCATAAAGGAATTTGTTGAGATGTTAAGCAGTCATACTGTCCTTCTGTTTTCTTTGCCTGCCAAAGCCTTTTGGGAAAACCCTTTCGATGATCACTACACCAGAGAACATGACTTTTTTCCTGATGCAAACACAACTGTGAAGGTGAACATGATGTACCGGCAAGGCTATTACAGCATGCTCTATGACAAAGACCTGGCTTGCTGGGTTGTGGAAGTTCCATACAGAGGAGAGGCTTCTGCACTATTTATTCTGCCAGATGAAGAGAAACTGCAGCAGGTGGAGGCTGGACTGGGAATTGAAACTCTGGCTAAATGGAAGACATCCTTTACATGGAGGTAAGGAATGTTTTTGCTTGCTGGGTGGCTGGTTGACTTTTTTGCTGGATTTCTGTCCTGTCTTCCTCCCAAAAACAGAATTAATGACAGTTCACAGTAATAATATATAAAAGAAGAATTAATCAGAAGAAAAAAAAAAACAGCTTTTGAAACTGACTTAAATTAAATGCAAAATAAAAAGTTTAAAGAGTTTAATTAAATTAATTTAAATTAATTTAATTAAACACATGGTCCTAAGAAAACTACCCTGAAGTCAAGCCCTGTTCAATATAAATAGCTAATACAATCCCCAGCTTTCAGCTGCAAGTACCCCAACTGTTGGTCATTCCTATTTTCACTACCAGACATGACCTAAATAAATTAAATCGAGCTTTTACGTGATGCTTGGATTTTTGTTGTTTATTTGCTAACCAGGGAAATATACCTGCTGATTCCAAAACTTAAATTTGCTGTATCTTATGATGTGAAACAGTTGCTTCAGGAAATTGGCATCACTGAGGCTTTCAGTGACAATGCTGATCTATCTGGAATTACTGGAGAACCCAATCTGAAAGTTTCCCAAGTAAGTATGGACATGTGTTTGATGCTAAATATTATCACTTTTTTGCCTTTGATCAAGTAAAATAAAGGTAAAGGTCATCCTTGCTCAAAAGCCAACCATATCCAACTCTAGGGTTAAATGCTCCTCTCTGCAGACATTTCCATGGACCCTGGAATAGGTCACCATGAGTCAGAATTTACTTGCCAGCATGTAATTATTATTAAATAGGGATTGAACTAATGTATGACTCCAAATCCAATTGCTAATAGAATAGTGTCACTGAATAAATGAGACTTAAGTAACTTTTGACTTCAGCACGAAACAATTGATTCAGTGCGCCAATTCTATATCAGACTGGATTTCAGCCACTGAGGGTTAGCATCAGCGGTTTCTTATCTTGATGACTGTATATACTGCTTCAACAGGAAGTGGGGGTGGTAGTATACCTGTGGGCTTTGTAGAGGTGTCCAGTTGACAATTCTGGGAATCATGATGTTGGACTGCATTGGGTTTTTGGTCAAAATCTAGCAAGGTTCTTCTTCCATTCTTAGGCCAACATCTCCTCTTCTGTTCATTGGTGATGGTTTTCTACTCTAAGCCAAACCTCTTAGGAATGTTTCTGTAGAACATAGATCTAGACCACTTTTTAGGAAAGCTTTAATTCTGTTGTGCATATACACAATAAAATATTGTTCTTTCCCTGCAGGCTGTGCACAAGGCTGTGGTAGATATTAATGAGAGTGGCACTGAGGCAGCTGCAGTTACTGTTATAGAAATTTCTCCAAGGTCAGAAGGTCCACGTACAACCATCAAATACGAAAGACCCTTCCTATTTTTAATTGTTAACAAAGTAGCACACACCATCCTCTTCGCAGGGAAAATTTTCAACCCAACCAAACAATAGTCCTTTCAGACATATGCCTCTGATATGATTAAAAATAAATAAATAAATAATTTTCCACTTTGCAGTTGAATTGGCAATGCTGCCTCTTTGTGGTTTAAGGTTAAGTAAAGTTTCTGCAAAGTATTCTCCCTTTCATTAAAAAATGACTTTAAAATCGTGTGATTCTGGCATCTGTTAACTTCCTACACACCACTCTCCGATACCTTCAGCAGCACTCTACTTCCCTTGAAAGGAGTTTACTACTTCATCAGTAAAAGGATAGATGTGATTAACTTGCTTCTATTAAAGGGAAACATTAATTTCAGGGGTCCCAAGAGATGCAATCACAAAGATTTTTTGGGGAAAGTGAGAGCTGCCAAAAATGAGCATATCATGTGGCTGTACTAAAAAGAAAACATGAATCAAAAGTAGGAGAGAGAGAAAAGCTTTATTGTATGTATGCATATGGGCTCTCTGCCTTGCAGCAAAGCAAGCAAGCAGTGAAGAGACAAAAGTTTATATATAAAGAAGGCTGAGACAGACATCCTGATAGAAAAAAAATCACAATCGACCAGAACTGGTCTAACCAGGCTTCCTTTTCTTGTACCAAGTTCTTTTGCATAACAACTTAGATCTTTTACCTGCTTCCTGGCACATACACAGACATGGGAAGGAGATAAGTGAGGGGGACTTTTTATCATTAGTTAACTTAATGTTCAAAAATGGCTATTCTTTGGCTACAAGAAAGCAGGGAGCATAATTGATCAACAAAGCATGAAGACCAGCATTGTCACACTAGCTGATCACATGTTCCTTTGCTCAGGGAGACATTCCAGACATTGATTTCTCTTTTCCATTTTTGTACCAAAGTGGGAAAGTGCACACACACACACACACACACACACACATACACCATCTCCACACCCAAGCCAAAGGCAAGTCACTTTACCCTGGGTTAAGCTTCAGTGGCTGCTCTTCCTCCTCCACGCTCGGGACAACAACAAGGGGAGCATCAGTGCCTGAGTGGTGCCGTGCTTGGGCTCAACTGCAGCTGCTCTTTCTCCTCCTTCTCCCCAGGGGACTTCTCCTTCCTCCTTGCTTCCCAGGCCCAGGGGAGAGGCAGGAGCGCTCGCACAGCAGCTTGTTCTTCCTCCTCGCCAACCGGGCCCAGGGGGATGCAGGAGCACTCGCACGGTGGCTTCTCCTTCTTCCTGCCCAACGGGCCCACAGGGGGAGGCAGGAGTGCTCGAACGCAGCTTCCCCTTCTGACGTGGTCACCAGAGAGGAGGAGGCTGTTTGACTCAGTGTGCATGCATTAATGTATCAATTGGTGCATGTGCACGAGCGCTGGAGGCTCGCATGCACGCTGAGTGCTGGAGGCTCGCATGCACGCTGAGCGCTGGAGGCTCACATGCACATCGAGCTCTGGAGGCGCACATCCGCAGGTGGTAAAGTTAGCATTTCCACCACCAAAAAAGGTAACCCATCCACATGATCACCCCAAAAAGTTGCCACTGGTCCACATGGATATCCCAAAAAGTTGCCACTGGTCCATGCAGACCAGTGCGAACTGGCCCTTGCCCACCACTGGATAGCCATAGTCCCCATAAGCAGGTGCAGTTATAATGTGCACAGAAAACTGGACCAACACATTGAGTCAGTGTGGGGGCTCACATGTAAGCTATATATGAGATTTGGGAAACGAACACAAAACATTCTTGCAGGGGGGCTGTCAAAAGAAGGGTGGGGTTTATTTTGTTTGAAGTGAAAGAACAATGAAATAAAGTAGGGATTCTCAACCTGCGGCCTACAGCATCATTTCATGTGCCCCCCTGCCCTCACCACACCAGGAAGTGCCATGTGGTGGAGGAATGGCAAAAAGGCCATCTGCCCCCCCCCCCACAAAGCTGTCTGAGGGAGTATGACCCAGCCCCTTGTTTTTAAAGGTTGAGATATCCTGATATAAAGCATCCAATTGCAGAACCAAGTCAACTAGACTTCACTTGCATGATTGCCCCCCTGGGCTTAGCAAGATGTAACAAGGAAACCGGAGTCACCATTGCTGTTTAATGAAGGGACAGAAGGGAACCACCATTTTGCACGCAAACTACAATTCCTGTAGTTTTTTCAATGTAACCTTCTTTTTGACAAGCGTAGTTCTGATTCACTCTCGCAATGTTAACAATTTATTTTGGGGAAGACAAGACAACTGGCATGTGGTGTCCAACACCATGCCCAGGAACTGAAGGGATGTGGCCAGACCTTCCATCTTGTCGGCCGCCAAGGGGACTCTCAAATTCACTGCAAGATAACTAAAGGCATCAAGGAGGTCTATGCATGCTCTTGGCTGGGTGGGCCCACAAAAGAGGAAATCGTCTAAATAATGGACCATGTGACAGAGTCTGGTCAAGCATTGCAATGACCACTCCAGGAATGAATTAAAGTGCTCAAAAGCCAAGCAAGAAATAGAGCAGCTGAAAGGCATTGCCCTGTCCAAGCAGTTCAAAATCATCAGGATGGACAGGCAAAAATCGGAATGCCAACTTGGCCGAAAGTGCACTGGGGCCACACACCCTGACCATTTTAACTCCCTGGTCAAAAGAGGAATAAGGAAAAATGCAAGGTTCGTGGGGGATAGCGTCATTAACGGAATTGCCCTCCAGGTAAGACAAAAGGTGGATTAAACGAAATTCAACTGGGGTCTTCTTGGGAACTAACCCTAGCAGCCAAGTCCTTCAAATTATGTTGGCAAACCACAGACTCCATCCCTACATCAAACTTAGGTTGGGAGCCATTTGGGGAAAACACGCCCTGAAGGCTGGGATATTGAAAGCAAAAGTGAAACCATTTCTCAAGTACAAGGCCTCCTCCAGAAAGGAGTAATAATCAAGCAAACTATACAGTGTATCAAGTCTTATGGGGCTGGGTCCCTTTTGCAACCTGGAGCTGATCTGGGAGAGCGTGCCTTGCACCCCCAGCCTCCCTTCCTTTGTATCTTTGCAATTCTGGTTTACTGCAATTGGAAGCCAAATGGGCTCCTCCATTACATTCATGGCAGTATTTTACATTCATGGCAGTATTTGCACTGCTTGCAGGAACAATGCCCCTGGCCGGCGAACTCCTAACACACCAAGTGTGGTTGAACCTCCTGCCCCGCTGAATGGCAGGGGGGAAGCCACCAACATGGGGCGCTGAACCAAATGACCACAATCGTACTGGTTGACCATGATGGGGCAAGAAGGAGTCAAAAATTGCAACCATAAAGGTGCATGTGGTTTGTCACAACACATATTTGGTCAGATTGCTTTATGTATGTGGAAAATCTCATCATAAAGAATCCATGCCTGCCCAGGGAACTCTACATAGGCCCTGTAAATAATATCTAAATATTGAATCAATGGCAGGGCCAGATGGGGTCGGCATTTGTTCTCCTCACTGTCCTATTTGTTCTCCTCGCTGTCCAGGGGACTCTCAAAACTCTCCTCCTCTTCTGCGCTCAGCTTTCCTAATGGTCCAGCTCTCACAACCATACATTGCCACCGGAAATATTATTGCTTTGACTATGCGGACTTTTGTTTGCAATGTGATGTCTCTACTTTTCACTATGTTCCCCAGGTTTCTCATTGCTTGCCTCCCAAGAATCAGTCGCCTTTTTATTTCATGGCTGCAATCTCCATCTGCAGTGAGCTTTGATCCTAAGAAAGTAAAATCTGTCACTGCTTCTACTTCTTCCCCATCTATTTTCCAGGGACTGAAAGGGCCTGTTGCCATTATCAGATCTAAAGAAGGAAAGGAGTGCCATCTTGTGGGAAAGCACATGCATTTACAAGGATAACCTTCATGCTCAGGAGCTACTAATAACTCTATTCAATATATATACACATTAAAATGTGGACAGAATGGCATTTTAAAAAGTCTGAGTCAAGAAGGTGACTACACCAGGCAACTAGTATTGGGTGTAATCAAAAAGCAACAAATTGTGAACTCTGTGTGTTGTTGCTTTCTTCCTGCTCATGGGAGGAGTTTGTGCTTGTATGCAGTGCTGAGATAACTTGGCTAGCAGTTGGCCTTGTGCACCTTGTCTTAGCGGCAGACGACCATTTTCTACTCCACTCAAACACCAAAGTCTCTTGGTTCTGAAAATAATAATAATAATAATAATAATAATAATAATAATAATAATAATAATAATAATAATAATAATAATAATAATAATAATAATAATTTTGTATCAGAAATTATTCTGGGTTGAGAGGATTTTTGCTGGAGGAACTCCACTCGAGGGAAACCCAAATGAGGCTCCTTTCATGTACCCAAGATCTTTTCCCACCAAAGTGTTCCCTATTTATCTACTTGCAATTTCTTGCTTTTGAACTGCTAGGTTGACAGTAACTGAGAGAGAGACAGGCACTCAAACCATCATTCAGTACCCGGGTCTTGAACTGCTGACTTGCCGGCTTTCTAGTAAACAAGGCGAGCTTCTTAACCACTTAATTACTAACACTTTCTGTACAGTTTAATTGCTTTCACTGTCAAGAAAGTGTAAGTGATAAGGTGGGACATGGTATTTACTCCCACATAGACACACTGTGGATATGCTTCATCTTATTCTTGTGGGGGGGGGGGTACACAGAAAGAGCCTCCTCAAATATTGTGGTATTTATCATGCGTACTCTGGTAATGCAAAGCAAAATCAAAGCAATCACACTTATATACCCTAACCCTAATCCTTGTGTTGCCAACTAATCTTTCTCACACAAGGTCAAGCAAAAGGAACTGCAGAATGAACTCATCAAAAGATGGGCCTTAGTTCGGGCACCACTGATCTACATTAACCCACTGCATCATGGGGTTGCATTAAGACATTCAACACTCTTTGCCTATGTACACAAACTGTCTTGTGACAGGAAACTACATTGTACTGCAGATCACTGTGAGTCTCTAAATAAAAAAAGGAACATATGACATTAATGTCAGAATGGGATAATGGGCCAGGACTGTTACCATTCCTTTAGCAGAAAAGGACCATTTCTTATTGATGTGTTTATTTTATAGGCCTCCTTTCTCCCCATTTAAGTGACATATCGTGATCTGGTACAATAATGCAGTGTTTATCTGGTTAATTTCACCTCCAGTCCTGGGTGCTAGGATTAGACAAAGGTCTGAAATCTTGCAAATAGTGAATCTGGGAAAAGAGGGAATAGGGAAGAGAGGAACAGAGGATTAAGCTTTAAGATGCCAAAGAACTTTTTGCTCTGGCCTAGATGTCATTACTTGTGAATAGGCCTGCATCTGGGGTGCCCAATTTTTTTGGGCCTCGGGCTGGTCATGTGGTTGAGTGTGCCAGTCATGTGGCTCCTCCCACCCAGAAGTGGAAGTAAAACATGTATGCACGGGCACTGAACATGCCCATGCATGTACAAAATGTTGCCGTAAATGACCATGGCTGACATAAGCACATTTACAACAGCTGCAGGTCATTTACAGCAGCATTCTGTGCATGTGGAGATGCATTTATTGCCCATGCATGCACATTTTACTTCCACTTCCAGGAGTGGTGAAGGCAGTGTGGGATGGATCAGTTGGTGCTGTGGGCCAGATCTGGCCCATGGGCCATCGCTTGGGTACCCCTGCCCTACGTATTTCAGTGGGTTGTTGGAGTAAAATATGTGCTTATGTGGTGCAACACATCTCTCTATGCATCTGAAGTGGCCCCTCCCTTCTTCATGCTGGGGACAATGGAATGTTGTAGTATCCATGGTGAAATAATGCTTCCCCTGCAGGCAGGGGCAGCAGCAAACCAGAGAGCTCCTTCTAACAGATTCATGCTGTGAAAGAAGTGGATGCACATAGATGTATATATATTCTATTAAGGCAGTTGGCATGTATAGTGTTTCAGCTCCACTTTTTATAACATGGACTATGATACTCTTCCTTTTTTTGGCATTGGCCTACAGTTTTGAAGGATGAACCAGCAGCAGGAGTACATTACTACTGTTGTTCCCTCAGAAACCCTACGTGCATTTTACTAGAGTCCAAGGTCTCCAATAGAAACCAAGTGGTGAGAGATTCAGGAAGCAAGAAAGAGCGCATAAATGGACTGTGGAATTCACTTAAAAAAAAATAGCAATGGCCACCAACTTTGCCATCACCAATTGGAGGAAGACACATTCATGAAAGATGAAGCTATACATGACTTACCAGTACAGATAGCTATGTAGTTCCTTCAATATCAGTGCCTGTACAATTATATACACCAGTTGATAAATAACAAAGACTGTTCTTGTTTAAGTCCTTCTTGTGGTTTACCCATAAGCACTTACAACAAAAAGGTGAATGCATAATATAGCCTTGTGTTTGTATAGTTAACCATGTTTACCAAGAAGACTGTGGTGGCTCAGCAATTAAGATGCTGAATGTGATGATTGGAAGGTCAGCAGTTCAAGACTAGAGTGCTGTATGACAAAGTGAGCTTCCATCTCTGTCCCAGCTCCTGCCAACCTAGCAGCCCGAAAACAAGAAATTGCAAGTAGATAAATAGGTACCGCTTCAGTTGGAAGGTAAACAGTGCTCCATGTCTAGTCATGCCTACCACATGTCCATGGAAACATTTGCAGATGCAAACAGCACTGATTCTTTGTCTGTAAACAGAGAAGAGCACTGAACTCTAGAGTCAGATATGAGTGGTTTTCAATCAAGGGCAACCTTTACCTTACCAAGAAGAACAATGGAAAAAGAACAAAGATCTGGACACTAGATCCGCACAAGTACTGTATGTGTAAATCAGGCCTCGTGTCGGGGTAGTGTCTTGAAGGTATTATATTCTAACCTTTCCACTGAAATAAGTAAATGATACTTAGATTCCCCCTCTTTATAACTTAAAAAGGATATCAAAAGGATATCATCGATTAGTAAGGATCCAGGCTGGACAAGAGAAATAGTAGATGGAGGATGTGGAACAAGAGATAAGACTGGTAACCGAAGTATCTTCAGCCTACCTTGAGGTGGATTAAGATATGTGAGACCCTGAGCTATATCAAATTTGAATGCTCCTACAATAACCCCAACCCCACCTCTTAGTATTATTCTAAAATATTTTTGTATGAGTGTTTTGTATGAGTGTTGTTCATTTTACTTTTAGAGATTTAGAGGTAATCTGTGAAGGTGTCATTCCTACACAAGAGCAAAGAGGCCATCTGCAATAGCATTAAAAAAAAACCTTGTATTTTTGAATTAAAATCTTGTGTTTTCCACTTTAAAACCTCACATTTCCCAAAAACCCAAGATTTCCTCAACAAAATAGTGTTATTGGCTAATGAGGTCATCAGATGTTTCATTAAAAATGTTAAAGTGAAACAAAATGCACAAAACCCACTCATAATTTCTTGGAGAAGGGACACACCTTCTGAAATGTTTCATTCTCACCAGGAAGAATAAAGTAAGCAAAGATTTATATCCTTATTCTAAACTGTAACTGACTTGGTTTGTTCAGAAAGAGGGAGGAAAAATTTCTATACACACAAGACAACATAATTGAATGTGTGTCTAGCTTACATGACACTGATGTTAAGCCCCAATGCCTCAGCACAGAAGCTCCATAATTCCAAGACTAGACATATGTTGGCTAAGAAAAAATTACATCAAAGTATGAGAGCAGAATGACATGGAATAGGACAATTCACTTCCCTCTCTATGGTTTCCTTAGTGTAACAACGCCCTCACACTATCTTATTTCACAATCCACATCTTCTTTACTCCTACAAGATCATGTTTATGGCACGTTCCCCAATCAAGTCTATGATGTTGACCTCTGGCTGTTGGTCCAGGACGTCCAGCTAGCACCAGGTTGTGGAAAGCCAGGTACTGTGTTCTACTAAGTGTTCTGTAATTCAGTTGCTAAGTCTTTTGCAACTTGATAAAGATGTGGGGGTGGTTGTGTGAACTCTATTTTATCACTGTTTGTGCTGCTTTCTGTAGTTGGCAAATAACCCTTTCACCCCTGTGTTCTTACAGACAATCCCTGTTTCCTGAACATGAAAGATTTTCATATATTTTTCCTTCTTAAAACATAAGCCTAACTACAATTGCTATTCCCAGCTAGAGTACATATTCCTATTTAAGCAAAAACTGGATGGTAAATCAACACGTGTAAATCTTGGGATGGGATTTTTTTCACTAAAGGATTCCCAGTCCCCCATAATTTGGCAGGAATCTTCTAGGATGAATTATGGGGCTAGATAAAGGTAACGGTCACCCTTGCTCAAAAGCCAGTCGTATCCAATTCTAGGGTGCAGTGCTCATCTCTGTTTACAGCCACAGAGCCAATGCTGTCTGCTTCTGCGAGATTTTTCTGTGGTCAGTGGCAGGCATAACTTCTTCTGCAGCGCACAGAATGCTGTTACTTTTCCCACCAAAGTGATACCCATTTATCTACTTGCAGTTTCTTGCTTTTGAACTTCTAGGATGGCACGAGCTGGGACAGACAATGGGCACTCACTCCATCAAGTGGAGCAGCCCCTTACCTCTGTGCAATTCCATTGCCGCTTCTGTGATCTGTTGGAAAACTTTCCCACAGCACCATGCGAATAAGGATGATCCCTTGTAACTCACAATGGTCCATGGGAGAACAAGTTCCTATGGAAGCAGCTTCTGTTTTGAATGCATTTGTCCATGCTCCTTTGTTCTTTAATTCTGAAAAGCCCATCCCATTGATGAAAGAGTAAATAAACATGTTTGAATAGTTGCTATTCAGTTGCCAGTAAATCCCATTAATTAAATGGATCTCCTCTAGTTGGGACTGGCAACTGGGTTTTGATCATAGTTTTCAAAGCATTTAATTATTATTTTTTGTAATTTTCAAAGCTTGTCCCTCTTAGTTTCATTGTTGTTCTTTCCGCTTCAAAGCTACTTTTTGTAGCTGCATCTTTCCAGCTAGTGATCATCTGTTTTCAGAAGACATCTACCTTGATAAGAGAGAAATTAGTCACTGCAAGATTTGTCCTCCTTTGCTTTTGGAAAAAAAACACCCTTGTCTTCAAAAAGTAATGCATTTTTACAGAATATCAGCAAGGGAAGATCTTTGCAACATCCTGATTTCTGAATGCTGCTTATTGTGGGGTCTTTACAGTCTTGACTCTCCTATATATCTTTTTAATCATGCCTTCCTGTTGGTTTTAATGTTTTCCTTTACTTCCAGCTATTTCTTGGTTTTATATTCTATTTCATTAATCACTAGTTTATTATATTGCTTAAGCGTTTTAAATTATTATTACCAGACCATATACTATGCAGAGAATTTGTATGAGCGTGCAGTTCTTCCATGTCTAGGTCAGATGCAAAACTGTCAAAATGAAGCCACCTATTGGTGAATTCATTCTACAGTTCCTTTCACCTGACCACGTGTGAGAAAGATTAGCTGACACAAAAAGGTTGCCATTGCCCAGGATACATCTGATTATGGTTCAAAAATACGACAATCTTCGAAGAGGCTCTTTCTGTAACTCCCCTAAAATGAACATAAACAACAGAGCAAAAAGAAATCCTGAAAACTGTTCCATTCATTTCACACCTTTAAAGCCTGAGGGTCCATTCGCCAGCCAGTAGATGCTGCCAGCACCTTTGTCTTTCTGGCTGCCGATTGCACCCCCACCCGTAATGATCAAATTTAGATTAATTTCAATTGCAATTTACCACACTACCTCCACCATGGGTGACCAACACCAGAACAGACACCTGGCCCACCTCAGCTCAACAACTCAAACTGAATGCCCTGGCGCAGGTCCAGAAGGAACTTTTCCATTCCTTCATCTGACAGAGGGACCCCATCCTGCTGGTACAGCCCAGGAAACTCGATCTTGATTTCCAGGTGTTCAATCACCGTGCCAAACCCTTTCATAAAAAATTTGGCCACTGACTTATTAATGCTATGGTGTGCCCTGTCATTCCTGTGAGGGTCGTCCATACACTGCCACATAAAACATGGCAAAATGTCTGACCACACCAGCTGGAGGTTGGGACACCAGCACTTCACTGGTGAAAGATTCCAATGCACCACCATGCTCAGGTTGATCCCTTTCATGAGATACAAATGATTGCCACCCAAGTGGATGATCAGGATATCGGGGGGCTGGCCTTCACGCGCAGAATCCCAAAAGGTCAAAAGTTTGCCCCATCAGATGCCTTGCTGCTCACACTAGTCAATGACAGTTCGGCCATGCAACCCAAGGTCCTTGCCCCATATGGTGCAGGCCAGCTTGTGTTCAGCCCAAAAAATGCAGTTGTGTCCCATGACCACTATGTGCTTCGATTGTCACGGAGTCATCCTAAAAAGGAACAAAGAAGTGCCAGTCTTTTGTTCAATAACACATAGGACAAATGTACAGTTAACAGCAATGTGACTTCCGACAACCCACCTCTGGATATCCAACAGGGGGTAGCCAGCTACCGCTGTGGTGGAAGCAGCACCAGTCCTGAATGAGTGCATACCAAAATGTCGCAAGCTTACACCCAGGATTGCGAGAGCCTTCTTTGTTACAGACCAAAATTGGTATCTTGTCAGTGGAGTTTTATCAGCATGGGTAAACAAGACACCTGGCTCCCTTCCTATTGGGCAACCCCGGGGCAAATGTCAGCAGCAGCCCATTGCCACAGTTCCAAGCAAGGCGCTTTTCCAAGCTGATCTGTCTTAGACCAGTGGATGAGCAAGGAGACTACTTCATCGGTAATAGAAATATCAGCAAAAGTCAGTACCCCATTCACTGCTGCTCGCTTGGAAGTAGCCAAGAATTCCCTGGAGCGCAAGGCACCGAATAATGCAATACTAGAGGTGGCATGAAGAAGAGCCAGCTCAAAATTGTCCGAACACACATCTTTCCAAGTCGCTGCAAGACACTGAAGTAGCATAGGGGAAATAGGCAATTGGGAACCTGGAGAACTGCCCCTCTCATGGAACCAACCCTCAAGTACTTTCATGATATAGAAGTCTTTCAAGGAGTCCAAATGACCCAAAGCCTTGGCATAAAAGGCCAGTGCTGCCATTTTAGTACAAATCATGCGGGGAGACATTCTCACCATGTGCAAACACACCATGAATTACAGCACATGCTCAGGTGGAATCGGCCAAGCTCGAGCTAAACCACTCTTTTTATGAAATATGTCAAACTCCACCACAGCGGCAGCATAACCATGGTGGGTTCGTGGAGCAATCGCCTTGCTTATGGCCCGGCTGCCTCCAAAGTGCCAGGTATCTGGCGGTAAAACCTCAGGATGTTCTTTGGCCATTAGAGCCAGTTCTCGTCTGGTGGCGAGGCAAGGCGTCAGCGATCTGGATGACTTTTTAGAAAAAATATCTTTGAATGTTTCTGGTTAATATTTAACTGAGCATGCTACATGCACAGTGCCTTCTGAGATATATATATATATATAAAGCACAGACCATGAAAATCCGGACATCTTTCTGAATGCAATAGGCTTCTCGGCAATCGTTGTAAGTATTCATGCCGGATTTGTTTTCCCTCCCCGTCTTTGCTTTGCACTTAGAAAAACCTATATGCAATTATTTTTCATCAAACTTCTTCATTGTCTGACACTGATCAACTTGCCTTTCAAGTTACTTCCCCTGATATTAGTGCATGCAGTGGCTCAAGTGGCTAAGATGCTGACTGGAAGGTGGGAGGTCAGCATTTCAATTCCCGAGTACTGCAGGACAGAATGAGCTCCCGTCTTTGTCCCAGCTCCTGCCAACCTAGCAGTTCGAAAGCAAGAAATTGCAAGCAGATAAATAGGGATCACTTCAGTGGGAAGGTAAACAGCGTTCCGTGTGCTCCGGTGTCTAGTCATGCCTGCCTCGTGACCATGGAAATGTATGCAGAAGCAGGCAGCACTGGTTCTTCGGCTTTGAAACAGAGATGAGCACTGAACTCTAGAGTCAGATACTAATGGCTTTCGAGCAAGGGAAACCTTTACCTTTAGCAATCCTTGTGCTGTATATTATTGTGCAAAATTCTCCATAGAGGTATTTGAACAGTCCTCATTTGGGATTCTGGGCACTGCAGCCCCAATACATGGCTTTTTAAAATTCTGCATCTACCCAGTGCAGATACAGTATTTGACTAGCTGTCCCTTCTTTGAGTTCTTGATCTTGAAACTATGCTTAAGCTTAACAGTAAAATAAATGAATAGGAAGGATCACTCCAAAATTTCAGAGGTGATCTGGTCTTGTTTTTCAGGCCTGCACTACCTTTGAAACACAAGGTATCTTTAAACACAGCATTTTTCTGTGCAAAACTCAAGGCCACCCTCTCTAGTCCATGATATAGTTTGGTAAATGTTTAAAGAAAAAGTCTTTCAGACTTTTATACTGACTGATCATGGCCGAAAAGGTTTGAACAAACTGTGTTTTATGGGTAGTTCATAACAAGAGATGCATTCTTTTGGCATTCCAGAAACATGAGTTTTGGAGAAATCAGACTCAAGAAAGAAGGTATTTCTGAGCCACAGACCAATCACAAACAGTATACCAACTTGCAAATTTCATGATGTGACAAAATCTGCTGTGACAAATACAGTAATACCTCATATAACATTAGTATCGAATAACACGAAAATCACATAACATTAAGGAATCTGGGGGGAAGAATTGCATCGGATAACATTAAGATCCTATGGGATGCTTCAGATAACAACCGCTAAAGCCTGTGTGGTTACAATGTATCTCTATGGATCCCATAGGATTTTAACATGCATCAGATAACACTAAAAATCGTATAACACCAAGACTTGTGGAACCAGGTTTTAGTGTTATCTGAGGTTTTACTGTATATGTAATAATTAACAAATTCCCTCTTTGAATAGAGTGTTCTCTGTCATGTGGAGTTCTATGCACATAAACAAGAAAGAGAGGATGTTGCACTTAGAAATTATTAATTTGTAATCCTAAGCAAACAAGGCATTATCTGGTGGAAGGAAGGAGTATTTTCAAAGATTTATGTATCCTGATAATTTAGACCACATAATTCATAACTGATGAGTAAGAATCAATCTTTTTAAAAGAAAGCAGGGTTTCTGTAGCCCCCTTATGCTGTCTTGAATTTACAACTGAATCACAGGTTTCTCCTCTGTTGGTTTCTGAAAATATCACCAAAAGGCACTGGGGAATGGATGCACTTATATGGAGGAATTTGAATCCAGAGTTGCCCTCTGGGGTAATAAAGACTGCAGGGCAGAAAAGGATTTGTCAAAAATTGCCTCCCATACTTCATCCTAGGAAGATTACTGGATCACAAAGATCTGTTCCACTCAACTCCAGCTGCAAGGAATTTTTAACTTTGTGTCTAATTGCTGTTGGATGCCACATCATTATACCTGTATTTGTATTTTGTAAATTGTTATGTGGTATCATGTTCCTTCTGATTTTTGGCAGTCCTAATAGTGTTTTTGAGATATGTGAGATGTTTGAGGAGTGTGTCAGAGAGTAAACAAAACAAAACCAAAAGACAAAAAAGATTGTGGCACTTTAAAGACTAACTGCTGTTTCCAGGGTTAGGTGGGACTATGAACCCAGCTCTCCTGAGTCCTGGTCTTGCGCTATGTCCAATAGACCTCCCATTATCTGTCCCAGCTCCTGCCAACCTAGCAGTGTGGAAACAAGAAATTGTAAATAAGTAAATTGGTACCACTTCAGTGGGAAAGGTAACAGTGTTCTGTGCACTCTGGCATCTAGTCATGTCTGCCACATGACCATGGAAACATCTGCAAATGCAGACAGTACTTGCTCTTTGGCTGAAAACAGAGATGAGCACTGCCCCCTAGAGTCAGACATGGCTGGCTTTCAATCAAGGAAACCTTTACCTTTACCTTTACCTTTACCTTTACCTTTACCTTTAATTGCACTGTCTTTCTTCTTATTAAAAAAGTACCATATTTTAATGGAGTCAGTCACATTGAGCACTGGAAAAGTAGCATACAAACTGAAACTTTTTTTAAAAGAAAAAGGGAAAGAGGACTGATAGTGTGATGGTCCATATGTATTTAGCTGTCACATCCTGTATCCTGCACAGAGATTTCCCATACATAATTCTTCAAAGAAAAGCTCTTATTGTTAGTCTACTTCAGGGAGTAGGATAGCCACCCCAGCCCAGTAAGATCATGCACCAGTACTCAACTGGCCAAATTACTGAGAAGCAATGCTGAGGAAGTACAAGTGGCTCACAGTCCATATGTTGCCCACCCACAGGTGGTGATGTTTAAAGCTGCCCAAATGCAGCCATTTCATGTTCTTTGTAGATATTACCTGTGAACCAGGGTACACAGAAAGATTGTGGTATTTTTTAACCACAGACCTACCCTAAGCAATGGCCACCATGTGCCAACTAATCTTTCTCACACTAGGTTAGGAACTGCAGAATGAACTCACCAACAAGTGGCTTCTTTTTGGGAGTTTCATCAGGCCTAGATATGGAAGAAGAAGAAGCTTTTGAACTCACCTACCCCGAACAAGGTTATCTACCATTCTCATAACCTGTTTGTCTCATCTTCCTGGAAGACCTTTAAATATCTGGAATCTTTTTGGTTCATCCCTTGATCATGTTATTTATCTTTTTCTTCTTCTGCCATATCCAAATCCGACTATTGGTGATCCTCATGGAGATCAGCCATGAAGATGAGAATATAATGCAGTGGCCTTTCATCTGCCTTCCGCATTGCAGCATGACACTCATACCACTGATCCAGTTCTGTGAGTCACTTTCTGGTCCTGAGCCCTTTTGGCACACAAAGTCCTCCTCAGCTACAGGCCAGCATTCATGAAGCTACTGCGCTCCATCAGGTGGATGGATGGATGGATGGATTCAAGTGAGATTTAATCCACTTGGGGACCATTGTCTTTCCCTGTGGACTTCACCACCCAAGGCCATTAATTCTAAGGGCTGTCAGGTTAGTTAACAACCTCCAGACACTTGATGTTGAGTCGCTGGCAGTATGGTCTACAGTGTATTACCATAGAAGGGAAACTTGGCCAGGCTGTGATGTTATTTATAGAGCTTGAAAACATTACTCATTTTTTTACAAAGCCTAAAGTCCTGCAGCTGCAAATGCTGGAAATTGTAGTCTGGAAAGAGTGAAAACTTTCATCATTAAATGTCTGGAATTTTTAATGTCTCTTTCCCCACCCTCCACCCCTTCTGTCTCACACATACACACCACCTTCACCAGCCTTCTTTATATGCATAATTTTTTTTTCTAAGATGCTAATTCATGTCCAAACCTACTCAGAGTATTCTCTTCTCTCACTATCTAACTTTCATACACCCATGCAGTGATGGGATGCAACAGGTCCGCACCAGTTAGCCAGAACCAATAGTAACTTTTCCCAGTGTCCCGGAGAACTGGTAGCAGCTTTATGGGGAAACCACCTTCGGGGCTTACCTTTTCACTGGTTCCCCCACTGCACATGCGCGCCAAGCACTTGGTGTGCATGCACGTCTACAGTGCTTGGCACGTATGCACACCCTCCTTGCTGTCCTCCCAAGTGGGGAGGAGGAAGAGAAGCTGCTAGCCTGAAGCTCCCTATAGCCTGCTCTCCAGGGTAAGTGACTCACCTTTGGATGTGGTGTGTCTGTGTGTATTTTAATGTGTATTTAATACATTTACCTATATTGACGTACTACCACAGTTCCTAAAAAGGCCTGGTGGCCGGCAGGCCTAGCAGCCTGGCTTGGGGTTTTTAAGCAAAGTCTTGGAGTTACCTCCTCAATAAGCTACACCTGTGCTGTTCCAATTGCTGTTCCAATTGGAGAACCCTTAAGGAGGTACAGCTGTTTTACATTTACATTAAAGCATATTATCCTAGAGAACTGGTATAATGACCATATCCATCTTGCAACATGGTGCTGCCCAGGCACTTATACTAACAGGTAAGTGACGGGTTTGTGTTTGGTGTGGGTGGGTGTTTGGGTGGGTGGGTGTATTTTAATGTAATTTTATTTATTTATTTATTTATTTATTTATTTATTTATTTATTTTATGGGTTTGTGTTGTGGGTGGGTTGAGGGGGGTGTGTGTGTGCTTATTTTAATTTTATTTTTAATTTTTTTAAAAAAAATCTTTGGCCTGCCCCACCCATGATGTCATGATGCCATGACGTTAGCTCCACCCACACTGTGATGACATCACGGTGGGGTAGTAAAATTTTTGACAACCCACCACTGCACCCATGCATATATTGATATACTGTTCATTTCACTTTGAAGGGTAAAATGGCATTTTCATGAGCAGCATCGCCATCTCCTTCAGATTTGCTTGCAGCTATTTGACTGTTGCACGTGGATAGAAGCCACATGTATAAACAGATTAAACCGCTTTCTAATACAGCACCTTCAAGGAGGCTGAAGTGGGGTTATGAGAAGTACTTCTTTAAAAATCTAATTCTGAGCAATATCCCTAGTCCTGTCATGCTGAGACTTTTCCCTGGCACTAACCAGATTTCTCAAACTCTCCATGAACCCAAGATCCTGGTCTCATTTTTCCTTCACTCTTGCGCCACTTTTGTTTCTCCATTTGCCTAAGCCAGTGATGGCAAACATTTCAGAGACTGAGTGCCCAAACTGCAACCCAAAACCTACACATCAACAGGGGAGGAAGGAAACACTGCCATTGGGCGGCTGGGCAGAGGGGTGGGATTAACTCTGTGTTGCGGGGAGGGAGGAAGATCTTCCATTGGGTGGCTGGGCAGAGGGGCATGGCAAACTTTGTGCTGGGGTGACTGCACGGGTCCCCACAGAGAGGGCTCTGAGTGCCACCTCTGGCATGCATGCCATAGGTTCGCCACCACTGGCCTAAATAATTCCAAAAATCTGTGTGGCTCAATACCCTTTCCAGGAAATCCTGTACAGGAAAAAGGGCCATTTTGCACAGGAATAATAAGGATTCTGTGCAGATCATATACTTGTTCTCAAAAGCTGGCTAGAAAGCTCAGTGACTTAGGTGTCAGTTTGGGACTTTGATCATTCATGGTGCCTCGAGAGCAAAGAGTATAGACTTGTATAGACTTGTGCAAGCTGTAGAGTCCCAGGACACCCTCAGAAGAAGGGAATGGTAAACTACATCTGTGTATTCTCTACCTAAAAAACCCTGGGAAAAAGGTTGCTCTAAACTGCCTTGATGACACACTATTATTATTGCTTGATAGTTCCACACCACCAGTGAGTTTCCATGGCTGATCAGGAATCCAAACCCAAGCCTAGTCCGCTACTCTTTCCACTGAATCACATTAGATATCTGTAGGCTACCAAGGTTAAAGTAAAGAGTAAAGGCCACCCTTGCTCGATAGCCAGTTGTATCCGACTCTAGGGTACAGTGCTCAACTCCATTTACAGCCATAAAGCCAGTGCTGTTTGTATCTGCAGACATTTCTGTGATCACATGGCAGGCATGACTGGAGCACATGGGACACTGCTACCTTTCCCACCGGAGTGGTACTTATTTATCTACTTGCAAACTGGTTGATTTCAAACTGCTAACTCGGCAGGAACTGGGACAGAGAACATGAGTTCACTCTGTCATACAGCACTCGGATCTCATACTGCTTACCTCCCAACCTTCCATTCGTAAAGTTCAGCATCTTAACCACTTAGCCACCACAGTCCCCCTATCACTACACCACACTAGATATCTGTAGGCTACCTACTGCTTATCAAAAATAATAAAGTACCTCCCTCCTAAAGGGAGACGTATATGTGCCAGTAGTTAAACTTCTTGCAAATTCTATTTTTAGCACACTTAGAATGTCTATCTTCCTATGAGGTTACTATACTATTCTGACACTTTCTCAAAAATGCATCTGATTTTAAAAAGTGTGTAAGGTGCAATTCACTGTATATTACCTACAAACTAAAGACAAAGACATTTCACATCATTTTGGCCTATGTATATGGTATCTACACAGAGCACGTAGATAGTTTGGTGGCAACCATTGGTATACAGAAGCATCACTGTCTTTCTAGAAATGATGCCATGAATGAAGCTTTTCAAAACTCTTACTCAATCTCGAATATTTACTTCATGTAACAAATATTTGTCCTTTAACCCATGGGAACGTAAGTTTAAGTTTGATGTTCTGATTAGGTTTTGTTTGGTTTTTAACAATTTCAACATGCAGTGATAAATTCAATAAGATCAAACTGACTGGATAAAATGATCTGTTCAAAGTCCATCTGGTCAGTTAAGTAAAACCGAATCACACTGTGAACAATTTTATTTGGGCTGTCACAAATAATAATAAATTCTTATTAAGGGAGAGGAACAGAAACCTGAATAAAATCATTGTACTACGACTAAAATCCCTTATAAATTTTTTTAGTCAATGTTTTGTTTATATATTTCATTTATGCAATTTTTTAAAACCTTTTTTTCCTTTTAAGGCCAAAGCTTGAATCTAACAGCTAAATGATTAAATAAATACAGCCCCAGTGGTTTGGTAGAGGATTGGAAGTGTTTTGCAGAATTGCAGCTAAAACTCTGCTCACAATCTGAGTTTGATCTCAAAGGGCTCAAGGCTGACCCAGACAGTACACTTAACGGTATAAAGTGGTATATAAGTATGCTTGCTAAATGCTTTAAGTTTAAAGCATCTTTATTCAGCCAGGCTTTTGGCAATTGAATGGCTGCTGCATTAAGAGCTTTCACGTGATTCTTGGCATACTTTTTAAAAAACGTTTTATTAAGCTGATGTTTATCATTATGTCTGAAATCCAGTTGCTTAGCCTAGGAAGTGGCAACTATTTGTTGTTTCCAATTAATTCTTGCTTGAAGGAGTTCTCCTGCTCCTACCATATCCTAGGAACCTGTGTCTGTATTCCAAGCTTGCTTTGGGGAGAAATCACCTATCACTATAAGTAAAGGTTAAGGTCACCCTTGCTCGAAAGTCAGTCATATCTGACTCTAGGGTTCAGTGCTCATCTCTGTTTATAGCCAAAGAACCAGTGCTGTCTGTGTTTGCAGACGTTTCCATGGACATGTGGCAGGCATGCCTAGACACTGAAGTGCATGGAACACTGTTTACCTTCCCACTGAAGTGGTCCCTATTTATCTACTTGCAATTTCTTGCTTTCAGACTGCTAGGTTGGCAAGAGATGGGACAGAGATGGGTCCTCATTCCATCATGCAGTACTTGGGTTTTGAACTGCTGACCTTCCACCTCCCAGTCAGCGTCTTAACCACTTGAGCCACTGCAGTCACTATAAAGGCACCTCAAAGATCCCAACATGATTTTCCTGCAGCTCTCATTCCCACTTGCTCCTCAAATCCACTTCTAAATAAGTATAAATCGGGGTGCCCAAACTACGGCCTGTGGGCCCAATTAGGCCTGTGCATATCATTAATGTGGCCCACAGAGAGTACCAAGGCTCACCGTGGACCACCCCTCCACCTGCCCCCACCACCTGATGTCAGCAGCAATCACACTTTGTCCCTTCTGCTCCGAGCAGCCTCTGGCTCGGTCCCATCCCCTCTGCAGCCTTTGCCAAAGCTGATCACCGGATTAGGGAAATTTTTGGAGCCTCCTCCATTTCAAAATCCGCAGTGCTGGAAGGGTAAACCTGGCATGCTGAGCTGATGTCAGCCTTGCTGTGCCAAGGGGCTCTCCCACCGCAGCGGATTTTGAAATGGAGGAGGCTCTGAAAATTTCCCCAACACAGTGATCAGCTTTGGCAAAGGCTGCAGAGAGGATAGGACCAAGCCAGAGGCTCCTAAGAGCAACTGGGGCAAAGTGCGATTGCTGCCTCCACCACTGACGTCAAAATTGTCTGCAGCAGGAGCAGCCCGCCTCCTGCCCCCACAGCTGCATGTTGGAGGAGGGACCAGACTGGCAAAAATAAAAAGATTGGGCACCACTGGTGTAGATGTAGATTATGGCCAATAAGGCAAAGTTGAATGGTGGGAAATCATACTTAGTTCTAGAAACATTACCACATACTATATACAAGTGAAAGATGAATGCCATAAGACCCAAAAGGGAAATGGCCTATAGTGGTGAACAGTTGTAGTGAAGAAGTTCCTTTTTTCACTCCAAGACAAATATTGGACTGCCCCTGATTTCCTACTATCTGGATCAGTTACAGGGCTGCTCTTTACCTTATATGTTCTTGTCAGGCTAAAAGAAAAGGCATCCCTAAATAGTATAATATATATTTTGAAAATCACAATACAGTCAAACCCCAACTTACATATGCCCTGAGTTACATAAAATTCAACTTACATAATGATTTTGTGTTTAAACCATGTCCCAATTTACATAAATGTCCCGATTTACATAAATTTACATAACATGAATTCCTATGGGTTTGCTTTGAGTTACGTAAAAATTCATTTCCCTATAGGTTTGCTTCAATTTACATAAAAATTTCATTTTTTCCTCTTGGTTTACTTCGAGTTACATAAAAAATAATTTTTCCTATGGATTTGCTTGTTTCACTCTGCTATAGAGATGCTCAGGGCCAAAGCTGATGTACGCATCATGGATGGTTGTGTTCCCCATTTATAGTTTGTCAGTTTCCTGGTGATATTGTTCCTTGTACTAACTTTAGCCTTGGTATTCAAGCAGTGCTGCTTAAAAGAGAGTGTCCTATCAAGTGTCATGCTGAACAATGTTGTAATCGATTCCTTTGCCACGTAACATTAGTTTTACTGCTAATGCATTTTATAGCAAATATAACATCCTTCTCTTTACTTTAATTCACAGAACTGCTGACAAGAAGAATGAATTCTGCCATCTATTTCTGCTTGATATGTCTTTGCCTTTGCATTACCATCCAAGGCCACCACCTCAATGACGAAACCAATGTGACTAGATCTGCTCTTAAAATATATACTAACACTGCTGAGTTTGCAGTTGCACTGTACAAAGAGCTTTCTGCGACATCACCTGGCAAGAATGTTTTCGTCTCACCTATCTGTATCTCTGCTGCTCTTTCAGCTCTGTCACTGGGAGCAAAATCACACAGCCGCACTCAAATTCTAGAAGGCCTTAGATTTAACTTGTCAAAGATTCAGGAAAAGGAAATTCATGACAGCTTCCATGGCCTGTTGTCTGTGCTTTCTCACCAGGACAGTCTTGACATTGGGCTAGCCATTTTTTTGAGAGATGACAAAAAACTACTGGATAAAATTTTGAATGATGTCTATGCGTTCTATAATGCAGAGATTTTACCAGCAAAATTCCCAGAACCAGTGGAAGCTGAGAAACAGATCAATGATTATGTACAGAAGAAAACCAGTGGGAAAATTTTACAGTTGGTCAAAGGACTTGACAAAGATACTCAACTCGTAATAATTAGCTACATATTATTTAAAGGTAAACCATGAGACTCCAATAGATAAATCTACTAGTCAAATAAAGTGTAATATTTTGTACTATTCGTAATACTAAAACTATAGTTCATGTACAGAAGATGAATAATGAGAGATTTCAAGAGAGGTATAAAGAGCCACTTCACATAGATAAAGGTAAAAGTCACCTTTGCTCAAAAGCCAATCGTATCCAATACTAGGGCTCAGTGCTCATCTTTGTTTACAGCCAAAGAGCCAGCACTGCCTGTGTCTGCAGATGTTTCCATGGACATGTGGCAGGCATGCCTCATCATTGGAATGCTGTTTACCTTCCCACCGAAGTGGTCCCTATTTATCTATTTGCAATTTCTTGCTTTTGAACTGCTAGATTGGTAGGAGCTGGTACAGAGACAAGAGCTCACTCTGTCATACAGTACCCAGGAATTGAACTCTGACCTTCTAGTCAGCAAGTTCAGCATCTTAACCACTTGAGCCACTGCAGTACCTCTCCTATTCACATTCTATATAATTAAATTGGAGACTTCTTTGCTCAGAAGTAATAGAATGTTTTATTTTTATGGACAAAACCTCCATGATGCGTGAAAGTAATAATATAAACACAGACAAAGCAAATAGAAGTTTATGAAGTTTATTGCTTGAAGTGAAATGATGTATATTGATGTTATTTTCAATTTTTTTAACTACATATTCTGAAATTCTCCATTCTAAGAGTTCTTATATACAAACATCTTATAGATATTTAAATGTTTCTCACTTGGAAGAATATTCTCAGTTAGAAGGTTTGGAGGCCTAGCAAGGCCTAGTTCTGCCCAAGCTTTCCGTTCCTACCCCATTGGTAGCTAGGTGCTTTCTTACTGAAGAGGTTGCTAAGCAGAATTATGCCTAACTAGGTCTCAAAACTTCTAGTATTCAATGTACTGTATTTGGAACAGAATCCAATGGTGCCACTGTACAATGGGGGAAAGTGGAAACAGATCTACTCTTTCGTTGCATTTAGGCACTTAGGTTTCCCAAGGTTAATTCACTTCCTCTTCTTGGATGGACATCTTAATGTGGTGAAGCTGTTTGAGTGTGTCAGTGAAGCTGAGAACAATGTTATTAGAAGGTCAGACTTTGTTGCAAGCCTGGACTCCTAGCGAGTTCAACCAAAGTAGAATGGTCATAGCTGAGACACCAGACTAAGATGTCTTTCATGGCTGAAGAGGCAGTATGATTCTTTCTGAATTTGACTGTGTGGCTTTTCCCCTCTTTTTCTCTAGGCAACTGGAAAAAACCTTTTGACCCAGAACATACAACAGAAAGGGACTTCTTTGTGAATCAGGAAAAAACGGTCAAAGTCCCAATGATGCATCGGTTGGGTTGGTTTGACTACTATTATGACAATGAGCTGTCTTGCACAGTGCTCCAGCTTGACTACAATGGTACTGCCACTGCATTTTTTGTTCTACCCGAACGAGGAAAAGAGAAAGAATTGGAACAATCATTGTCAACATTTGTTTTGAACAAATGGGCAGTCCATGTTTCCCGGTAACCGTTGCATTTATGCTTCTCTATTTTGTAAGCAGTTGTTGCAAAAGGACTTAATCAAACAGTCTACCTTGTTTCAACCTTCTCCACCAGCCCATCTGAGTCCATTAGATTTGCTCAGACAGATGTGGGGAAAACACATCCAATAGGTGACCTCCATGCCCATTGTTGTTGGTTTCTAAGTCATGAGGAGCCTATGTGCTCCCCATGTAAAAATATTTTCCTCCTAGAAAGACACTTTTTCTGGACACTTTGAGAAATAGTGGCTTTCAAATAAAACAGGATGGGGGAAACATCCCCGCTTTACCATAAAAAATTACTTAGAAAATCAAAACTGGAAGTCATTATGCGGGCACTTCCAGTTTTGACTCCCCAACTCTTCCTGGTTCCTAATTCTTCTGTGCACAAACAGATGTAGAAGGGGCACATGGAGTTGGTCCTTGTTATGCAGGATAACAGTTAGTGCAGCAAACACGAGTGCTGTGCAATGGTGTGAGCTCTCATCATCTGTCTCAGCTCCTGCCAACCACCTTCTTTTTCTTCAGGTGCCATATCCATTTCAGATATTGGCTATCATCATGGTGTTCCTGTTCTTAAGTCATCATCGGTTCTTCCTCACAACCTAGCAGTTCAAAAACAAATAATTGCAAGTCAGTAAATAGGTACCACTTTGATTGGAAAGGTAACAGTATTCTATGCACTCCAGCTTTTAGTCATGCCTGCTACAAGACCACAAAAACATCTGCAGACACAGACAGAGCTCATTCTTTGGCTGTAAGCAGAGATGAGCACTGCATCCTAGAGTCGGACACAACTGGTTTTTGAGGAAGGGGGACTATGAACTGGAGCACTGAAGGCCTTTACTCCAATCAGAGGGAACCTGCAAGAAAGGTTTGCCTTGGAATTCCCATGATGTAACAACAACAACAACAATGTTTTCTGCTAATGAAGATAATAAAATCTGGATTGGCCTGATTTCACCAAGATAGGAGAAATCTGCTTTTTGGAAACAGGGTCTCATTTTGCTTTTCTGCCCTGTGCCACCATGAGCTCCTTGAATGGGATACAGAAGCTAACCAGAACCCAACACAGACATCAGCATGCTGGACAAATGGGCTCCTTACTGTTTTCATCTATGAGAAGACAGGAAACAACTTTTAGCATCGGTGGAAGCACCTACAGTATTATCAAGGGGAGCCCTAGATAGGTTGTATTGTAGTTGTCAGGTTAACATAGGCAAGCATGGTAGGTCCAAATGAGATTTCTTTGGTTTATGTTCATTTAGAGTCCATAAGATATTGTTTTAGCAATCAGCCATCAATGTGAGAAATTGAAGTTCTTTCTTGTCTCTCTCCATTTCTGAAGTGCCACAGCCAACGTGTTCCTTCCAAAGTTTAACATTTCTGCTAAATATGATCTAAAGGAGTCCCTTGGCAATCTGGGCTTTACTGATGTCTTTTCTGATCGTGCTGACCTGACTGGATTCACTGGGCAACCTTTGAAAGTTTCAAAAGTAAGTCTAAAAGGGTAATTTCTTTTATTTATATCACTTTATCTTAGTCAGGAACTTGTGATTGTGTCCATGTTATAATCAGTCTTACTTAAGGGATCTTACACTGCATAGTTTCCAGGTTCCCCACCCTTCTCTCCTACCAAATTATGAGAGAAAATTAATCTGTGAAGGCCTGTGTTAGGAGCTGTGACAAGGTTAGCTTATGGTTGAGGATTTATTTAATACCATTATTGTGAGGTGTCTACGTCTTCAATGGGTAAGATTCATTAGCTATACCAGAGTTCCTCAAACTTGACTCTCCAGATGTACTTGGACTTCAGTTCCCAGAAGCCCTGATCAGCAGGTGTGCTGACTTGGGCTTCTAGTAATTGAAGTCCAAGGATACCTGGAGAGCCAAGTTTGAGGAACCCTGAGCTATACAAAATATCTGCTCTTGAGAGAGATGAAAAGTGATGAAACCAGTTTGTTGATATGGAGCAATATAGCTGCTTGTGTTGCTGGGTTCTATGTGGGGCCCTAGGTATGGGAGCTGATCACTACACTAATGGGTGTCAGTAGTGTTTTAATAACAAATTGAATCATTGTTGTTGTTGTTTTAAAAATTCACACAGGTTAACAGAACAGACTAAAAAATGTTAAGGACAATGTTCTTATGTAAAAATTCAACTACTGTATATACTCGAATATAAGTCAACCCAACCATAAGTTGAGGTACTTAATTTGGACCTCTAAAACTAGGAAAATAGACTGACCCAAGTATAAGTCAGGGGTGGAAAATGCAGCAGCTGCTAGTGAGTTTCAATAATTAAAAAAAACATAAAAATACAGTAAAATTAATTAATTTAAACATAAACTGCATTTGCACCACCAACCAGCGGTGGCCCTGTAGGGAAATGGGCGGGCAGGCCAATTGTACTAAGGCAGGAAGCAATGCTCTAGCCTAGCCTCTTGCTCTCCCTGCAAGCAGGAAGAATGACTTTTCCCCTCCATTTTGAACACATGGAGCAGGGACAAACACATGAAGGTAAGTGAAACCCTTTCTTTTTATGTACAGGTTTAGTTTCCCACTTAAATGCATTGAAAACAAAGAAGCAGAAAAGCTACAGACTACAAAATAATGATTTCCAATGCATTTAAGTGGGAAATTGTGATTTGTGCCCTCTTGTGGCCACCTGTGGTAATGGCCCACTGATCATATGTTTTCCTTTCTCCCTCTCCTGAAGCTTAAAGCCTCTTTTGAGGACCCAAACTACACTGAATCCAGCGCGGTTTTGGGACCCTCCTGGTTGTTGACCCTATAAAAGTTGAGTCACCTTTTTGGACCTCATTTTGGGGGCTAAAAAACTCGACTTATACTTGAGTATATACAGTAGTCTGCCTTCACATATAAGGAGTTAAAGTAGTGTAATACCTCCAGTACAATGTTTTACCTCCAGGCACATGGATCTTTCAGTGCCCAAAACCATATGTTTAGTGTAATGAATTAGGCCTACTGAATCAGTGGGGATTTTATCGAGTCACCTCCTTTGTGAGTTCCATTGATTCAAATGGACCTATTCTGTGATTTATTTTAGCAAGTAAGCCACAGTAAGAGTAGACCTGTTTGAATCAACTGAACTTATGGAGAAGTTAACTCATTAAACACCCACTGATTGAATGTCTCAATTCTAATGTAATTTACAATGCTAAGCAATTTGCCTGAGACATCAAATAGGCAAAAAAAGCCCTAATGCCATCCAACTGATTGATTACAAAACAAACCCAAACTAATCTACCAAATGTGGACTGAGGCAACCTCAATGTTACAATAAACAAACAGTATTTCCACTTAAGGGAGCACTGCTTCTATTTATTTTATTTATTTTATTTTATTTATTTAAATTTGTTTATCGCCCTCCTCCCTGAAGGGACCCAGGGCGATTCCCAACACAATCAGCAAGACAACAATTTAAAACCAATTTAGAAATTAAAAGTTTTAAAAGAAGCTTAAAAACTTAGCATTAAAAACAGTGATGGGATGACAAAAATTCTACCGCGCCACGACGTCACGGACGTCATGGGCGTGGCCAATGTCATGATGTCATGACGTCATGGGCGGAGCTGACGCCATGATGTCATGACATTGTGGGCGGGGCCAAAAATAAAAATAAATAAAATAAAAATAAACACACACACACACACACACACATACACACCCCTCAGCCCACCCACCCAGCCAGACAGCTACAACACAAACCCGTAAATAACTTAAATAAATAAAATAAAGAAATAAATAAAATAAAAATTAAATAAAAATACAACCACCCACCCAAAACACAAATAAATCACCCACCCACCCCAAATAAAAAACCCTCACTTACTTACCTTCCTTGGGGCCGACAAATCCCCACGGCCCGGGGCCACCCGGCAAGGCGCACCGCCCCCGACTGTGGCCTCCTCCTCCTCTGAAGGCCGTGGCCACAGGAGGCACCACCTGCAGCCGCCGTCCACAGCCGCCACCGCCAGAGCTGCCGCTGCCTGCAGCCCTGTAGCCTCCTCCTCCTTGGGCCGGTGCCTTTTTGGCCCGGCTCCGGCTGCGGCCATGGCCAAAAAGGCACTGGCCCAAGGAGGAGGAGGAGGAGGCCACAGGCGCCCGGCGGAGGAGGAGGCTGCAGGTGGCGGTGGTGCGCCCCACCGGGCGTCCCCAGGGGATGGGGGCTTGTCAGCAGCGGACGGCCCAGGGAGGCTCGGCGGCAGCGGACGGCCCAGGCAGGCCTCAACGTGCCCCAGGGGAGGTGCCCTCCTCTGAGGGCTGGTGCCGCCGCAGCCCTGAAAGGTGTGGCTCCAGCTCTAAAAGAAAAAAGATCGGAGCCAAAATAGCTCCAATTGACTGTGCATGCGCAGAAACTCAATCTGACGCATGCGCAATGCGTCAGATTGAGTTTCTGCGCATGCGCAGTCAATTAAAGCCATTTTGGCTCTGATTTTTTTAAAAAAAATTCTTTCGGTGAGGCGTCTGGAACCGGACACCTTAAAAGTTGACTACCCTCCTGGAGAACCCTCCGGGATTGTTCCTACCGGTTCCAGGGAACCGGATGGAACCGGGGTCATCCCATCACTGATTAAAAACCAGGCATTGTAGCTAGGCATTATAGCTAGGAGGCACTGGGTGTCAAACCATCCAGCCAGCTGGGGAAATTGATCGATCCATTCTAGATGCAGAATGGGTGTCCCATCCAGTGAAGCTTTCAAATCTTGTCCACCCCAAATACCAATCCTTCTGTGTATTTCTTTGTTTCTTCACAGGCTACCCATAAAGCTGTGCTGACAATCAATGAGAGAGGGACTGAGGCGGCAGCAGCTACTGCTATAGAAGCTATTCCTTTGTCTATGCCTCCAACCATTGAATTCAACTCTCCTTTCCTGGCGTTATTTTATGAAAAATCCACCAATAGTACCCTCTTCATTGGCAAAGTAGTAGACCCAACTGAGAACTGAGCAACAAAGTACAGCCAGTTCGTAATGCAGATGGAAAATTAAAAACTCAATTTGTAACCTAAACTTAAAATGAGGTCCTTTTTTATTGGATGGAAAGGAGCACATACTTTGAAAACAGTAATATTAAATAGATGGGAGCAAATACTAGTTCAAGCAAAAGATATCAAGTCCCCACAGTCTAGCCTGACACCATATTTTGGGGCTATAACACTAATAAATTCCTTATTTCCATCAGAAGGTCCAGTGACTAAGCAGATAACCAAAGATTTTATACATTTGGGGCTGTACACTTCAGGAAATTACAGGAATTTGACAGTGATTGGGGAGAACAAAAGGAAAGAACTGTCTTAAGTGGGAAGAGGGACTGAAGATGTTCAAAGGGAAATGGAAAGACTCACCACTGGTTCCTAGAGAAAAGGACTTTTCCCAGGAAGTCAGCATTACACATTGTCATCAGAATGGTGAAATAATGCAGACAAGCTAATCAAAGCAGGAGTTAATCACATTGCTTAATGTACATTAATGTACACTCAGAACATCATGCTATTTATTTATTTATTTAATTTTTATGTATTTAATTTTTATTTGGAATATTTCTCACTCTGGGCACTGCACATACAAATAACAAAATAAAATAAAAAACCAACCAAATAAGTACATTCTAAAATAAAATAACTGACATCTGTGAGCACAGAGGGTAAACTGATTGGCTAGGTAAAGGTAAAGGTTTCCCTTGCTCGAAAGCCAGTCGTATCTGACTCTAGGGTTCAGTGCTCATCTCTGTTTCAACGCCGAAGAACCAGCGCTGTCTGCTTCTGCAGATGTTTCCATGGTCATGTGGCAGGCATGACTAGACACCGGAGCACATGAAACGCTGTTTACCTTTCCACCGAAGTGATCCCTATTTATCTACTTGCAATTTCTTGCTTTCAAACTGCTGGGTTGGTAGGAGCTGGGACAAAGACGGGAGCTCATTCTGTCCTGCAGTATTCGGGAATTGAACTGCTGACCTTCTGCCTCCCAGTCGGTGTCTTAGCCACTTGAGCCACTGTAGTCTAGTTTATTGTTAAAGGAGTAATGTTCTGAAAGGCTTCCTTGAATAGGAACATTTTAAGTTGTTTTTT
This sequence comes from Furcifer pardalis, assembly GCA_030440675.1. Lineage (NCBI taxonomy): Eukaryota > Metazoa > Chordata > Lepidosauria > Squamata > Chamaeleonidae > Furcifer > Furcifer pardalis. The sequence continues at coordinate 23,495,699 of CP126894.1, forward strand.
TGAAGATATCCAGAGATGGGGCCTGACACAGCTCCATTAGTAGTGTATTTCAAAGCGTTGATGCCACCACTGAGAGGGCTCTACTTCTAGTAATGAATTTCTAGCTATCCTTGGGGTCAGAACCTGGAGCTGCATAGAGTGTGACGGATGTGGGGAGTGGATGTGTGTGTGTGTGTGTGTGTCTGTGTGTCTGTGTGTCTGTGTGTGTGTCTGTGTCTGTGTCTGTGTGTGTGTGTGTTTTCCAACAGACAGTAAAGTCCTAAACTGCATAGGGGATTATATGCTTCTGTAATGGAAGCAGTAGGTTTCATTCTCATACACTCTATCCATGGTTCAAACATAAGAAACATAAACATTTCATATAGACCCTTTCCTCCAGCTGATTATTTACCACTAACAATCCTCATGCAGTTAGGGTTTGTCCAATCCCAAAGAGAATTTCCATGCATTAGATCAAAGAAAAATTGTGGTTATGCCTAGGGGAAAAACATTCCTCCCTTTTTTCCTGGTCCTAATGAGATTAATAACCCACCCACCCCAAAGTAATTTTCATTTCCCTTGTATGGGACCAACCTGCTAAAAAGCGAAATGGATCACTTCTTCTCAGCATCATAGATAATGAAACTATGCTAGATTAATTGGGATAAAACCAGGTATTTCTATTAAAAACATAATATACCTGTTAGGATCTCTCTTTTTTTCTGTTTGCAAAAGAAGAGAATACAAAAAGTCAATACAGCAAGTATCTGAAATTTGAGGGATTTGTTTCTAATTGTTCAGGGGGTCAATACAACAGAATGCCTTCTCTGAAGATTCTGTGACAAAAAAACCTGAAAATTCTATGGAAAGGACAAAGACTGTCAGTTCATTTCTCACATAGCACTAAGGAGGTGGTGGTGGTGGTGGTGGTGGTGGTGGTGGTGGTGAAAACGCTCCACAGAAATACGGTGAGAGAACTCTCAAATAATACTCCAGTTTGCAGGGAGAGCAATTTTCCAATGGCAGGTGCACAGTTGACAGATAAATAATACATGTATTAGTTGAAGTTTCAGACTTGGCCTCCTTCCATTAACACCTACAGAGACTGCACATATTGCTATACTGACTGTCAGCTCCTTCTCCCGTTTGCACCCATCTGTTTGCATAGGATTATACAAGGAAGGCTACACTATCTTTGCATCTGCAGTAACTAAAGAATTTCTTCACACATACATGTATGTATGCGCATGTCCAAGGATTTCTTAACAGTTTCCCAGTTTTCAAATAAATGTGCAAATTTTATACTCCGTAGCAGAGGAATGTGAAGTTAAAAGTCCAGCACCACCAATTTTCTAACATCTGGCAGAAATAACCACTTTAAGACAAAGTACTGTCTCTATTTGTACCAAACAAATTACTGTATATGCTAGAATTATTTTTATGAGCTATATTTTTGTTCATAGGGTTGGATATTTTACAGATAACATGTCAATGGGAACACTTTAAGTGCCGGTATATAAGAACATGCCTGTAAGTTTCATTCCTTGTCTGATGAAGTGGACTTGATCCACGAAAGCGAACAGTGAAAATATAGCAGTTAGTCTTTAAAGTGCTACTGTGTTTTTTACTTTATTTTATTTGGTTTATTTTGTTTTGTTTTGTTTTCAATCAAAGCAAGAGCTCTTCACCCCTCCTGTACTTGGCAAATTTGCTAGCTGTTTTATTTATTTATTTATTTAATCACACTTTTATGCTGCCTTCCTCAGAAAGACCCAGGGCGGCTAACAAACTCTCCAAAACACTTAAAACAGACTAAAAACACAATATAAAAATCAAGATTAAAAGATTAAAAATATTAAGTGAAAAGATTAAGTAAGACACACAGAGAGAGGGAGGAGGTCAGATGAGCCAACAGAGTGGGGCAACCGTCCGGCCCATAACCCATACATGCCCCGCCAGCCAGGTCTTAACCCCCTTCCTAAAGGGCAGCAGCTCTGTCTGGAGACTCAACTCACTTGGCAGGAGGTTCCATAGGATCAGAGCAGACATGGAGAAGGCCCTCCTCCTAGTACTAGAGAGGTGCACCTCTCTAGCTGATGGTACAACCAGAGAGCCTCTCAGGTCCGCTCTGGTGAAACAGACAGATGTCCTCAAGGTGATGTGGTCTCTTAGGTATCCTGGCCCACTACCATATAGGGCTTTAAAGGTGATAACTAGCACCTTGCATTGCACCCGGAGGCAAACTGGCAGCCAGTGCAGCTCCCGCAGCAATGGTGAGGCGCGAGCACAATGCCCGCACCCCACCATGACCAGGGCAGCCGCATTCTGAACCAGTTGCAGCCTCTGAATGGTCACCAAGAGCAGCCCCATGTAGAGCGCATTACAATAATCAAGTCTGGAGGTGACCAAAGCGTGTGTGATCATGAGCAAGGAGTGCCAGTCTAGGAGTGGGCATAACGGGCGTATTACACGAAGTTGTGCAAAAGCCCTCCTGGCCACAACTGGCATCTGCTCTTCGAGCAGTAGTCGTGAGTCCAAGAGGACCCCCCTCCCCCCGATTACACACCGGGGCTGTTTGGGGCAATACTGCCCCATCCTGACCCACAACCACTCAGTCTTGTCAGAATTCAGCTGTAGCCTGTTGTCCCCCATCCAGACACTCACAGCCTCCAGGCAAGGACTTCCACTGCATCGCTTGGATCTCCTCGGGCCGAGATATACAGTTGGGTATCATCTGCATATTGATGATACCTCACCACGTGGAAATGGATGATCTCACCCAGTGGTTTCATGTAGATGTTAAATAGGAGAGGTGAGAGCACAAAGCCTTGAGGCACTCCATATTGGAGCAACCTAGGATTGGATTTCTCACCCTCCAATCACACTGACTGGGTCCGGTCGTTGAGAAATGAGGAAAACCAAGACAACACAGTGCCCCAGATCCCCAATCTTCGGAGCCTTCCCAGAAGGATACCGTGGTCGATGGTATCGAAAGGCACTGAGAAGTCAAGTAGAGCCAGGACAGATGGATGTCCACCATCCCGCTCTCTCCAGAGATAATCCATAAGTGCGACCAATGCAGTTTCCGTACCATATCAGGACCTGAATCCTGACTGAAAAGGGTCCAGATAATCCACTTCATCCAGGATCTCATGTAACTGCCGTGCCACTGCCTTCTCCAAAACCTTGCTCAGGAATAGAAGGTTGGAGACAGGCCGGTAGTTGGTCATAACCACAGGGTTGAGGGATGGCTTCTTTAGGAGGGGGCGCATCAACACATGTTTTAAGGTAGCAGGAAAAAAACCCTCCCGAAGCGAAGAGTTAATAATGGCCTCGACCCAACCACCTGTCACCGCCCTGGCAGATTTCACCAGCCAGGCAGGGCATGGATCTGATGCACATGCAGTGGCACGCACAGATCCCAGGAGCCTGTCCATTTCCTCAAGGGCAACTGGATCAAACTGATCCCAGATGACATGACCATGACATGATGATTGGCTACTGAACAGTAAGCACTGCTTTCATTTATAAGTACAGTCAAACCTCGCATAAAGAGTGCCTCGCTTAGAGTGTAACTCGCTTAAAGAGCAGAATTTTCTTTGAATGTTCGCTTTGCTTAACAAATAAACCCAACCAAAAACTCGCTTAACAAATAAATCAGGATTCACAATCCCCCCCCCCCCACCAGAAGTCACAATTGGTCACTTACAATGGTGTTTCACTTAACGAGAAAACTTGCTTAAAGAGCAATCCTGTGGAATGCATTATGCTCTTTAAGCGAGGTACAACTGTACTGTACAACTTAGTAATGGAAAGAAGCCTGAATCACATTTTAGAAGATCTCAGCTTCCAACACTTGGGTATTAATGGGAACATATACAGTAGTTTGGCCCTGTGCTAGCGGAATTATTATCCTTTTTAAACAGGGAAACAAACCTTTAGCGACCTTCAGTAGCACCTCCTCGAAGACTGTGGTACATTTTAATTTTTGAACCACATTCAGTCATACCCCTGGGCAACAGCAAATTTGTTGTGCTGTCTAAACTTTCTCACACTAGGTCAAAAGAACATGGCTGAGGAGCTCAACTTCCCCTATGTGACTTGAAGGCCACTGAATAGGCTGAGGATCAGAGTCCCTAAATATAAGACCCCCATGCTCAAGTGGAGGCTACTGGTGGACAACATACTGCGTGAGTGTGGAGAGATACAGAATCTGTCTCATTTGCTGGTCTGCCAGTTACAATCAGAAATGTGTACCAATGAGGGATTAAATTTGGCCAACAACAAAGCCAATAAGGTAGCTTCATTTTGGCAGTTCAGTGTCTAACCTGGACAAGAAAGAAGAAGTTGAATTTAGGCAAAGACAAGCCATTTGCTTTTTTTATCTCCATTAGCTCTACTTCAGCTGAAAGGTTCATCTTTCTTCTTCCTGCTGGCACCATGAAACCAAGCACAACATGTTATAAATGAGCAACTGAGGTATCATTTGCACTTTTCTCTGCCACAAGTCAACTGCCCATTTTCAATTAGTGTGTATGTCTGTGTGTTTCCTCCTTCCTATCTAATTGCGGCCAAGCATGCCATATCGTTCACCACCTGGGATGAACACATTTCTATCACATTTGTTCTTTTCATTTCCTCTCTGTACCAGCTCTTCTTCACAGCCTCCCACACTAACTCCCACATTGCAACAATTCCTTTCCTGATATACAGCCATTTGTGCAGAAGGTGGACACTGTTAGCACTGCTGTTGCACAGCACACATCACATACTATATGTGCTACCAGTAAATACTTTTTCAGGGAGAGGCATGGAGCCTATCTGGGTTCAAGTAGCGCATCCCCAACCAGGTGTGTAACAAAGTCAAGGCTCAAAAGGTCAAAGTCATGGGACTTTTGGATTAACAGGGACAGTGACAGTTTCTGCTGTACTATTCAAGATCTCTCTCTTAATGGCAATCCCAAGATTGTTTAGAGTAGAAATCACTCTTCAAGAGTTGCAGGTTATCTCTGATGCTTTACAAAGTACTGTATTTGAAGATGGTTTGATTTTGAATGAGCAATTAAGAGTCTTCTTCTTCTTCTTCTTCTTCTTCTTCTTCTTCTTCTTCTTCTTCTTCTTCTTCTTCTTCTTCTTCTTCTTCTTCTTCTTCTTCTTCTTCTTCTTCTATTATGTCTAGATCAAATTTTAAACTGCCAAAATGAAGCCACCTTCTTGGCTTTGTTGTTGGACAAAATTAAATCCTCATCGGTACATGTTTCCATAGTAATCAGCAGACAAGCAAATGAGCCAGATTATGTATCTCCACATCCACACAGCATGTTGTTGTCTGCCAGCAGCCCCCATTTGAGCATGTTGGTCTTACATTTAGGAACTCTGGCCCTCAGCCTATTCAGGGTATGTTTTCTTAACTGGTGTAGGTTTGAGACATCTTGTCACTATACACAATGTTTCATTAACAGCAATATCAACTTGTTTCACATGTGTGGATGTGCTCCATATTAGAGCAGCATACTCTGCTACAGTGATACTTAGGGCCAAAGCTGAGATACATATTGTAGATGTTTGAGTTCTCCATGTATAGTTTACCAGTTTCCTGAGGATATTGTTCCTCAAACTAACTTTAGCTTTGATATTCAGACAGTGCTGCTTAAAAGAGAGCATCCTGTCAAGTGTCAAAGCTGTTACTAATATAATAATCATTTCTTTCTTGTTCCATTATATCTGGAATACTTAATTTCTTGGACTTTCCCACTTTGGTGGGAAAAGATTTTGGGGACATGAAAGGAGCCTCATTCAGGTGTCCCCTGAGTGGAGTTTCTCCAGCAAAAATCCTTTCAACCCAGAATAATTTCTGACACAAAATCATTATAGGAACAAAACGACAACAAAGCATGGTTACTTTACCCACATCTAGTGAAGCTGCTGTATTTATAAGGAAGAAATAAACTGATTTACCATCTTTTTTTTTCTACCACTGGGCAGCAGCCCCGCCCACATTCGCTTTACAGGCAAAGCTCCTGGTCTGAAATGTTAAATGTGTGCTCCAACATCACCCCATTTCATTTAACTGGATAGCCAATGCAAATACTGTATGAGAGTACAGTAATTATATTACATTACATCTTGGTGAAGCATTAATGTTTGAATTGAAGTTTTGAAAAGCTTCTGTTCACATTTTTAGATATACAGTATATATATATATATAAAGTTATTATCATTTTGCCCAGCGCATAATGTGCAAAATGCCACAGAGGGAGCACAGCAGTTGTCTGTATATTTCAGTGCCTGCTTTTCAAAAGAAACTATAGTGTATAATTGAACTCAATGCAGCTTTAAGAACTGCTGAACTTCAGTTGCCCTAGAAACAAGGCATAAAGGTAGCCATTATAATAACATCTCCTGCTGTTTCCAAATATATATGTAATGAAATTGTATTTAATCTTAGAGCTTTTGCCAGATAACAGAAAATGCTGTCTAATGCTTACTATTCATGTTGTAAGTGGGTTCAAATCCATTTTTAAGCAGCTAAGAGCTGGAGTACAACTCCCCATACATGGTGTCTCTTCCTCTTTTTGGATCTGCAAACAGGAATAACCTGAGCTTTACACTGAAAGCTCAGGTTATTCCTGTTTGCAGATCCAAAATTTAATGGGCATAACACAGAAAGAAAAAAGCATGAGAAGAGAAGAACTAAGAAAGAGAAATGCATAACTCTACAAATACCCCTTCTCTGGTTACTGGAAAAACCCACACCAATCTCCCTTTGCCATTATGTTCTTTCCAACAGGCACAGCCCATACAGAGAATATAACCAGTGATGGGCATCAGCAGGTTTGCACTAGTTCACCAGAACTGGTGGCAGAAATTGACTGGCCCTGCCCATCCAAGTTTTGATATAAAGTAGTCTTAATTCGGGTGCAACACAGGACTTTCCCCCTGGCCACACCCACCATACCATGCCCACACTGAAGTAGTAAAAAAAATTGAGCACACCACTGAATATAATCCAACTTACTCATATGAAAGATGAAGGGTGATGGTCCCCAAGTGGATAAAATCCCACTTGAATCCATCTTGATAGAGGGCAGCAGCTTTACCAATACTGGCTTTGGGTTGATGAAGACTTTGTATGCCAAAAGGGCTCAGGACCTGAAAGTGACTCACAGAATTGGATAAGTGGTATGGGTATCACACTGGAAAGCAGAAGGCAAATGGAAGACCACTGCATTATACTGTTCCCAGGACAATCTCCATGGCTGATCGCCATGATGGTAGCCAATATTCAGAATGAGATATGGCACCTGAAGAAGAAAGAAAGAAAGAAGTTTCTTACTCGCAGATGGCCATGATGATTGCCAATAGGAATTGGAGACAGCACAAGAAGAAGAATATGAAAGATGTTCTTTTGAAAAGCAGTTTCTTTCAAAAGTTTCTGATGTTATTAAGCGGTACCCTTCTTGGTGTTTATGAAACATTTTACACTGTTGGTCTATCTATCCAGTATTGTCAGCTCTAACTGGCAGTAACTCTAAAGGGATTTGGGCATCTGCACATCCCTGGGTTTCTGCAATCTTAGTATTAATTAGGTCCATCCCTTCTTAGATACTCAGATGAATGCTCCATGTTCATGCGGTCATGAAATATAACAGGGTGAAGTGCAAAGTTTTACACTGGGAGTGGGGGGAGGAACTAGATACATAGTTACAAGATGGAGAATGTTTGGCTCTGTAATACTACAAGTGAGAAGGATCTTGGAATTGTTGTAGATCACAGACTAACTATGAGTCAACAATGTGATGTGCCTGCAACAAAGGCCAACACTGTTTTAGACTGCCTTAACAGAAGTATAGCCTCCAAAACCCAAGAGGGACTAGTTCCCCTCTATTCAGCACTAGTTAGACATCATCTGTCTAGAGTACTGTGTCCAATTCTGGGCACTACACTTTAAGAAAGATGCAAACAAATTAGAGCAGGTACAGAGAAGGGCAACAAGGATGATTGGACTGGAAACTAAGCCATACAAAGAAAGACTAAAGAAACAGGGAGTATGTAGCCTTGACAAAAAGAGGACTGAGAGGGGATAGGACAGTTCTCCTCAAATACCTGAAATATGGTCATGAAGAGGAGGGGTGAGATCTGTTCTTTGTCATCCCAGAGTGCAGGATGTATAATAAAGGGCTCAAACTAAAGGAAGCCAGATATAGACTGAATATCAGGAATAACATCATACCATTTAGAGCAGTATGACAGTGGAAACAACTGCCTTGAGAGGTGGTGAGTGCTCCAACACTGGAAGCATTCAAGAAAGAATTGGACAGCCATCTGTCATATCTGATTTGATTCGGATTCCTGCATTGAGCAGGGGGTTGGACTCGATAACCTAAAAGGCCCCTTCCAACTCTGTGATTCTATGATGGTACTGTTTTTTCAAGATATCTTCATGTTAGTATGTCTATGAGGCTGCCATACCCGCAGTTCCTTTACTTAAGAAGATAGCTAAGAAGAAACAGCTAGATTTTTTTCTGAAGGGAAGCAAAACAAAATAAAGAAGCAGAGAGACAGATGGCTGGACACTAAGGACTAGATGAACTCTTCGTGTACTTACTCTGGGGACTGATGAGTAGCAGCATGTGTACACTTGGCTGTTTCCATCTCTATCTTACTCAGGTATACTCAATAAACAAAATATCACAGAACAGCTGGAGGTTGGAAACATTGCTATGAGGGGGGGGATCTGTTAGCATCTAACCATTTTTTTTAGTGATATGACACTCATTAATGTGGCTCACAAGCAGTGGTGGTATGTCAAAAACTTTACTACCCCATCGTGACATCATCACAGTGTGGGTGGAGCTAACATCATGACATCATGATGTCATGGGCGGAGCCACCATCATGATGTCATGATGTGGGCGGGGCCAAATAAAAATAAAAAATAATAAAATAATAAAATAAAAATAAGCACGCACACACACACCTCAACCCACCCACCCACCCACAACACAAACCTGTAAATAAATTAAATAAATTAAAATAAATAAATAAATAAATTAAAATACACCCACCCACCCAAACACCCACCCCAAACACAAATCAACCAGAGCTTTTAAACCAGAGCTTAAAGCTTATTCTGGCTAATCTTTCTCACACTAGGTCAGATGGAAGGAACTACAGAATGAACTCACCACAAGATGGCTTCATTTTGGCACTTTTCAACTTTTCAGCAGTTAAAGAAGTTAGGTACTAAGTCTTTGCCTAACCAGTTCTCTAGGATAATATGCTGATGGGATCAGACGATGAAGATTGGGTGGATGAGATAAGCTTGGTCGAGGGAAAGCTCTCCTGAAATTGTCTTGCTTCATCCACCATAATTGTCGGCTCTGATTATCCTCTGAGAACCAGTGCAGGCTAGTTTCATACAAGAGCCATTGTACTGCTTATCGTAGTTACTAGCTAATATAGCTACAATGTTTGAATGCCTGTGGGAATGCTTTCTAGTTCAGCTTACTGATCACGCATGTTATACAAGACAAACATGAATTTTATTAACCAATGATTTATGAGACTGATTATGAAACTACCAATCACATAGCTGTAATATTCTATATGATAATGAGCTATCCTATTCTGTATGAAATAAATATGGGCATTAAAATAATGGCAGGAATCTGCAGATCAAGAATTAAGCTAGCATACATATGATCATTTCAATAAGGGAAGTTCTGCTGGCCCAGAAACTTCGCTTGTTGTATTTTCGTCAGGGTTATTATTTCAACAGGCGGCTTTACAACTAAAAACAATTAAAACACATACATACAATCAAGTTAAAAATTAGCATAAAATTAAATTAGAATTAAAAATTAAAATTCAAGTTAAAAACACCGAGGAGAAAGGTGGAATATTTAAAAGAGCCAGGCACCCAAGTTGGCCATCTGGCCCACTCCCCACACATGCCCCTCCTGCCAGGTCTTCACTCCTTTCCTAAAGGGCAGCAACTCTGTCTGGAGACACAACTTTGTTGGCAGGAAGTTCCATAGGGCCGGAGCGGACACAGAAAAGGCCCTCCTTCTCATGCTAGAGAGGTGAGCCTCTCTAGCTGAAGGTACAGCCAGAGTGAGAGCCTCTCTGGTCTGCTCTAGTGGGATGGACAGATGTTCTCAGGGTAACGAGGTCTCTTAAGTACCATGTAGGGCTTTAAAGGTAATAACCAGCACCTTGAATTGCACCCAGAGCCAGTGCAGCTTCTGGAGAAGTGGTGAGGCATGAGCATAACGTTCGCACCCCATCACAACTCGAGCAGCCGCATTCTGGACCAGCTGAAGACTCCGAATGTTTGCCAAGGGCAGCCCCATGTAGAGTGCATTACAATAATTGAGTCTGGAGGGGTGTGTGATCATGAGCAAGGAGTCCCGATCCAGGAGTGGGCGTAACTGGAGCACAACATGAAGTTGTGCAAAAGCCCTCCTAGCCATGACTGCCACCTGCTCTTCGAGCAGTAGTCATGAGTCCAGGAGGACCCCCAGATTACACACTGGGTCTGTTTGGGGCAAAACTGCCCCATCCAAAACCAAAGATGGTAGCTCCCAGGTTACCGCGGGGCTCCTGATCCACAACCACTCAGTCTTGCCAGGATTCAGTTGTAGCCCGTTGTCCCCCATCCAGACCCTAACAGCCTCCAGACACCTTTATCTGGGAAACTTGTGCATATCTGTTTGGTGTTCAGTTAATCTACAACAGACAAAAGGATGGAACTGCACTTTGGAATAGCAAATATTTACTTCTCAAAATCCCACTCACCATGGACAACATTGCTGTAGGTTGTTGTCTTTTCTTGGTTCTGGATTCAGAAAAGCTGTTGTGTTGGTAAGATACGACATTTAAATTCATTTGGTTAGGGGGAAATTAATAGAAGGAAGACAGATTAAAAGTGGCAGCTAGCTAATGTACTGCCGTGTTTAAAATGCTGAATTGTTTTCAGTTCATTTTGAAACCTTGGATTTAAAATAACTTCTTAAGAAAAAAATGTTAACATCTCTATAGAATTATAATATTCAATGAGAGAGAGAGAAAAGGGTTAGGCTCAGTCCAATTTCTAGTTCCAGCTAAAGAAGATCCATTGACACAATTGCTGAATAGAACACTTGTGTAAATCTAATTGATTCAATGGATCTAGTCCACTTGGAACTAGTAACTAAATTCATGCCTATATATTTTAACAATTGTTGTTCTGTTCTGTCCCATTGTTTTGTTATTATTTGAAAAACAACATCAACACATATTTTCTATTTCTTTTTCAAATGCTTTTAAATATATATTTATTGGATTTATTTGTTTATTTATTCTTTAATTGTCAGAGAATATTCCAGGCAATTTTGTAATAGCTTCGGGTATTAAGAGCCCTGGTGGCTCAGTGATTAAACTGCTGAACTGCAGCCAGAGGTTGTGAGTTCAATCCTGACCAGGGATAAAGGTTGACTCAGCCTTCCATCTTTCTGAGGTCAGTAAAATGAGGACCCAACATGGCAAAATGCTAATCAAGTTGTGAACTGCCCAGAGAGTGCACTAAGCACTATGGGGCAGTACTGTATATAAGTGTGGTTGCTATTGGGTGTCCCTGTGTATAATTAAATTATGTTCAAGTATGACAGAAGACTCCTCTGTCATACTTGACAGAAGACCTCTCTACTGGGTAGAGAGTCAGGTCCTTCTTAAAAAAATATTCGGGCTCAGTAATACAAAACAGTTTAGTTGATATACTACTATAACTGAAACTGACATAATTTCATACATTCAGACTACTGCAATAATAATAATAATAATAATAATAATAATAATAATAATAATAATAATAATAATAATAATAATAATAATAATAATAATAATAATAATAATAATAATAATAATAATAATAATAATAGTTTGTCTGATACAAAAAAAAGCCTGACAGTTTGTTAAATATTTGCAGGATTCCATATGGCATGGGTTTTCATCAACTTCAACTAAGGATGTAATGAATACGCATTGATTTTTCTTGTCCTCAAAAAGAGGAGGAGTTCTGACACATTAAGGCATGTCACTGACAAAATAGTAAACACTGCACAATTTAGCATTTCCTTTTGTTCAGTAGCAATTTTAGCAGAAAACATCTGGGGTTTTATGTGTGTAGAATGCATATTTTTACACAAGATATAAGATTTTTATTTTATTTTCCACAAAATCACAAGTTTTCTATAGGGGAAGAAAAACACAATTCTGCACTTTAAAAGAAATGTGTTGAAGTGAAATGGCTGTTGATCCATTTCCAGATACAAGCCAACATGCTAATTTCAATCCATAAAGTCCTAGATGCTGTCTTTCGGCTAAGCTTATTTTCTGTTTAAATTTTTTGTTGTTTTTAAAAGTTTAAATCTTGTTTTAATGATTTAATATATTATTTTTCATGTAAGTTTAATTCTTCTTTAACTGTATAATTATTGCATGTTTTTTAAATAATGTAAGCAACTTTGACTTCTCCATGGGAAGAAAAGTGGCCTATAAATAAAGCAAATAAAATAATTGGTGTGAGCCCAATCTATTTTTTAAAAAAACCTCTCTAGTCTAGGCAGTCAAATAACAAAAGAATAGACCCATTTCTCCCACACACTCTCCACAACCCAATATCCCACAATCAATATAAACAACAATAAAGTTTATTATTAAAACAATGATAAAATTAAAATGTTAATACATTATTTAAAATAATTTAAAATTAAATTAATGATAAAGTGTTAAAATGCCCTATCAAGGGAGAGAACATTATCAAAGGCCTCTTTTAATAGGTTTTCAACAATTTCTTGAAAAACTGGAGGAAGGGGTCCTGACACATTTTTTTCTGGTAGATTATTCTAAAGCAATGGGGCCACCACAGAGAAAACATGATTCTTAGTAAAAACTCTTCATACCTTTCTCTTGGTGGATTCCTATAGGGCAGTGATGGCAAACCTTTTATAGACCAAGCGCCCAAACAGAAAAGTGGGGCGAACACTGTTCTTTCTTTCTTTCTTTCTTTCTTTCTTTCTTTCTTTCTTTCTTTCTTTCTTTCTTTCTTTCTTTCTTTCTTTCTTTCTTTCTTTCTTTCATCAACTTTTATGCCACCCTTCTCACATGGACCCAGGGTGGCTAACAAAGTTTAAAAACACTTAAAACACAATAAAAACACAGTATAAAAATCAAGATTAAAAATTACAGAGATTAAAAGCGAATTAAAAAACACACAGAGAGAGGGAGGGGTCAGATGAGCCAACAGACAGAAGCAACCGTCTGGCCCATACCCCACACATGCCCCACCAGCCAGGTCTTAACCCCCTTCCTAAAGGGCAGCAGCTCCATCTGGAGACTCAACTCACTTGGCAGGAGGTTCCAAAGGGCCAGAGCAGACACGGAGAAGACCCTCCTTCTAGTGCTAGAGAGGTGTGCTTCTCTAGCCAATGGTACAACCAGAAAGTCTTTCCGGTCTGCTCTGGTGGGATGGACAGCTGTTCTTAGGGCGACGCGGTCTCTTAAATATCCTGGCCCACTACCATATAGGGCTTTAAAGGTAATAACCAGCACCTTGAATTGCACCCAGAGGCACACTGGCAACCAGTGGAGCTCCCGTAGCAATGGTGAGGCATGAACATACGCCCGCACCCTATCACAACCTGGGCAGTCGCATTCTGTACCAATTGCAGCCTCCGAATGGTCACCAAAAGCAGCCCCATGTAGAGCGCATTACAATAATCACGTCTGGGCGTAGCTGGCGTATTATTTATTTATTTTATTTATTTTGTCCAATTTGTTATCCCGCCCCAATTAGGTATTACACGAAGTTGTGCAAAAGTGGTAGGGGGAGGGAGGAAGTGCTCCCATTGGGCTGCTGGGCAGAGGGGTGGGACAAACTCTGTGCTGGAGGGAGGGAGGAAGCACTCCCATTGGGCTGCTGAGAAGAGAGGTGGAGCTAACTCTGTGCTGGGGTGATGCCAACTGAGAGGCCTGGGAGTGCCATGTCTGGCACACGTGACATAGGTTCACCACCACTGCTATAGTGGCTTACTCCTCAGCAGTTGATGAAAATGATGGGTAACAACAGGATCTTGGAGCCATCATTTACATTTCCCATCATTCCCTGCTGGGCTAGCTTTACCCCAAACATGGTTGCCATTATTGTTATGACCATTCCAAATAAATAAATTTCATATTCTCATTCATTCCATTGTTCTCACCAGTGGTGATGGAAGTTTGGGATTTCTTGGATTACAAATCCCACAATTCTCCATTCTGGGAGTTCTGCCTGACAGACACATTAGGTAAAGGTACAGGTTGCTCTTGTTCGAAACCCAGCTGTGTCTGACTCTTGGGGACAATACTATAGATGGCTGGATGTGCATGTGGCCCATAGGCCTTGCTTTGGGAACCACTATTCCAGTTTTATTGCCCAGCTGTGTTTTTCTTGGCCAGTAGCTCCTCATATAAGATGTTCTAAGGCTGGCTGCAGGAGGAGTCTTTTTGGGTGAGGAAGTGGTTTAAAAAAACCCAGCATATGAGTTTTACAGCTAGCACACCACAAATAATGACTACAGCAACTTCATAACCTGTAGCTATTTGCCACTAAAATTTGCTCCATTTATGCTATAGCAATTAGCAGTTACACGTATATACAGTACTGTCGTATAGCACTTAGAACAGTCTCTAAGTCAGGGGTTACCAAACTTTTCAAGATGGGGGGGCCGGGTCACGCTCTCTCAGTCAGCTTTAAGGGTCAGATGGCCATTTTGCCCTGCCTGCGTGATGGGGGTGACCATTTTGCCTCAACAGCTTCAAAGGGGTGGCCATTTTGTTTCTCAACTGCTCTTGGAGGGGTGGGAGGCACATGAAATGGTGCCAGAGGCCGGATCCAGCCCGCAGGCCTTACGTTGGGAACCCCTGCTCTAAGTGGTTCACAAGGAAATTAAGCTGATTACTCCCAGTTTCTGGGCACTAACCTCAGAAAGATGGAAATCTGATTCAACCTTGATCCCATCGGGATCAAACTCAGATCATGAGGAGAGTTAGGGTGGCAGCTTAACCACGGAGCCACATGGGCTCTTTTTATGCTATGCCAGCAATAAGGTTTTGGTTTTCTGTTTTGTTTGTTTTTGCACAGTATTGAGATGTGAGAATCTCTTTGTTTCGGTTTTATTGAATTCCTCCATCCCTTCCTTGCATTCTTTACCCTTTCTTGGTTCATATCAAATTTCCAGACTTTGATTTTAATTCATGCAAGGTGAATCAGTGCAAGGTCTCCACCCCCACCCCATTATTTATCTGCTTATTATTTCATTTATTTTGTTTGTAATTTGTCTTTTAGCCTTGCAGCAATGCAGGGCAGCTTTCAACATGTGTTTAAAAGACACACTCCATAATAAATTAAAATACTAGAACAGCACAAAACAGATTAAAATAAATACACAATTAGTAAAAATTGTTTAAAGCCAATTCTGCTTATTTAAAAACATGGACAGGAAAAATGTTTTGTTAAAAGGTCCTGATCAGCAGCTAAAGGCCTGTGTAAAACAAAATACAATTATTAAATTAAAAAATTCAACAAAACTCATACACATTTCTAATGTATAGTTGTTTCTATTGACATTTTTCATTTACTAATATGTTTTTCAGTAGTAAAAAGTGGCTTAAATCCATTTATAGCATAAATAGCATGAGTGAGTACAACTTTAGATCCAAATTATTGAACCAGCATACACATTTTCTTTTGCTCTGTATTTGAAAGAATGTGCTTTTGGTTTTCAGCTATGAAATGTTTAAGTTATCTAGCACTGTCACTTATCCACCTTAGACTAAATATTCAAGTCCAGAATTAAATTAACTGTGTGTGGCATCAGATTTTGGTGAGAATAACATAACCTTTAGGAAAGGATTTAGATTTAGAAAATGATAAATTTTATAAGTCATATGATGGATACTTCAAATGGCTAGTTACAGTTCTATCTTTTATTGCTATCTTTATTTCGACTTCAAGAATATTTTTCCCCTGTCTCTTTAGCATCATTTTGTCCACCAAGAAGAAGCTTATTGCTGAGTGACAGGATGAAAACTGGATTATTTCTTGTCTTCTTTGCATTGTGTGTCATCATGCATTTATCATATGGGTTGGGGACAGAGCAGAGTGTCTTATCAAATGTTTCACTTTCTAACGACACTACCAAACCTTTGCTGTATAGCAATGTATCAGATCAACCCAAGGAAAGGCCTGTGTCTGCCTTCTCCATGCACAACTTCACTGGACTGAACACAAATTTTGGATTCAACCTCTACAGGAAAATAGCACTCAAGCATGACAATAATGTATTCTTCTCTCCGCTCTCACTATCTTTTGCTTTGGCAGTCTTCTTACTGGCTTCCAACGGGGAGACACACAACCAAATAGTGCATTCTCTGAACCTCCCTGTTCTGAATGAAAAAGAGCACCACTTTCTAGCATTGTTCCAGCAGCTAAGGCTCAACCTCACCCAAAATGAAGAGTCCACTCTAACCCAGAACAGCTTCTGTTTCATCCAGAACAACTTCCAGATCAAGGAGGTCTTCCACAACTTATCCAAGCAATACTTTGATACAGAATTTCTGACGGTCGATTTCAGCAATTCTTCTTTGGCCAAAGACATCATCAATGAATACATTCAGCAAAAGACTAGAGGGAAGATCCGTACATTGTTTGATACATTTGATCAGCAGGCTAAAATCATCCTTCTGAATCATATTCTTTTCCGAGGTAAACTGTTTTATCTAGCTAGCTAGGTAGCTAGGTTAGGAGCTCTGGTAGTGCAGTGGTTAAACTGCTGTACTGTGTGAGTTTGATCCGGGCCAGAACTCAAGGTTGACTCAGCCTTCTATCCTTCTAAGGTAAGTAAAATGAATACCCAGCATGTTGGGGGCAAAATGCTACTTAACTTGTGAGCCACCTAGAAAATGGGGAGTGGCTCTAGGGAATCATTTCCTATACTCCAATCACTTGGTGTATATTTTCAGACCGAATTGCTGCCGCCAGTGGAAGTGCTCTGATGTCACTGGAAGTGCAGAAATCACTGTATTTTCACACCAAAATGCCATGAAAATGTGGCAAAAATATTTTAAAATGGTGTGAAAATGTTCCTCCCTTGCTCCCTCCTCCAGTGGAAGCGGCGGCGGTGGGGGAAATGCCCGAAAATGTGGCACAAATGCACGCACCACTGCTGCCACCACCAGCAGGAAAAACAATGTGACTGGTCCCTCAGCTGAGTGAGGGGGCATGGTCAGGCCCCTGGCAGGAAAAGGTTGGGAACCCTTGATCTAGATCAGTGGTGCCCAAACTAAGGCCCGGGGGCCAGGTGTGGCCCCCGATGCCAATTCATCCGGCCCACGAAGCCCTCATCGCTCCTGGAAGCGGAAGTAAAACGCACCCATACTTCCGCTTCCAGGAGCGACGAGGGCTTTGCAGGCCGGATGAATTGGCATCGGAGCTGCACTCGGCCCCTGGGCCTTAGTGACTGGCTTCCTGAACCACATGATCGGCCCATGGCCCAAAAAGTTTGGGCACCACTGCTCTAGATATTAAAATCAGTGGGGAAATGTCAGTCTCTAGAATAGATAGGCTGTGATATTTTTCATGACTACTATACAGATACTGTCTGTATTATGAAATAAATTAGACCATTCCTGTTTCTCCATAGGTAAGTGGCTAAAGCCCTTTTCGACCAAGTTCACAGAAATGCAGACCTTCTATATAGACAAATACAGGACAGTTCAAGTCCCAATGATGTTCAAGACAGACAGAATAGCCTCCACATTTGACAAGAATTTACAATGTGTCATCGTGAAGCTTCCATACAGAGGGAGCACACACATGCTGATTGCTATGCCTCAAAAGAATGCAGATTATACGTCCCTAGAAGACCATTTAACAAATGAACTTGTGGAATCTTGGCTTAAGAGAATGGAAATCAGGTACAAGTTGATTTATTTCTCTCCTTTTTTGTATCTATCTATCTATCTATCTATCTATCTATCTATCTATCTATCTATCTATCTATCTATCTATCTATCATTTGATTTTTAAAGGTCTCCTCTGCTCGTGTCCAACTCAAGGAGGTGGTGGTCTACAGACATTTCTGTGGTTATTATGAGGGAGGCATGAATAGACACCAGAGAGTAGAGTTACTGTTCTCGCCAAAGTGGTACCTATTATCTACTTGCAATTCTTGCTTCCAAACTGCTAGGTTGGCAGGAGCTGGGACGGACAAAGGGAGCTTACTCTATTGCACAGCTGACCTGCTGACCTTCCAGTCGTCAAGTTCAGCATTTTAACGACAAAACCACCATAGCCCATATTTGATTTATAACCCACCATAATTAGTGTAAGGACACTATTCTAGGCAGTTGATAATACAAAACATACAACATTAACATAAATAATAGAACAGTACACATATAACAACAAAATCAACTCAACCTAATAAACAACTTAGGAACATCATGGTTTTTAATGGTAAATTAATAGATTTGCTCATTAGTGTTTCAAATGAGAACTTGAGAATGAGAAGGAAAGGCAACTAGGAGTAGATTGCAGAAGTTATCCTTTCTCCTGAGGCAAGCTGTTTATGTTCACCTATGAAAATGGTTTGGTGTTGGTATACAAAACCTAACCTAAGAAATAATATTTGAATCATGGAGTTGGAAGAATCCTTAATGACTATCTAGTCCCATTTTTGTCTACTCTGAAAATCCACTGCTACATGACCCCGAATGAAGCCATCCTGCCTCTGATTGAAATCACTAAGGAAGACGAATCTACCACTTCCTTAGAATGGCTTCAAGCATCAGAATTCCCCCCCCCCCCAGTTTGCTCAAAATCCCTTTTCCAGTAATTTAAACATCTTAATCTATGCCTGGTGGTCTACCAGGGAACACATTTATTCTATCATTTATTGAGAATCCTTCAAATATTTGGAGACAGCTTTCTATTGCTTTTTAATTATCTCTTTCAATGGGAGAAAATACACAGCTCTTATAAATTTTCCTCACAGAATAAGGTCTCAATACTCCTTGTCATCTTTATATTATTAAACAGGAACTATCAGTGTTGAAACCATACTCATGGCCATTAGCAAATTTCCCTCCTTGCTTGTAGACAATCTTTATAATTTTCATTCAAAATATGCCATAGTCTAACTTTCATATGCTTCCTCTATTTATTTAATTTCCCCATTATTATTATTATTATTATTATTATTATTATTATTATTATTATTATTATTATTATTATTATTATTATTATTATTATTATTATTATTATTATTATTATTATTATTATTATTATTCAGGAAAATGGACATTTACTTCCCAAAGTTCAGACTAGATCAAACACATCATATGGATCAATTGCTTCAAGATCTAGGTATTAAAGACCTTTTTTCTTACAAGGCAGACTTGAGTCAACTGACTGATCAGACATATGTCAAACTATCTCAGGTAAATATGATTACCTATCCTGCAGAATCATTTCAAGAGGTAGCCTATTTAATGTCCCAGCATGGAGATCCATGAGCATTGCAGCAGTCAATGTGTGCTGAATGTAAAAATGTTTGGGATTGTATTTGTAGAGTGTTGTAGAGCACTGCTAACCCATTGGCAATTTACCAGGAGTGGCTAGATTGGAAACTAATAAAATATAGGGATGAAATTTATAAATTGCTCAAAGAACTTTGCTAAGAGTGAGCTTTGAATTTGGTTTTCTTCTTCTTTGCTTCCTCTTTTACCTAATAGGTGTCAGGGGAGATGTGAGGTTCTTGTTTGGCACTTCTAGTAGTCTCACTTCTAGTAGTAGACTCACTTGAGAAAGCCTTGATGCTGGGAAGGGTGGAGGGCAAAGAAGGGTGTGGCCAAGAATGAGATGGCTAGATGTTATTGTAGATGCAGTAGGCACAAAGCTGGGTGGGTTGAGGAGGATGGTGGAGGACAGAGGTGCCTAGAGGGTGGTGGTCTATGGGGTTGCAAAGGGTCTGAATTGACAATGTGACTGAACAACAACAAGTAGTCTCCACCATTGTTATTTGATGTTCTTGTAGTGTTTCTCTGATGTTATCTCTCCACCTGTCTCTGGGTCCGCCTCATGGTCTTTTTCCTTCTCCTCTTTCCACATGAGCCTTGTATGGTATGGAATTCCAAGGCATCCTCTCCAAATGGGGAAACCACTTTATTTGCTGCCTCTATATGTAATTTAAGATTTGTTCTATTCCAATTCTTTCCCTTATAATCTCATTCCAGATTTTATCCCTTTTAGTCACTCCAGCAGCCTTACTCAAACATCTCATTTTTGTGGTGAACATGTTTTGCCGTGGAAGCAGAACTAAGTCTTACTATGCAATAACCATTCTAGCTGAGGCATCAATGTTACTTTTGAATAATGCCCTAGTATTCTAGAGGTATTTCATCCTCTTGGGTTTCCTTTTTATCTTCTTCTTCTTTGTCTCCTAATTTTAAAGAAGTTTCCTCTTTTGAGGTCAAATACGAGTGAAAGAATTTTGGACAATCATGTGTGTTATCAGCACATCCACAGTAGCACAGAACTGGCCTTTGAAGACATGAGACCAAGAAGCTGTTTCAGCAATGGCTGAATTGCAATGTTATGGTCATATTTATTTCCAATGAGTTAAGTGACAATTGCTGAAAAAGCAGAGGTGGTGAAAAATCAGGAATTTTATCAAGGAATTCGTAAATCATCCTTCCAATCCTTACATATTTCCAATCTTCCTAGGTACTCCAAAGAGCTGTTATTGAAGTAGATGAGATTGGAACTGAAGCCACCGCTGTCTCCGGATCAGAAATCATCGCATATTCATTGCCTCCTACCATCCGGATGAACCGTCCATTCCTCTTTATGATTTATGAAGAGACATTCAAAATGTTGCTATTTGTGGGCAGACTTATCAATCCAACAGAGCTATGAATAAAAACCCAATAATTTTATTTTGCATTTCCTATTCATGTGTACCCTCTGAGATTCAAACTATGTACTACACTGAGAATGTATTTTTAAAATAGGTTTAATTTTGACCTTTTTCTCTCTTCAAGAATACACTTGGTATATAGGGCCCTAACTGGAGTGGAATCACAGCTTGCAGGAAGAAAATGGTTATACCTACTTACCAGTGTTACACATTTTTAGAATGTGTAGTCATTGTAATGCAGTTTAATTTAATCAGTTTTGTATTTGGAAGAAAAGCTATTTATGGTAAACAAAAGATGTTTTTGTTAAAAAAAGATGAAACAAGAATTTTGATACCAGAGGCAGAAAATACTATTAGTGCCCTTCCCCCTCTAACAAGAAATGAATAGTGCAATCCTATAAATATATATTTAGAAGTACTGTACATACATTTAGACTGTGAATGTTTTCTCCTAGATTCACAGCCTAATGATTACATCTGTAACCCTTTTTTTAACATCCAAAAGAAACTATTCAAGAGTGACGTACCTCCATGTCTAATGGTAGGCACAGATTTCCGGAGGTTAAAATTTCTGTTCCATCTACAAATCCAATGTGCTTTGCCATCTGCCTCTAAAGCAGTGTTTCCTAATCTTGGGTTTTTGGACTTCAATTCCCAGAAGCCTAAATTAATCCCCCAAAGCACTGATCAACCAATGTATTGACTTTGGCTTCTGGGAATTAAAGTCCAACAGTGTTCTGAGGAACAGTTTGGGAAATGCTGCTCTAAAGTAATGACTGGAGATGGGGTTGCTTTCTGAACCACAAAGATTACTAGCAATTGCTGCCAATATCACAATGGTGCTGTAGGAATTTAATGTCCTATTGTTGTTATGGTTGAATAAAAAAGTGCCAGTTCAGTTGTTTATTACTTACATTTATGTCTCACCATTCTTCCATTAAATTCAAGGCAGCAGACATTTCTCTCTCTTCCTACCTACTTCATCTCACAATAACCTAGTGATGTCAATCAGCTGAGTCTGTCTGTGACTGATGCAATGTTGGGAAGTACAGTGGCTCAGTACAAAACAGAACCTGGATCTCTAATGTCCCATGCAAGAACTCTTATCATGGTTAGCAAATAGGGACATTCCCCCTGCCCCACTCACCTCAGGTGTCCTGGTATAGTGGGCTTTCCATGACTGCACAGAAAGGAGGGTATGCATCTTGCCCATCACACTATTGTTATGACACTAGCACAGATGGGAATGTCCCAGCATATTAATATTCTTCTGATGATCCTCCATGCTGTCAATGTTGGTGTAATCAACCCAGAACCCAATGAGCCGCAGAGTGCATAGTGAAAGGGGAGCAGAGTTAACAAAGTATACTAGAAATCTGAAACAGTATGATGGGAGTTCTATCATCTTGGAACCAGTGGTGGGATGTCAAAAATTTTACTACCCCACCATGACATCATCACGGTGTGGGCAGAGCTAACATCATGACATCATGGGTGGACCCAATGTCATGACATCATGATGTTGTGGGTGGGGCCAAAGAAAACAAATTTAAAAAATAATAAAAAATAAAATAAAAATAAGCACACACACACACACCTCAACCCACCCACCCACCCACAACACAAACCCGTAATTAAATAAATAAATAAATAAATAATACATTAAAATACACCCACCCACCCAAACACCCACCCACACACAATACAAATCAACCAGAGCTTAAAGCTTATTCTAGTTAATCTTTCTCACACTAGGTCAGATGGAAGGAACTACAGAATGAACTCACCACAAGATTGCTTCATTTTGGCACTTTTCAACTTGTCAACAGTTAAAGAAGTTAGGTACTAAGTCTTTGCCTAACCAGCTCTCTAGGATATCTAGGGGAGCAGGCTATAGGGATCTTCAGGCTAGCAGCTTCTCTTCCTCCTCCCCGCTTGGGAGGACAGCAAGGAGGCCGTGCATACGCGCCAAGCACTGTAGGCATGCATGCACACCAAGTGCTTGGCACGCATGCGCAGTGGGGGAACCAGTGAAAAGGTAAGCCCCGAAGGTGGTCCCCCCCAAAAGCTGCAACTGGTTCTCCGGGACACTGGGAAAAGTTACTACCGGTTCTACAGAACTGGTGAGAACCTGTTACATCCCATCACTGCTTGGAACAGATGGAAACGGGAACGGGGCAAAGTCAGGCAACCAGGGGTTGACTTGATAGGTTACACAATACAGGTCTCCATAGTAAGTGAGTGGTTTTTACACTTCTTTTAATAGACTGTTGCAACAGATCAGCCTCAGGACTTCACATGCACTAACCCTGTACTTTTCCACTCAGCTCTGCTGCCATGGAGGAATCACCCAGCACTCAATTATATTAGTGTTGCACAAGATATGGTATATTCTGGGAATGTTCCAGTTTTGGATGCATTTGTAATGATTTACACTTTTCTCCAATTTTCATGTTGATTTGCAATCCTAATTCTACTCCTCTTCTGCTTCTACTGCTGCTTTCACTTCTCCCTAGGACCATGATGGTGAACCTTGGCACTCCAGCTGTTCTTTAACTTCAATTCCCAGAAGCCCAAGTATCTGTGAATCCACATGAATGGGTTTATTGCATTTTCTTGGACTTCAGTTCCCAGAAGCCCAAATCTCTGTGAATCCACATGAATTGATTTACTGCATGTACGTGCAGTAAACCCATTTGTGTGGATCCACAGATACTTGGGCTTCTGGGAATTGAAGTTCAAGAACATTTGGAATGCCAAGATTCGCCATCATGGCCCTAGGAAATTTTAAAGGCTCTAATGTGGGTCCTTCTTTTATATTGTTTGAGCAAAGTCAAGTTTTCATCTCTGTAAGATGATTCTGGAATCCTGTTATAGAAAGTCCCATTTGAAATGTGCTTTTCTCTGATCCCTGTTTCACCATAAACCTGTTCCCTCAAAATGGAGAATGGATATGAGTAGGAGGTCGGTACATACATTCCAATGTGACTCTGAAGTATGTAAATAAATCACTATTGGCTAATTGCTCCCACGTGAGAAAAATGATGGATAATAAAATCACTGTCCAGGAGACTATCAGTGGGAGGGCCTCACACAATGTAACTGTGAGTCAGATAAAGGGCAAGGGGCCTAAAGCAACCAGTTAAGCTTTCTTTATTTTTGTGTACTTAGTTTGAATGACTAGTTTTGCAACTTTGATTCCTTATGCTATACTCATTACCTTTAATATCTTAATAAATTTAATTAACCTGAGACCATTTGTGTCTTTTGAATTGGGACTGGGGTTGACTGAACCACACAATTGCAGCCACATCCAACTACCTAATTCAGATTCCCTGCACTCTCACTAGCCTGGCCAAGCGGAGCCAAGGGGAACTCATAAAGGGGAGTTGCCCCAACAGGAAGGGCAGACACTGCTGGTGAGAAGGTAAAATGGTGAGGGGTAACAGGAAGGCATGTTAAGGTACCCATGAATACGGTCCCTTATATGACAAATCAACAGTTTATTCTTTCCTTTGTATCTGAGCATTGTACAATTTAAATTTTTGGACATATATGAAATATAGATAAAATAGAAAACAAATTTAAATGTTAAATAATTAGAGTATTTTTGACCAGAAAAGGGCTATGTCAATAGTGTTATATTGGTCACTCATTCATCCATCCTTCCACCTATCACCCATATAGTGCCTGCCTAATCATTACTCTAGGGAGTTCATATTATAAAATAAAATCATTTGGTACACGATGGGTATACATTAATTGTACTTCTATATTCCACTCAGTTACTGCATAGTTCATGGCATTGTCTTCCTAATTGTGAACCTCCTACTATTTCAGGTTCCTTATTCAATGAGCTAGCTTCCATTTTCTTTGGAAAAAATAGTTGACCCCTACAATCAACATGTTGTAGGTACGGTCCCAATAGAAAACAGACACATTTCACCAGGCAATGGGGTTAACTCTTGAAATCGGAAGGCATGACTTTACAGTTCTGGGCATACAACTTTGCCTTTGTTACGGCATCTACACTATGGAATTAATTACCAGTTGAACTGCTCCAGTCTCCATCGCTGGACATATTGAAAAAGCAATTGAAAACATTACTCTTTAAAGAGGCATTTAGGGACATCCTCCCAATTGGTAATTAGTAGTTTAGTTTAACTTAGTATGTTGTTCTGTCTCAGTCGTCAGTGTATATTTTGGTTGTTCCTTCTTGTTGTACTTGTAAAATTTGTCGCACACCACTCAGAGTAGGAAAATAACCCAGATGGGCAATCTATAAATGCAATAAACGAACTGACAGAAATTGCGGATTTCCACATTTCCAGAAATGTAAGCTAGTATAAAGACTGATAAGAAACCATGAGAGCTGTCGTGCAAAATCTTTCCCTCCCCGTGGTCTACACAAATGGATAATGGTTCTCTAGGATTTCAGGTACTGTACAGCCTTTCCCAGCTCTGCCTTACGATTACAAGAACTAAATATGAGACATCCCAAACAAAAACATGTGCTTTATCCATTAAGTTATAACCTCTCCCAGGGACAGCTAGTATTGGTATAGTCTTCTTCTTCTCAAGTGCCATATCCGATTTGAATATTGGCTATCCTCATGGCGATCAGCCATAAAGATTGTCCTGGGAACAATATAATGCAGTGGCCTTCCATTTGCCTTCAGCATTGCAGCGTGACACCAGTACCACTGATCCAGTTCTGCAAGTCACTTTCTGACCCTGAGCCTTTTTGGCACACAAAGTCCTCCTCAGCCCCAGGCCAGTATTTTATGAAGCTGTTGCCCTTCATTAAGATGGATTCAAGTGGGATTTAATCCACTTGGGGACCTTCAACCTTCCCTGTGGATTTTGCCACTCAAGGCCATTAGTCCTCAAGGTTGTCAGGTTATTTGACTGCTGCCTGACGTTGAGTCATGGGCAGTATGGTCTACTCTATTACCATAGCAGGATAACCTGGCCAGATGGCCATTGTTATATTAGTAGTGAACCTTGGCACTCCAGGTGTTCTTGAACTTCAATTCCCAGAAGCCCTGGTCAGCACATCTGCTGAGCAGGGCTTTTGGGAAATGTAGTTTAAGAACATCTGGAGTGCCAAGGTTCACCATCACTGGCATATACCTACCAGGGAGCTGCTGAAAGTTGGCTGACAATTAAAGAATCATTTTATACACACCACAGAACTATCAGTTATATTACACTGTGGTTAGTTCTTATAGAGCAGCTGATGCACTGAATAGAGGACAAATCTACCTATGTCTTTATTTTTCAGTGAAAATTAAAGTTTCCAAAGATTAGGTCTCTCCCACCCAACACATGCATGTATTTTAAGATCCTGCATTTATCACTAGACATTGTAAAAAGTAACCACACACGTATTCATTCACAAATTAGATTATCTTTATCATACACCAATAAATCTTAAAAAACAGATTTCTAATATCAATATAATTCTGTTGATTGCATTTGTGAAATAGAGAAGCTGACAATAGCTTCATACTGTCTCTCAAGTATAGGCATCAATTGAATTTTTTTAAATAGAACTGCATGTTGCAGGCAAATTTTGATAGAAATGTTAGCATGAATACAAATAAAATGCTCTGGATGTAGCTAAAAGCATGATAGCTTGAAATAACAACTAATTAAAACTAAATTCATCATTTCTAAAGTGTTGGATAAAGAGAAGCTACAACGTGAAATACTAGAAATTAAAACAAGTATTTATACAACAAAATTGTGATATGAAACATACATTTTTATATGCTTGTTGGAGGTATTTGTTCTTATTAAAATGTGAATCAAAATCCACTTGGGATTTTTATACACCAGAGAAGCTACCTTGTTTAAAATTACAGATTTTAGATGATTACATTTATTTGTGTTTCTTTGTCCATGCTTCCAGGCTCTATGTTAGAGCTTCTTTGATACTTAAAAGCTTTTTTAAGAATGAAAGTGTCATATGTTCAGTTAAGCCTATATGCAGAGCAACTTTTTGAATATGGTCCTAGTTCCATTGCAAAGGCATACGAGGAGCTCATAAATAGCTATATTTTAAAGAAGAGGGCACTTGTATTCCAAATCAAATTACCTGAACTATTAAAAGGCATACTTGAGAAAGGGCAAGGTGGAGAGAAAGGAACCCCATCTCTTTAGCTGCAACAGTTTTAAGCACATAGCTAAAATAACATTGAATTAAGCACTTCACTTACAACATTGGAGTTCTGCACATATTACATTATTTCTGTGAAGGTATTTTACAACATAGGAATTTATTTAATTGACAGTAGATGTTAACATGATGAGATGCAGTTAGACTCTTCTCTTCTGTCCATACATTCAAGGTTGTATCCAAGCTTCTCCCATGTCTTCAGCCACGTTGCCCCCAGCAGTCTTTGGTGTGCATCCTTTCCTTCACCAGCTCTATGAGTTTGACTTCCTGGTCTTTCTTTAAATAAAGAAAACCAATTTAATTCTATTCCATAAGAACTGAATAGCATCAAACAGAATCACTGCATCACTTTGACATTTCTTCCAGAGAACATTAAACTGTTAATGCAATACAGCTGCATTTCCATAAGAACTCTGAGATCTTAAACATACTTCTTGTAAATAAAATATCCAGAGTGACTGGTTTAAAGAACTATGGAATGTAGCAATAAATGATAGACTGACGTGTGAGTTGAAGTAAAAGAAGAGATTGGTAAAAAGAAATTATTTTAAAGAGATTTGAGGAGAATGTATTATGTCCTAGTTCTTCTTCCATGTTCCAGTCAACCCTGGACTGCCAAAATGAAGCCACTTTCTTGGCTTTGTCATTGCCCAAACCCAAGTCCTCATCGGTGCATGACCCTGGCAACAATCAGCAGACCAGTAAATGAGCTGGATTCTGTATCTCTCCATATTCACACAGTGTGTTGTTGTCTGCCAGCAGCCCTACTTGAGCATTGGTAATACTGCAAGATGATCTTTTCAGGGAGAGAGGCTGGGGGTCTCTCCTGGTACACCCTGACTTTTCAGCAGCTTTCAAAACTATAGACCACAACAACCTCCTGGATCAAATGACACAGCTGGGGATAAAAGGCCAAGCCCTCTGCTGGTTCTGATCCTTCCTGGACAATCATGTTTTGTTCAGAAAGGCTTGTTCTTTCCCATTAACCCAAAAATGTGGGGTTCCTCAGGGGTTGATTATCTCTCTGATGCTGTTCAACTTCAATGTAACACCAGTGGCAGAGGTCATCCTGAGCTTTAGAGTACACTGTCATCAGAATGCAGGTGATTGCAGCTCTATCTCTCCTTATCAGTAGTGGATGCAGTCGGGAAACAGTAGCATTGTTAAAGGAACAGCCAAGGGCCAGATAAGATGGAAATCATGTTATTGGAAAGATCTTCTCCACATTTGGGCTGAGTAGCCCCTAGTTTGGAAGGATGAATATCCTCCCCTTGGGACCAGGTTTACAACTTAATCATTCTTTTAGATCCGAGCTGTCCATGGAACATTAAGTGACAGCTGTGACTAGACCTGCTATCTACCATTTTGATGGATTGCCCAGTCTCACCCCTTTCTAGACAGGATGACTCAATTGCATTAATCCACACATTGGTAGTCTCAAGAATCAACTGCTATAATGTTCTCTATGAGGGGCTGTCCAAGAAGCTGATAGGTCCAGAATGCTGTGAATGGATTGATCATTGGAGCACATGGCTCACTTGCACAGGTTGTCTGTGATTTTTGTATCAGATTTAAGGTGTTAGACCTGATGTACAAAACTCTACCTGGTTTTGGAACTCACTACCTGTACGACCCAATTCTCCCCGACTTAGCAGTTACATCTACACTGAAAGTACCTAGAAAGGCAGTAATCAGAAGCTGAGGCTTCTCAGTGGTGGCATCTATAAAATGCTTTACCAGGGGAAGTCCGCCAAGCCTCCCCCCCCCCCCCAGCTTTTAAAAGACTCTTGAAGACAGAGTTCTTAAGGGAAGCATTTGGAGACATCCTTCCCTTCAGGGAATAATTTATGGCTCTTATGTCTGTTTTGCCACCATAAGGTGTATTGTTTTTATGAGCATTGTTTTATTTTTAAATTGGTTTATAATGTGTTTGAAGATGTGTACCACACAGAGTAGTGAATATATCACTACATGAGTGGGATATAAATTTCAATACAAACAAACAAACCTGTGCTAAATAAGACTGAGCTCAGCTCACAGTCCACTGCAAAAAAATGTCATGGTAGTGACAGGACAAGAAAGACCTTTTGTTTACTTAAGAAAGATTTTTTCTGCATAAAGTCATCTGGTCAAACACTCCAAGTAGTCCACAGACTATCATCTATTCTCATGTCACCTGAAAGCTACTGTCTTAGAAACCTGCAAGGATATTTTGTTGTTGTTCAGTCACACAGTCGATTCCGACTCTTTGCGACCCTATGGACCACTGTCCTCCAGGCACTCCTGTCCTCCACCATCCCCCTCAACTTGCTCAGCTCTGTGCCCATTATCTCTACAATACCATCTAGCCATCTCATCTTGGGCCGGCCCCTTCTTCTTTTGCCCTCCACCCTTCCAAGCATCAAGGCTTTCTCAAGTGAATCCTCTCTTCTCATTTGATGTCCAAAGTACTTTAGCTTCATCTTTATTATTTGACCTTCTAAGGATTGACCTATTTGTTCTCCTCGCTGTCCAGGGTACTCTCAAAACCCTTCTCCAACACCACATCTCAAAGGCGTCTATTCTTCTGCGCTCTGCTTTCCTAATGGTCCAGCTCTCACAACCATACATTGCCACAGGGAATACCATTGCCCTGACTATGCGAATCTTTGTTTGCAATTTAATGTCTCTACTTTTCACTATGCTCCCCAGGTTTCTCATCGCTTGCCTCCCAAGAATCAGTCGCCTTTTTATTTCATGGCTGCAATCACCATCTGCAGTGAGCTTTGATCCTAGGAAAGTAAATTTTACTAAAATTCTTTGACTGGGATACAAGAAATGGCTAATCTAGTCCAGCAAGTCTGAGGGGGCTTTTCTTGAACACCAGCTCTCATTTCATATGTCAAAATTGCTTTTGAAACTGAAGAGGCATTAAGAAAAGCTATCTTTATAAGGAAGAGGGGTTTTTTTTAAAGTCAACAATCCAGGTGGACATGGCCAGGCCCTCATAAGCCAAAATCAGCATGTTATGTTTATATATGTAAGCTTTGCTCATTTTTATTCCCCTTTAAAATGAACCTTTCAGTACCAGTTCAGACCAACATGCCTCCTACATTGTATGTAAACAATCTGATCCCATACTCTGGTGTAATTCTAAGTAAATCATCCAGTTATTTGGTGGGGTATTCAGGAAATACAAGGCCATGAGTGGGTGTTTTCTTTATCTTGCCTTTGGCTATATCATACTTCCATTAACTAAGCAGAAGATGTGCTATGAAGACAATCGTCTTCCTTATATCAAAAATTCAAGCGTATCCAACTCCCACTGTGCTCAGTATACACTGAACAATTCGTATCTAATGTTAAATGAAAAGCAATATTATCAGTCACCTAAATGTGAACATATGTTCTGAATTCTGGTTAAAGATACTTGTCTTCCGAGAACTAATATTCAGTTCCTGAAATTAATTAGAATGTTGTTATATACTTCAGCATTGTATGCCCATGTGATAAATTGTTACACGTGTTCTCCCCCTTACCCACATGTCAGTGATTCATCTTACAAAGCAAGGACACCTGATTCCTCTCTAGATACATATTTGAATATGTTGCTATGTAGGAGGGTAAGCCTAAGCTGTAATGTTGAAAGAAAATTTCTAAAACTCTTCACAATGAGCAGATACACAAAAGGATAATAAATCCAAACCCAGCACAACAGCATAATAGAATCAGAGCAGTTTCTTTTGTTATTCCCAGTGTTTATGATTCACATCTGGTGTGTATTCTAGGATGACTCATTTAATTCAGCACACTTGCTAGCAATAAGTTTGGACATGCTTTGTTCCCAAAACCTCTTGTGTCAAGTCTCCTGTCAGTCTCAGCACTTATTGGATGTAATCTTTCCATGTTCTACAATATGCTATAAATGAAATTTACAGGCCTTTAGGAAATGAGAGCTAATTCAGACATCTAAGGCAGGGATTCTCAACCTGCGGCCCATGGGCTGGATGTGTCCCATGGCACCATTTCATGTGGGCACCCCACCACCTCCACCACACCAGGAAGTGCTACGTGGTGGAGGAAGGGCAAAATGGCCATGCGGCCCCCGAAGCTGTCTAAGGGAGCATGACTTGGCACTGGCTTTAAAAGGTTGAGAACTCCTGATCTAGGGATTACCAATGCCGCGAGTTGAGTAGCACTAAAATATGCACTGGGGCACAATAATTTTGTAGTACAACACAGACTTCTAAGTTAAACTCGTGCATAATCAGCAAACCCAGATTAAAATCCTAGGGGATATTATATTATGTTCTACAATCCCAGAATTCTCTGGTCCATGATTTTATGGCATTCAGTCAACTAAACTGTTCATTTAGATGCAACCAGAGGAGGTGTAGATACAATATAAATACTGTATACAGTAATACCTCAGATAACATTAGTATCGAATAACACTAAAATCGCATAACATTAAGCAATCTGGGGGGAAGAATTGTATCGGATAACATTAAGATCCTATGGGATGCATCGGATAACAACTGCTAAACCCTGTGTGGTTACAATGTATCTCTATGGATCCCATAGGATTTTAACATGCATCGGATAACACTAAAAATCGGATAACACCAAGACTTGTGGAACCAGGTTTTAACGTTATTCGAGGTTTTACTGTATATCAATTTTCCCAGAAGAAACCTGCAAATAAGGCTATGATTAATAAACTACAAATTCATTAAAGATGTCCCTTGTCTGAATCATATTACAGTCAAACCTCGCATAAAGAGTGCCTCGCTTAAAGAGTAACTCACTTAAAGAGCAGAATTTCCTCTGAATGTTCGCTTTGCTTAACAAATAAAACCAACCAAAAAGTTGCTTAAGAAATACATCGGGGTTTGCAATCCCCCCCTCCCCATTGGTCATTTACAATGGTGTTTCACTTAAAGAGCAAACTCACTTAAAGAACAATCATGTGGAACGCATTATGCTCTTTAAGCGAGGTACCAGTGTATTTTCATTCCTGTGATTCAGCTAGAAATAGGAAATTCCACAGATAGCACAGAGCTATCATTTCTAATTATAATTAATAATATTTGTGTGCTGTCAGGTCAACTCTGACTTGAGGTGACCATTTTGAAGGTCTTCTAGGTAACTACTACTCAAAAGTAGCTTAGCATTCATGTCTTCCAGGGGCATTCAGGGACTGTGCTGCTTACCCACGGCTACACAGAGTCACTACTTCCAGGAGTTGCTCTGATGAATTTAATTTCCAACATTTGGCTCATATCCTACTCACTAAGCTATTCTGCCAGCTTTTGTAGCTACACAGCATGTCTGTGAAGCCTTGGAACTTTCATAACACACATTATTCTAGTACCCATGTTACCCCACCATTCAAAATTCTAGCTTTTATATTCAGGAACAAATTCATTATTCCTTTTATGAGTAAGCCCTGACTCCAAACATAATAGCCCTATTTCAGCAGAATCTAGCATTATGAAACTACTTACAGGGAGGCTCTACACTAATGTTTCCCAACCTTTGGTTTTTGGACTTCAATTCCCAGAAGCCTAAGTCAATTCCCCAAAGAACTGATCAGCCAATGTACTGTCTTAGGCTTTTGGGAGTTGAAGTTCCCCTGTGGGGTGTGGACCCCACATTTGGAACCGCTGCTCTAGACACATCTCTTCCACCTCCAGCTTCTTCCTGCTTTCAGAGGTGAGTCTGAAGGGAAATTCCTGCTTCCATGAAGGCTTTCCATGCCAGCAAGAATCCAGATTTTTCAGAGTTCTTGCTTGCATGTAGAGCCTGCACATGAGTAGGGACCTCTGCTCTTTAAACACCTCATTGGTCATGTGAAAAAAGTGATTATGCCAGCAGGTCACTCCCTTCTAAATATGTTGACAACAATGAACTCTACAACAGCTGTGAAAGGTTAATATACACAGATTCCACTTGAGAAATGTTGAAATAATCGAGAAGAAGATCCTATTCCAAACTGTGAATCCATGGCCACCTGTTTCATTTTAGTCATGCAACTGTGATTAACAAAATAATTGTACGTGATTAGTTGCTCATGTATACACTTCTGGAAATGTCAACATTGACAGTATTATTTTTGTTTGTCTATTATTAAACAAATTAAGTTGAGAATGCACAATTAGTTTTAAGGTTTAACTTTAGTTGATCACTTACAAGCTAACCTTCCGCGAATGGCTTTCTTTACTCCCATTACTCTTCTGATCAACTGAGTTACTCGTATGACGTGATGATGAAGGTAAGGTAGAAGTAGAAGAAAAGGTAGCAGTTCCACTGGAATTGCTAGAACGAGTGCGGAAAGAATCATCTGAAAGATAAAGAGTATAGTTTAGTCAGGCAACAGAGATATACTAGTATTATTGAAAGAGCTGTGCTTTTTGGTAGTTCCATGTATGGACTGTTCACACACCACATGATAGGTATGCTTATTTATTTCATGCAGATAGAACAGAATTGAGGACAAAGGGACCTAAATATTTTTGAGCACAGCAAAAAATCACCAGAAGCATTGTAAGAAAAATGTAGTTGAAAAGTAACTAAACTGTCTACCTGCAAATGAATACATAGAACTCTTTCCTACTGCAGAGACAGAAGAATAGCCAGATGAAGAACTTTTGCTGAAAGGATAAAAAAAAAGTATGATGGCATCGTAAGGCATAACTGCAATTAGTAATGTTAAACATGTTCCTTGTCTTTAATTCATGTCATTTCAAAATTTTTGGTTGAGAGAATCTTTTCTGAAGTTGCTAATGCTAGATGTTCATGGCCATGTAATATAACTACAACATGCTATATTGGTTTAAGATTTTAGATTTCTTTTTAACTTGTGTCTTTACGCAAACAAGATAGAAACTCTAAATTCCAATAGGAAGGCAGACTTTTGGCCCAAAATCTTTCTTAGAAGGTATGTCTCAGTGTCTACTGAACCAACTTTCATCTACCATGAAATCTTCTTTCCAAAATGCTGTACAGTACTTTCAGTCAGAAAATGCTGTGTTTTCACAGAGAAATTCAGACTTATCACTTGGTTTCTGCATAAAACAGGTTGGTGGATGCTTTCATACTAATCTGGAAACCAGCTTTATTCTATATAAAACAGCCAAGTTAAGTATGCAGATGAAATCACCCATGAAACTAGAAAAGAGTTTCCAGCCATAAAACTGAAGTAGACAGGTTTCTGTGAATGCACATATTATGTGGCATCATGTCATTACGGCAACCATAATGGGACTTTTGAGGTTTGTCAGAGACTGCAGTGGCTCTAGTGGCTAAGATGCTGACTGAAAGGTGGCAGGTCAGCAGTTTGATACCCGAATACTGCAGGACAGAATGAGCTCCCGTCTCTGTCCCAGCTCCTACCAACATAGCAGTTCGAAAATAAGAAATTGCAAGTAGATAAATAGGGACCACTTTGGTGTAAGGTAAACAGCATTATGTGCACTCCGGTGTCTAGTCATGGCTGCTACATGACCACAGAAATGTCTGCAGAAGCAGACAGCACTGGCTCTTCGGCTATGAAACAGAGATGAGCACCAAACTCTAGAGTCGGATACAACTGGCTTTCGAACAAGTGATCTTTACCTTTAGAAATCCATGGCTATGTGGGGATTTGAACTCAGGTTTCATGAATTACAATCTGACTAGTTTTATTACACCAGCTGTCACACTACACTGACTGTCAAGTTTACAGACTTCTAATTAACTTATTCTTTATATTATTCTCCATCATCTCTATAGATACTATGAAAAAATGTCATGGTTCTTTTCCTGAACAACTAGAGAATTGTTTTTCAACAGAGAGCAGAGAAAATCTGTTTACAGGAGCACCATATCTGTCACAAACAGATGTCAAAATTAAATATTACATACCTTGGACATTTGTCTATGTTACCATATTTTGAATGCAAAGCTTGACTACTAAAAGACTGGCTTCGAACCAACTTAGACTTTTTCACCTCTTTGTCTATGAGTAAAAAAATACAAATATGAATAATGATAGGACCAAAATCTGCATGGTGTGCTTTTTACTTCTTTTATTATATCACTAAGATGTTGTCTTCTCTTCCTCTTCCTAACTGGCTGAAAATTTTGTAGCAATGTAGTCTGTAGCTTTGGTCACAGTAATGAAAAAGTTAATGCTAATACAGGGGTGGCCAAACTTTTTGGGCCATGGGCCAGTCAAGTGGTTCAGGGAGGTATCACTATGGCCCAGGGGCTGAATCTATCCCCCAACACCAATTCATCCGGCCCGTGAAGCCCTCGTCACTCCTAGAAGCAGAAGTAAAATGCGCCCGTACGGTTTCTGTGAATGAACGAGCACGTTTTACTTCCGTTTTACTTCCGTAAACAGGTTTTCATGGGCCAGATGAACTGGTGTCAGGGGTCGGATTCAGCCCCCAGGCCATAGTTTGAGCACCCCTGTAATGGAATGACCCCTGGAATGACTGTAATGGCATCATACAAAAGCATGAGACAGTTCTGTCAATATATTTTTACTGCTCAATATAGAGAATAACTATCCCTTGATGGGATTTCTCAAAGAACTCATAAATCACGTGCACTGAAACCAGTACCAGAATTTGCAAGACCTGATCATGAGAAAAAAATTTATTAGGACAACTTGTGTCAGGTGTACAGTGACAAAATCTGAGCAGTTCAACTACAGAGAGGAAAGTAAAGAAAGAGAACCAAGCAGCAAAATCTGTAGGCATGGACTGCCTGAAGCTTAATGCTTGAGGGCTGATTGAGGCCAAGAGTACAAATGGATGGGAGTCTCAGAGTTGTCTCCCCGACTAACAGCCCACCTGAGCAATAGCTGACAAGGATTAGCTCTGCACACGACCAAGAATTCGCCCATCCCGACCGGAGATCAGGTATTAGCACTACCAGGGCCCCCTGCAGGTTAGGGGTAAATTAATTTAAATGAAATTGTGGTCCAATCCTTTGACCAAAATATTGAAAATGTCTGGCCTCTATCTTTCACCTGTGGGAAGGGAATACTATGAAACACTAACTATAGACACTAGTGTGGAGAAACAGGATTGGTTTGGAGCCTAGTTACACCTGGAACATCTTTCTTAAGTATCACATGGTTGCCTATCTTGAGGTATTTCTTCCTGTGTTTTCTTGTGTTCATTGTGGTATATGTAGGGATAATTTGGGGGGGGGGAGGAGAGGGGGGGAGAAAAAAATTGTTTCTTACTTGATAAAGCACCCGAAGGATTTGCCGAAACAGACATTGGTAAACTTTTTGTCAAAGTTGATGATGTTTTACTGTCTCTGCCTAAAACAAAGGTTATTTTAAGTATTGCACTCAGTTTAAGTGGAGTAATTAAGCAATCACTACAATATACTGAACCTCTATCAGGATGATATGTTATCCTGGACTAAAGTGATCACATCCTTCTTTAAAACATTAGTGTCATGCATTCAATGCAGCAGAAACTGAATATACACTTATCTGAGGAGATGAAGAACCATAAACTGCACTTGTTTGCAGATATGTAAAATATGAGGATTTTCTGTTATATGTCAGATCTTAGCTTATGTTTCTCATGTTACATCTTTCCATGCATTAACAAAGTGTGGCTTTAGCCTCGCAGTTATACTGGGCTAACCATTAACAAAGCAAAAGTTTGGTACTGATCTAACACTATTTTCTGGCAAACTATGGTTTCCAAATAAGGCTACTTTCAATGTTTTTCTCCAAACTAGGTAGGATTTCAAACCACATGCCGTAATATAAATGTAAAGAACATTTAAAGTACATCAAATTATCTTGTAACTGCAGTTTGTAAGCCTACTTAAATATTTTATTTATGAAGGACTAAGGTATGCACCAGGGTTTATGTAACACAAAATCTTAATTGAAGGTAGTACAGGAAGAGAATTGGGAATATGGGACAGTATATAGTTCATCCTAAGGGGATTTTCAACTGCTATCACTTTAGTCATTTGGCATGAAAAGTAGAAAGAGGTTTCCATCTGATGATTGGCAGAGAATTGGATTTGCCCCATTTCTACTTCCACCACACTATATTGCTCTATGTAAGCCAAAGCATTTCATAAGATTAGGCTGTAAAAGTGTATCATGTCATACCAGGTATTTCTCACAGTAAAACAGTAGCAGCCCTGTCATGACATTAAGACCATTCCCCACGCCCAGTGTTTCTGAACAAAATATTGATGCAGTTTAGAAACAACCCTTTTCACCTGCACCTCAGCATTCTCCATAGAAGGAAATGAAGACACTTTGAGAAAAAGGAACACACACAAACACTTACGCTTCTTTTCATA
This sequence comes from Furcifer pardalis, assembly GCA_030440675.1. NCBI lineage: Eukaryota > Metazoa > Chordata > Lepidosauria > Squamata > Chamaeleonidae > Furcifer > Furcifer pardalis. The sequence continues at coordinate 23,533,169 of CP126894.1, forward strand.
TATTTTATCACTCAAAGTGGTAGACCTGTTTTCATTTTGCTGTTTTTCTTTTTCTAGTTGTTCCTGTTGTGGAAATAAATTAATATAAATTATAATGGAAATCAAAAGTTTGGATTTTGGTTTATAGCCACATTGATTAACACATTTCCACAACGCAATCTGCTTTAAGGGTGAGAAAAATGTATCCTGAAACAGCATAATGTCTCCCATTCCCACTTTTCAAAAAAGCCAATGACAAATATGCCTTTCGTAGTACATAGCACATTCTGATAGTATAAACTTCAGATTTCTCTCTGAGAAGGGCCATATGCTTACCACTTGTTCCCTCAATCTGCTGCTCTACTTGTAGACAGAGTTTCAGCACTCCCTCTGAGTTTTCTTAAGCAAGTTTAAACATTGCATTTAAATGTTTAGCCTGGACCTTTAAGCAAAAATATTAGGATCCCCCCCGCCGCCAACTTGTTTATCACAGAGGCAAAATGTGTCAACTAGGAACCATGAACTGTGGGGAAAAACCTTGCCTCGGTCAAAAACAAGGTTAGACATGCCACACAGGTGAAGCCTTGGGATCACATTGGGTCAAATGATTAAAGTTAGGAACAGGAATAGAAATCTACACTTCCTTTCTACTACAAGGAGCCAAATATGCTGGCAAGCTGGTTTGTTCCTTTTGCAGCAGGAGACATACAGTGTTGAGCCACCATATAGGGCTATTCTATCACGATGACATTCGTGAGAATGCCCTGAAAGCACTATATAATTATTAAATATTATTATGCATGTATTTGGGAGATGTAACTCACAGTACCCTTTCTCCTGCATTTTATTTGATATATAAGTACCAAGCTAGACTGCAGCTACTAGTGTAGAGGTATATTTGGGTTTTCCTTTCTCTTGGGATTACAACTCCAAACTCTTACCCTCGAACTTGCTGCTAAGGGGGTTTCTAAGAGTAAAAATGTAAAATATACAGAGGTCTAAAGACACCTCACCCCTTTGCTGGGATCTTTCTTCATTTCTTCTGCATCAAGAATATTTTCTTCCCTCAAAAGCACAAACTTTGTAAAATGGCAGCTCTTAAATAAAATACATATGTAGGAAATGTTTGGAAGGTTTTCTCTTTGACCTTTATGGGGAAATAATCTGAAATCTTTACTTAGGAGCCAGTTGAATCAGCCACTTAATATTCAAACAGCATATTGTCTAATTAATAAACATACCATTTCCAATAGTAGGTGTTCTTCTCTTTCCTTTTGTTGATCCAACAGATCATTTTCATAAAACCTCTTCTGAAACTATTTTAAAGAAGAAACCAAACAAACAATCTGAGACCATGCCACCCATTTCAGCTTATTCTTTCCTTCTATCATCTTAAGAGATACTTACAGCATCCAAAGACATTTCCATCCTGTCCAGTTCCAGTACCATCTATTTAAAAAAAATGTAATATTTAGATTATTTCTGAGGCTTTTTAAAAATCTAAAGTGGTTTGATCTACAAGGGGACACTTTGGAAGCAGCTACTGGGAAAGACATGTAAGCATGTGTCATTTATGAGAACTAAACATCTACATAATCTGTGCTTGAGTTCTGTAGTGACCATCATAACTGACTTGTGAGATCCTTACTTTTTCTAGACCATTTTTTAGTGACTGGCTCTCAGAAAAGGCATATCCTGTGACTCTAAGAACACAACACATCATTTTGCTATTTGTTCACTAGCCTGTAGATTAGTTGAGATGCATCCTACAGTAACTTGTTTTGTGGAAATCTGACTAACAGTTTTGGGACATTTTACATTGCCACTGCAGGTGTTCACAGATAAACAACAGTACATAATACTTCCAGGAAGTTATTGCCTTGTCACCCATACATGAAGAACTGATTTCTTACCATTCAGACTGAAGAATAAAAATAATTTATAACTGCAAAACTTTGATCTCTAGCTCAATTATATCATATTTCAAAGTGTTCCAAATAGGTAATATACTGTGTACTCTTAAAGAAGCCTTTGGAGTTCCTAAATGGCCGATAAATTATGAAGCTATCACTCTAACAACAGACATCAAGCCTGACTAGTCAAGTTCTAACAGAGTAGTAAATGCAGAGTCACACACTTGTACAACTGTTGCCATTGCACAAGAAAAGGATCAGAGTCTGACCAGGTTATCCTGCTACGGTAATAGAGTGGTCCATACTGCCAGCAACTCAAGGACGAATGTCAGGCAGCGGTTAACTAACCTGTCAACTGTGAGGACTAATGGCCTTGGGTGGCAAAGTCCACAAGGAAGGGTGATGGTTCCCAAGTGGATTACATTCCACTTGAATCCATCTTGAGGGAGGGTGGCAGCTTTATGAATACTGGCCTGAGGCTGAGGAGGACTTTGTATGCCAAAAGGGCTCAAGACCAGAAAGTGACTCGCGGGACTAGATCAGTGGTATAGGTGTCATGCTGCGATGCGGAAGGTAGATAAAAGGCCACTGCATTATAGTCTCAGGACAGTCTTCACAGCTGACCACCATGTTGACTGCCAATATTTGGATTTGGATTCAGCAGAAGAAGGAGAAGAAAAAATAGGATATTTTCAGACTGACACCTACTAAATGTTTTACTTTGGAAATGATAAAGACTCAGAAGAAATGGAGTAGCTATAATACGAAGGCAAGATACAGTGCAGGCAGTTAGGACAAACCAAATAATATTAAACAGATTTCACAGGAAACCTATCAACAGAACCATCTTTCAAGTCTATGTTCCAACCACCAATGTGGAAAAACAGGAAATTGACAGCTTTTATGCAAGTATCAAGAAGAAATTGATCACACGACAAAACAAGTCATAATCAAAGGTGACTGAAATGAAAAAGTAGAGAACAAAACAGAACTAAATGTTCATGAGAAATTTGGCTTAAGGGACAAAAGTGAAGAATGACTCATACAGCTCTGCAAGGCCAATCATCTATTTATTTCAAATACATGCTTCAAATAACCAAAGAGACTGTACACATGGACATCACTCAATGGTCAATATAAAAATCAAATAGACTAGCTAACTGGAAGCAGGAGATGAAGAAGCTGTAGTCTCGCTGCCAAAACAAGACCAGGAACAGATTGTAACCCTGATCATGAATAGTTAATACTGCTAAAACACTACAGTAATGCTGAGAAAGAACTCTTTAAAATTATAGTGTCAAAATAAAATTTAAATAATATTCTTGCTGAATTTAAAGTTCACATAAGGAATAGATTTGTATTACTAAACTCCATTGACAGGTACCAGAAGAACTGTGGACTGAAACCAGAGATATTATTAGGGAAGAATGCAAAAAGACCATTCCTGTCTTTCCCTTCTTCTTTCCTTCCTCTCTTACCACTTTGGGGGTCAAGGGAGATACAAGGTTCTTGCCCTGGCACTTCTAGTGCCCTCCACTGTAGTAATTTGATGTTCTTGTAGTGTTTCTTTGATATTATCTCTCCACTTTCCTCTGGGTCTGCCTTGTGGTCTTTGTCCTTCTCCTCTTTCCACATAAGCCTTGTATGGTATGGAATTCCAAGACATTCTCTCCAAATGGACAAACCACTTTATTTGTTGTCTTTGCATAAAGTTTAAAGTTGGTTCTATTCCAATTCCTGGTTGTATCCCTTTTGGTCACCCCAGCAGCCTTCCTCAGACATCTCATTTCAGTGTTGACTAACTTTTGTTTATGTTTTTGGCACTGTCCATGTCCATGTTTGGCACTGGTAACATAAGGTGATAATGAATAGGCTTTGTATGAGATGTTTCTTTGTGCTGGTCAGTATGGATGTATGTTGTAGACTAACTGTCCCAATATTTGGTTTGCATTACAACATTGTATGTTGATCTCTTCAGCCATTTTGCCATCTTCAGTCAATGTTGTTCCTAGGTATTTGAATTCTGCCACTTGTTTTATACTTGTTCCCTCTATTATGATATTTAAAGTATGCTGTTTCTTCCCAACTGCCATTACAATTACAGATAATTCCTGTAATCATAAGAAAAGAAAACTAGGTGGATTATGGAGAAAACATTTTACATTGTAAACGAAAAGGTGACAGAAATAGGACCAGACCTCTGAATCCAGTGTTCAATGGCTGTCACATAGAGACAAAGAGAAAGACAGGTTTCACTTACCAGTAACTGTCGTTCTCTGAGTATGTTGTTTGGGGATTCACACTAATGGGTTCTGCGCCTGCGCTGAATCCAAGCGGAGCTGAAAAGCTGATTGGACAAAAGTTTTGAATGTAGGACCGCCCACCATGCCCAACCGCCTCTGGCGCCATTTCGCGCTTTTCCCTCAGTTCGATACTAGAGCTGCCTGTGGAGCATAAGGCCATCTCAGGCCGGCAGCCTCGAGGGGAGGTCGGGTTGGGCCGTGTGAATCCCCAAACAACATACTCGGAGAACGACAGTTACTGGTAAGTGAAACCTGTCTTTCTCCTTCGTGTTGTTTGGGGATGCACACTAATGGGTGACTAACAAGCTCACTTACTTGGATGGTGGGCAGGCGGTGTCCTGAGATGAAGGAGAGCGTGTGGGCATCATGGGGCGGCGGTCATCAACGAGGAGGATCGGAGACCAGCCGTCAGGATGGATCTGCCTCGTCTGACGTCGGTGGCAGACCTTGTGTCAACCCGGTAGTGGGTGATGAAGGTGGAGGACCTGGACCAGGTAGCGGCCTTGCAGATGTCCTCCATCGGGATGCCTTCGAGGAAGGCAGTGGATGATGCCAATCTCCTGGTGGAGTGAGCCCGGACATGAGGCGGAGGTGGCAGAGATGACATCTCATAGGCCAGGTAGATGGTACCTGAGATCCACTTAGTCTCTGGGCAGACAGAGGCTGTCCCTTTGACTTGCCACCATAGGCCACAAACAGCTGTTTGGCTCTCCTGAAGGACACAGTCCTCTGGGTGTAAAACAGCAAGGCCCTCCTGACATCCAACGAATGCCACACTCTCTCTTGTGCAGACGAAGGATTCAGGAAGAATGCTGGAAGCGTGATGGACTGAGCCAAGTGAAAGTCAGTCAGGACCTTGGGCAGAAACGCCAGGTCCAGGTGCAACACTACCCTGTCAGGGTAGAACTTAAGGAAAGGAGGGTCAGACCTCAGGGATGCAAGTTCACCTGCCCTCCGGGCAGAGGTGATGGCTACAAGAAAGGCAGCCTTGTAAGAGACAAATTTAATGTCCACTGTAGCCATGGGCTCAAAGGGCGCCTTGGTGAGCACAGTGAGCACAGCAGTGAGGGACCACTGAGGAGGTGGTACCTTAACCGGAGGGTAAGCATTACGCAGTCCCTGGAGGAATCTTTTCACAGCCTTGTCCCTGAAGGCAGAGGACAGCACAGAGGAAGGTGGGGCATTGGCCACCACCGCAGCCAGATGGACCTTGAGTGATGAGTGCGCAGATCCTGACTCAGCCAATCGCAGGAGGTAGGACATCACGTCCTGCAGAGATGCAGAGTCCACGGAGCAGTCGTTGGATGCTAAGAATTCAAGAAAACGACGGTACTTGGCACCGTAGGACTTCCACGTGGATGGCTTATGGGAGAGTTCAAGGATCCGCACTAGGTCGGGCGGATAAGCCAGGCCGTCAGGTGCAGGCTCGGCAGATCCGACTGTAGGATCTGACCGCCCCCCATGTGGAGGAGGTTCGGATCGGTGGGCAGGTGAAGGAAGTCGCAAGCCAGAGTCTGAAGCAGTGGGAACCACAGCTGGCGCAGCCAGGACAGGGCGATCAATATTGTCCATGCACGCTCCGCACGGATCCGTACGAGGACCCGTTGGATGAGAGGGATCGGTGGGAACATGTAGAGGAAGTCCTGATGCCACGGCACCATGAAGGCATCGCCCTCCGATCTGTGACCGTTCCCCGCTCGGGAGCAGTAACAGTGACACTTGGGGTTGGCTTGTGTCGCAAACAAGTCCAGGACCGGTGTGCCCCACCGTCGGCACAGCCGGTCGAACACCGATCTGTCCAGCTCCCATTCGTGCATTGCCGTCCCTTTGTGGCTCAGAAAGTCCGCATCCGTGTTCAGGGTGCCCTGGATGTGGACACCTATGGGGAAGACGTGCACCTTCAGGCACCATTCCCAGGCCATCACAGCAAGATGAAGGAGGGAGAGGGACTTGGTCCCTCCTTGCTTGTTCAGATAGGCCAGGGTAGTGGTGTTGTCCGAGGCGACCTGCACCACTCGGCCTGCTATCGAAAGTCTGAAGGACCGCATCGCCTTCCACACTGCCAAGAGTTCAAGGAAGTTGATGTGGTGCCTGGCTTCCGCGGGCGTCCAGACCCCATGGATCCGTAGACCCTAGCAGCACGCTCCCCATCCGTGCGTGCTCACGTCGGTGGTGATCTGCATGGTCGGCGCGGGAAGGACGAAGAGCTTCCCCGTGGCCACGTTGCGGTCCATCACCCACTAGTCCAGCTGGTCCTGCAGCTCGGGAGTCGGTGTGAGCTACTTCCCGAGGTCGTCGTGGACGATGTCGAACGAGGCAAGGGGCCATGACTGGAGGGACCGCATCTTTAGTTTGGCGTGCGAGATCACCGCCGTGGTCGATGCCATGAGTCCGAGGAGATGGAGGGCGTCCCTCGCACGGATGTGACGCCTGGCTTGGATCCGTGCCACCACCGCACGGATGTCCTGCAGACGTTTGGGCGGAGCGTAGGCTCTCAGAGCCAGAGAGTCCAGTACGGCTCCGATGTAGTCTATTCTTTGAGTGGGGGTCAACTGAGACTTCTTGAAGTTGACCCACAGACCGAGACCCTGCATGAGTGCCAGGCAATGAGCAACATCGTCCTTGGCCCTCTGATTGGTCGGAGAGCAGACCAACCAGTCGTCGATGTATGGGAACACCTGGATCCCCTGCAGCCGAAGATGGGCAGCCACCGGTGCCATGCACTTCGTGAAGACCCTCGGAGCGGTGGAAAGACCGAAGGGAAGACACGTGTACTGGTAGATGTCGCTGCCCACCTGGAAGCGGAGGTAGCGGCGATGTTCCCTCCTGATGGATATGTGGAAGTACGCATCCTTCAGGTCGATGACGGTGAACCAGTCCCCGTGGTTGATCAGTGGGAGGATGGCTTGAAGGGTCACCATCCGGAACTTCCTCGTGTCAATGTGTTTGTTGAGGAGGCGGAGGTCCAAGATGGGGCGGGACCCTCCGTCCTTCTTGTCCACGAGGAAGTAGCGGGAGAAGAACCCTTCGTGAGACTCCGACGCTGCGACCGGCTCTATGACGCCCTTCTCCAGGAGAGCTGACAGTTCCTCCTGGAGCGGTGGGGACGGATCGGTGACTCGGACCCGTCCGACAGTAGGGCATCTCTTGAACTCGATGGCGTAGCCAGAGTCTAAGATGGCCAAAACCAACTTGTCCGTGGTGATGGTGGACCACACCGAAAGGTAGTCCACCAGGGGACGGTATGGCAGAGTCTCGGTCACGGAGGAGTCAAACCCGTTGTTTGCTCCTCCGATCCGTCCGCTTAACAGACTATTGGCGTTGCTGGTAACGCGGACGGGCGGCTTGCTGTCTCGGCCGGTAGAACTGGTGCTGGGGGTAGTCCTCCTGCCTCTGCTGCTGGCGGGGCTGGTAGGACGGACCTTGAGACGAGGTCTGGGGTTGGTCCTGGTGGAACCGACCCATCCCCCGGCGAGGAGCGAGGAGCTGCTTGATTGTAGCGTAGTCCCCCTTCAGCTCCCCCAAAGAGACATCGGTCTCTTTGGCAAAAAGGCCCTCGCTGTCGAAGGGCAGCTCCTCCACCAGTTTCTTCACATCATCTTGAAGATCAGCCGAGCGAAGCCAGGAGTGCCGGCGTATTTGGATGGCGGAGGCCACCTTCTGCACCATCGCCTAGAGGAACAGGGCAATGAGGCTCAACTGAATCGACGGCTCGGTAGCCGGAACAGGAGCCACAGAAGGGGCCGTCAGGGATGCAGTCCTCCATGGCGGCGGCGGCGGCGGAGTCTCTGGCAGAGGCGGTAAGCTGGGGGCCTTCTCCGGAGAGATGACCACCGGAGAGGCCGACGACAGGCTGCCCGGGGAGATCGTGGCCGTGATGACAGCGGAGGCCAGGGATCTCGTAGGCGACGGGCGAGTCGGGCACGGAGTCTGAGGCAGAGAAGATGAAGACTTGTGGTGCTTCTTCTTCTCCTTCTTCTTTCTCTCCTGCTCCTTCTTCCACTTGAACAGTTCTGCGGCCGCGAAGAAGGAGCAGAGGTAGAAGGGGCCGACGAAGAAGATGCAGCGGCCTCTTCGCGGGCAGGAGAAGGCTGGGGTGCCAACGCAGCCTCCATTAGGAAAGCCTGGAGGCGGTACTGCCGGTTCTTAATGGCGGTTTTTGAGAAGCCTTTACAGACCGAGCAGGCCTGAACTTGATGTCGTTCGCCCAGGCAGCGTAGGCACCGCACGTGTCCGTCCGAACTAGGAAATTTTCTTTTGCAGGACGGACACTGCTTGAAGGCAACCGCGGCCATCCACTGAGGGAGATGGCCGAGCAGAAAAAATTATCCCGGCCGGGAGGCCCAGACACGAGATTAGCTGAGGTAAATTTACCTCACGAACAAAGTTTTTTTTTTTTTCGGCGGCTGAGGAGAACCCCCAGCCACACGAGGACCAAGGGATTGCAAGTCCCCTGGTCCAAGAAAAATTATTAGTCGAAAAAAATTGAACGATCTCTGAAACAATTTCAGACAAAGGGCACAGCTTTTTTTCCAAGCTCCTGCTTGCGCAGCGGAAAAAAGTGAACTGAGGGAAAAGCGCGAAATGGCGCCAGAGGCGGTTGGGCATGGTGGGCGGTCCTACATTCAAAACTTTTGTCCAATCACCTTTTCAGCTCCACTCGGATTCAGCGCAGGCGGAGAACCCATTAGTGTGCATCCCCAAACAACACGAAGGAGAACTATTACAATAACCAGTGAAAAGAAATAAAGGACAGCAACAAAAGGTGGTGGTGGTGGTGTGTGTGTGTGTGTGTGTGGGGGGGAGGACAAAATATATTTTCCAGAAGATCCAAGAAATCAAAGGGAAATTTAAACTTAGATTAAGAATGCTGAATAACCAACAGTGAAGCAATTGTTTTGATGAGGATAAAATAAAAAGAAGTTGGCAGTGGTATATTGAAAAAACATACAGAAGAGATAAAAGAATGACAGACTTATTTGAAGAGGAATCCTACGGTGAAGAACTTGCAATTCTAGAAAGTGAAGTGGTCTAAAGTCACTAGGAAAAAATAAACCAGGGACAGATAGGATACCAATATAATTATTTCAAGCCACACAGAATGAATCTGTCACAACAAGAATATGCCAAGAAATATGGAAAGGAAGCAATGGCTTACAGACTGGCAACATTCCAGTCCCCATGAAAGGAATGTGGTAACTATGGGACCAATGCTTTAACTTTCCCTGCAAGGAAGATGGTGCTCAAGGTGTTTCATCAAGTGCTTTTACCTTATGTGGAGTGAGAAAGGCCTGATGTTCAAGTTGGATTCCAAAAAGAAAGATGCACTTGTGATCATATTGCAAATATGGTGCAGAAAGAGAGTTTTGCAGATGCCCTGGACTGCCAGAAAATCGAAGAAGTGGGTCCTAGAATAAATCAAGCCTGAACTGTCTCTTGAAGCAAAATTGATGAAATCTTACTTTGGGCACCTCATAAGAAATTATGATTCTCTGGCTAAGGCAGTAACACTAGGAAAGGTCAAAGGTAGCAAGAAAAGAGGAAGACCAAATGTGAGATGGATTGACTCCCTAACTGGAAAGCCACAGACTTGAGTTTGCAAGAACTGAACAAGGCTGTTGAGGAGAAGACATTTTGCAGATCTCTTATTCATGTTCTGCAAATGAAGGCAAACAAGGTACTGTCCACTCTAACTCTCTCTCATGGTTAATTCAGATTATCAGAAAGGACAATGAAGGATAGACTTGAGGGAAGTCCATGCAGTTTTAGGGAATGAGTTTGTGTGTTTGTTTAGAAAGCACAGTAAAAGTTGGAAACATGGTGAAGCAGCCTGGAAAGTGTCCTGCACAACATTCAACTTGACACATACTCCTATAGCTCAGATTAAATCTATTTTATCACTATATTCCCCTTCAGACAGCTTGCTGGAGGTATTAAAAATGTGAGCTGAGTTGATGGCTGGACCAACACTCATGCAACTGCTTCACCATGTTCAGCATTCTCTTTGAGTCAACTAAGCTCACCTTCTCAGACAACATGGTGATAATTCACTAAGGCTGTGTAACTACAAATCTGTTTAATTTTGGCTATCTTGTTCCTCTGCCTCTATATCAGGGGTGCCCAAACTATGGCCCATGGGCCGGATGAGTCCCTGATGCCAATTGATCTGGCCCATGAAGCCCTCATTGCTCCTGGAAGTGGAAGTAAAACGCGCCCATACGGGAGCGATGAGGGCTTCGTGGGCCAGATGAATTGGCATTGGGGTTGCATCTGGTCTGTGGGCCATAATGACCGGTCCCCTGAACCATGTGACCACCCTGCACCCAGAAATGTTTGGGCACCCCTTCTCTATATCAACCAAATTTTTAAAATCTAATTTCACTCCTGTGTCTCCCAGTATACACTTCCCAAACTAAACATGGTGGGCCAGTTCAGATAGAAGTGGAAAGAAATTATTTGAACAAGCCACAATGGGCCTCAAGTTAACGTGGTCCTCACCCAAAAAGAGACTGGAAATACTCATTTCTACTTGGAGACAAACCACCATTGGGTGTTTACATTTGAACCAAGAGAACAGTATATTCTGTTAATTCAAGATAGTTTAAACAAACCAAAATGTAATCATAGTTTCTATCACTGAGCTGCTTCTCAATTTTAAAAGTTCTCTTTTGTGTCTGAGCTGTTATTGTTATGGTTGCAAGCCTAAGTCCAATTTCCTAGGAATATGCCCTATTGAAAAGAACAGACTTCACTCACAAACAAACATGCTTAGAACTAAGATGCAAGTAATATTTTTTACTTTGCTAAATTCCAAAGTTCAATAGAGAATGAAACACAGAAAATTCAGCTACAGTGTAAAGTTATTCTATCCATAACATTTCACAATACTAGTTGCTGAAATGTATAGTAAATGGAGATCATTTAACCTTATATACTGCAAAGAACAAGAACAGAAGTCAAGAAATACGTAACTCCAATCATTATTAGTACAAACATCAAGAAAATACTGGTTGAATTTAAAAAATCGATCTCACATACTTTCTTAACAATGCTGAGGACATCTTTGTCTTTTTCCTCACACAGCAACTTTCTCACACACAGTTCTAGCTGCTGGAGTAAATGTTTGTCTGTGGGAACCTTGAGAGTAGACTTCACTTTGGGCAATAAGTAACAAAGCTTCATTCTACAGAGAAAAACGTAATATTAAGTGAAAAAAAATTGAACAACTCCTGTAATAGGTTAAAAAAACCCAAGCAATCTACTTTTTATCAGCATTCTTTGTGTGTTTGTGATTTACATAAAGTTACATATTATTCAAGACAAATAAAAGCATATATGAAAATGCAAACACTTTCTAGACAAACTCAGCTGTAACATTTCTAAAGTTACACAACTACACATTTGGGTTAGGTTATTTCTTTTTCTATGAATGTCCACCTTTGAATATATCTTTTTTTTCAGCGTGCCATCTTTCCTTTTCCTCCCAAATGGGAGCCACTTTCTGGCCAAACTATTTCTGCTTTGACAGTCCAGTTCTTTTTCATGGCTCTGTCCTGTATGCCTAAATCGGACATTAGTAAATAAGGGGCAATGACTATGGCATTTCTGTATTGTTTCTCCAGTATGCCAGGCACTCTACAATAAACAAATCATTAACAATAAATGATGCTGGGCAAATACACTGTTTTGTTACTGAATATGAACCATTTTCTCCTGACCTGTTGTTTAATTGTGTTTTGGTGCATACACAAAATCAATAAAGGAACAGCCAAAATACATAAAAATTGTAATAATTGCTAAAACGGGCAATGTGATGCAATCCCTTCCTGAGTGTTTCACAGTGAATGGACATAAATACACTTTGGATAGAAGCTACCCAGCTCTTCAAACCAATAACCCTTAAAACAGATGCTTAATTCACTATACAAAATTTTGTGACTGTGTACATAAATTGAAGGGGACTGCGGTGGCTTAGTGGTTAAGATGTTGAACTTGACAACTGGAAGGTCAGCAGGTCAGCAGTTAAAGAGCTTAGTACTGCACAATGAAGCGAGCTCCTGTCTCTGTCCCAGCTCCTGCTAACCTAGCAGTTTGAAAGCAAGAAATTGCAAGTAGATAAATAGGTACCACTTCGGTGGGAAGGGAAACACCATTCCGTGGACTCCAGTGTCTAGTCATGTCTGCCACATGTCCATGGAAACATCTGCAAAACGGAGACAGAGCTGGCTCCTTGGCTATAAACAGAGATGAGCACTGAACTCTAGAGTTACATTTGATTGGCTTTTGAACAAGGGCAATCTTTACCTTACATAGCTTGAACATACATGACAAACCCTCCTGCACACCCATCAGGAACTGGATTGTGGAACCTCATCTTTCCATCTACTCTTTGTATCTGAAGATAAGCTATAGTGTCCCATTCAGTTGTAAGAAATCATTTGCTCATGCTTTTGTTTATACTTTGTTATAATTTTATAATTGTTGTAAATTGCCCTGGGTCCCTTTTGGGAGGAGGGTGATAAACAAATTTAAATAAATAAATAAATATACCTTGTTTAGAAGAATACACAGAAAACCAACTTCATTTTGTACCACATGAACATTTTTCACAACCATCTGTACTTAATCTTTCTTCTTTTCTCTTTGCATCTCTGGCTAGCACACCAGCTCATAGTTTGGGGCAAATACTTTAATACACATTCACTATAGAGAAAATATCTATCCTGCATAAACCAGGATGTATGCTAACAGTTGATTTTCAAAGACTGTACTCAAAATACATGATTTCTTTAAGGATCAAATTCTTTTACTGTTTTATGGCATGAGAATATTTACTGGTCAGAATCCACTTCACATAAGGCTTGTATAACTTTTCACAGCTAAATTGGTAGTGTGCTAAAGGGCATCCTGGTCACATGTCTGGCCATATGCCCAATAGCACAGCACAGATGCATCTCAGCACCCTATCGACTAGTTACAATTAGCAGTGGCAGGTTATGCAAAACTGATGCAAACACCAATAAGATTCCAGGCGTTATGTCCAGTGTTATTTTAGCTACTTGCAGACAGTGCTATGGATTGTGCCTCCATGAGAAGAAGCAAGGCTAACTATAAGTTGCAGACAGTGCAGATCAAAAGACGAGCCCTGCTAGATCAAGCCAAAAACTCTACTCTATTTGTACCCACAATGGGCTACCAACTAACCATGTCTCCAAATATAGCAGTTTCCTCTTTTCCAAAGGAATGAAACAGCAGCATTCTCTTCCATAGGAGAATATAAGGTGTCTACTTAAGAACCTACAGCCCTGGTGGCTAACCTCGGCACTCCAGCTGTTCTTGAACTTCAATTACCAGAAGCCCAAGTCAAAACTCCTGCTGATCAGGGCTTCTGGGAACTGAAGTCCAAGAACAGCTGGATGCCAAGGTTAGACATCACTGCATCCTATAGGGTTGACCTAAGCCCATCCATTGCTATCAAATAAACAGAACTAGGAGCACCTGTATGGAAGCATGTTTAAAAGGTAGTTCATTCATCTACATAGACACTCTCCCACTGGATCTACCTTCTCTAGTCCACTTTCATAGCCATGGCAACAAGCAGCAAAGAGATTGCACTAGGAAACTGAATCCAGAGAGATACATTTCTAGATATAGTACAGGTATGGCACAGCATGTAAAAATTAAAGAACTGCCTTATATTGACTGAAACCATTTGCCATATACCACATATGGCTGATGACCCCATCTGCTACTGTGATTTTTTAAAAAATAAAACAAAACCGTTTTCAATTCCCTTTCAAAGGTCTGGAGATTTCCTTGGAATTTTGTTCATCCTGGGAGAGCTATTGGGGGCTGCAGGATTGGTGAAGACTCTTTAATTTCTGAAAATCACCACTGGCAAAGTCATCTCAGTGACAGCAATTTAAATAAAATACAAAAAAATTATAAACAAAGAAGGAATAATGAGTATGATAGTAGTGGGTGATTTTAACCTAATAAGATCAGAAATTGATAGTACGGGTGACAAAAGAAAGAGTAAAAAATATATTTTGGACAACTGGATTAAATTAAATGGTTTAAGAGATGTGTGGAGGGAGATTAAGGGCAATGAAAGAGTATATACTTATTTTTCTCAAGCGCACAATATGTATTCTAGAATTGATTATATTTTTGTTACAGAGGGCCTGATTAGATCAGTGGAGGATACAGAAGTAGGAATATTCAAAGAATCAGATCATGCAAAAATATTAATGGAAGTAAAGTTAGAAGGACCTGGAAGAAAAGTGTATAACTGGAGGTATAATACAAAAATATATAGGGAGCAAGCCATTAAGAATTATATCATGGAAAAATGGGAGGAAAGTTGGAGATGGAATGATAACAATGAGGTTAGTTATAGCACAGTGTGGGATACCATGAAAGCAATTTTTAGAGGCGAATCTATAAATATTACAAGTATAAGAAATAAACAAGATAAAAGCAGATACCAGGAGTTGGAAAGACAATTGAAACAGTATCAATTGGAACATGCACGGAACAAAGAACAGGCCATATTTGAAAAGATTCAGAAAATAAAGAAAGAATTAGATGGAAAAGATATAGAAAAAGTTAAGAAAGACTTAATCTTTTTAAAGACAGTATTTTGAGTATAGTAACAAAAATTCAAAATTACTGGTGAGGGCGGCCAAAGAAAAGCAGTCTAAAAGGCAAATTGGTGTCCTCATAGACAAAAGAGGGAAAAAGTGTAATAAGACTATAGAGAAAGTAAAAATAATAGAAAGTTTTTACCAAAAACTATATTCAAAAAGGGAAATAAATTTAGAAAAGCTTAAAGAATATTTCGATACTCAGCAAATAAACAGGGTCTCAGAAGAACATAGAAATAGAATGGAGGAAGAAATTTTAGAAAAAGAAATTAGGAAAGTCACAGCAAAACTGAAATTAGATAAAGCTCCAGGGGAAGATGGGTTCCCGGCCGAATTTTATAAAGATTTTAAGGATTCAGTAGTCCCAAAATTGTATAAACTATTTAATAAGATATTGGAAGGTGAGTCAATTCCAAACTCATGGAATAGATCGATTATTACTTTTATTCTGAAACCAGGAAAAGATCCAGAAAAAATAGAATCGTATAGACCAATTTCACTGATCAACCAGGACGCAAAAATTTTTACAACAATATTGGCAAACAGACTGAGTAGTTTTATAGCTGAGTATATTAACGAAGCTCAAGCAGGATTTGTGAAAAGTAGATACATGTCAGATTTAGTAAGAAGAGTCTTGGATTTAATTGATTTAACAGAAAGAAAAAAAAGAAAAGGTTGGATTTTTATCACTCGATATTTTCAAGGGATTTGACTTGGTTCAATGGACAACCATTCATGAGACAATTTGACTCTATGGATTTGGTAATAAATTCTAGGAAATAATTGCAAAGTTATACCAACAGGTAATAGCAAGAGTTAAAATTAACGATACATATACAGAAGATATAAAATTAGAAGCAGGAACCCGACAAGGGTGTCCTTTATCCCCAATTTTGTTTATAATGGTAATGGAATTTTTAGCTAACACTATACGCCAAGACGAGAAGATAATTAGAATAGAGGATAATAAAATAAATTTGTACGCAGATGATACACTTATAATTGCAAAGCACCCGATGAAAGTTCTAGAAAGAATATATTTACATTTAAAAACTTTTGAGGAAACAACAGGTTTGAAAGTAAATTGGGAAAAAATGGAAAATTATATATTGTAATGGGGAAAGGGAGGAACGAGAAAATATAAAATAAACATATGGGATACAGGTTAAAACTAACTTAAAATATCTGGGAGTAGTGATTTCAAGCAAAATGGGGGAGCTTAAAAGTTTAAATTATGACAAGCAAAAGAAGGAAATTGAAAGGAAGATAGTACAGTATAATAAATTGAATCTATCCTGGTTTGGCCGATAGCCTTGAGTAAAATGATGATACTACCTAAATTAAACTTCCTATTTGATGTCTTACCAATAAAACATAGTTATAAAGAATTGGAAGAATATCAAAAAATTATAAATAACTTTTGCAATGGAAAGCGAAGAGCAAGAATAGCTAAGAACCTGTGGTATTTACCCCAAAAAGAAGGGGGCTTGGGAATCCCTAGTATACATAATTTTTATAGGGCTTTTCAGGTGAGAAATGTTGTAAAAATCATAATTATGGAAGAATCGATTTGGGGAAAAATTGAAAAGAGAGATTATTCACAAATGGGTAAAGCTACATTCTTAAGCGAAGACTCAGGTAGAAATAATAGATATATGTATAATAAGCTGATAAAAACAACTATAGAAGAATGGGACAAAGTAAAGAAAGATCTTATCCCAGGAATTTCACCAATTATAGAACTAGAAGTTTTTAATAATTTCCCAATTAAAATAGATAGGGATATTAAGGCATTATTATCAGAAAATGGGGTTTTAAAGTTGAAAGATTGGGTCAAGATTTGTAGGGATCCGGAGAAAAGAAAGACAGGTTTCACTTACCAGTAACTGTCGTTCTCCGAGTATGTTGTTTGGGGATTCACACTAATGGGTTCTGCGCCTGCGCTGAATCCGAGCGGAGCTGAAAGGCTGATTGGACAAAAGTTTTGAAGTTAGGACCGCCCACCATCCCCAACCGCCTCTGGCGCTGTTTCGCACTTCTCCCTCAGTTCAATACTAGAGCTGCCTGCGAAGCATAGGGCCATCTCAGGCCGGCAGCCTTTGAGGGGAGGCCGGGTTGGGTCGTGTGAATCCCCAAACAACATACTCGGAGAACGACAGTTACTGGTAAGTGAAACCTGTCTTTCTCCTTTGTGTTGTTTGGGGATGCACACTAATGGGTGACTAGCAAGCTCACTTACTTGGATGGTGGGCAGCCGGCATCCTGAGATGCAGGAGAGCGTGTTGACATCAGGGATGGGCGGTCATCACCAAAGAGGATCGGAGACCAGCCGTCAGGATGGACCTGCCACGTCTGACATCAGCAACTGACCTTGTATCAACCCGGTAGTGGGTGATGAAGGTGGAGGACCTGGACCAGGTAGCAGCCTTGCAGATGTCCTCCATAGGAATGCCTTCCAGAAAGGTAGTAGACGAGGCCAATGTCCTGGTGGAATGGGCCCGGACATGAGGCGGAGGTGGCAGTGATGACATCTCATAGGCCAGGTTCTCCTGCTCCTTCTTCCTCTTAAACAGTTCTGCGGCGGATGGCTGCGAAGAAGGAGCGGAGGTAGACGCAGCAGGCGCCTCCCTTGAAGGGGGAGGCGGTGGTGCCAGAGTGGCCTCCATTAAAAACGCTTGGAGGTGGTATTGGCGGTTTTTAAGGGCGGCCTTAGAGAAGCCCTTGCAGACCGCACACGTCTGGACTGGATGGTTTTCTCCCAGACAACGAAGGCACCACACGTGTCCATCCGAGCTTGGAAATTTAACGTTGCAGGACGGACACTGCTTAAATGCTGCGGAGGCCATCCACCGAAGTAGATGGCCTAGTAGAAAAAATTATCCCGGCCGGGAGGCCCCAACACAAGATTTTCTGAGGTAAAATTTACCTCAAAGAGTCCTCCCCCCCCCCGGCGGCTGAGGGAAATCCCCCAGCCGCACGAGAACCAAGGAGTTGCGAGTCCCCTGGTCCGAGAAAAATTGTATTTTGACGAAAAAAATTCAATGTTTTCTGAGGCAATCTCAGACAAAACACACAGCTTTTTCCAGGCTCCTGCTTGCGCAGCGGAAAAAAGAGAACTGAGGGAGAAGCGCGAAACAGCGCCAGAGGCGGTTGGGGATGGTAGGCGGTCTTAACTTCAAAACTTTTGTCCAATCAGCTTTTCAGCTCCGCTCGGATTCAGCACAGACGCAGAACCCATTAGTGTGCATCCCCAAACAACACGAAGGAGAACAGTGCTTTTTTCACAACTGAAACTGAATTGGTTTAAGATTCTCCAGATAAAAAATTGGAATAAGAGATTCTTATTTCTTAATGGTTTAGAAAGGCAACTGACATTATTTGAAGAATTCCTAATTAAACTAAGAAAGGGAGATATAGGGATTAAAGGGATAGTTAGTAAGATTTATAAGATCATAAATAAAAAAGGAAAAATACAGGAAGTTCTGAAGAATACTTGGAAACAAGATTTGAATGTGATAATATTGGAAGAAAGTTGGCAGAAAAAGTGGAAAAGAAAAATTATGCGAACTATGTCTGTAAGAGTTAAAGAACATAATTATAAGATGCTCTGGCGATGGTATCTGACCCCAATTAGACTGCATCAGATGAATAGTCAAATAAGTGATAAATGCTGGAGGTGTAAACAATCAAAGGGGACATACATCCACATGTGGTGGAGTTGCAACGTGTTAAGGGAATTTGGGGATAAGATTGAAAAGGAAATTAAAGATATGCGGTTGGAATTGGGACCAGATACTGTGCTGCTAACGGAGGTGGACAAATTTAAACTAAGCAATGATTGTAAAGAGTTATTGGCAGTAATGTTGTCCGCGGCAAGGCAATGTGTTGCAAAAATTTGGAAAAATAATGTATTGTTAAATATACAAGATTGGTATAAGGAAATGTGGGAATTAGCTCTTAATGATAAGCTTACTTGGGAAATAAATGTTAAGAAAGGCATAGTTCATGTTAACAGATTCTGGGGAATATGGAGAAAATTTGTGGAATATGTGATAGTTAAAAAAAAGGCGTTAATCCTGTACCAGAACAAATTAATTTTTGGAAAACATAAAATGATACAACCCCCTGGACATTGTATATAGCACAAAGGTGAACAAAGCAATAGAAAATAAATGTAGAAGAATTAACAGTTGTGGTAGAAATATACTGTAAAGATTTATTAACAGTAAAGATGTACTTTGTATTATTCCTTTCTTTTATATATTAACGTGTATGCTCATGTGGAAATTCAGCACTGGATTTTTTCTGTTTTCTTGTTATGTTTTAAAATTTTATAAATAAAAAGTTTAAAAAAAGTGACAGCAATTTTCAGACATTAAAGACGTCCCTTCCATCCCATGGACCCCAATGGCTTCCCCGTGATACAGGGGATTCAATGGGACCAGGGGGACAGGAGTTGGAAATTTTTTACTTCCAAAAGATTGGCACTGCTGATAACTCCAGCCATAAAACTGCCACCACTGCCACTGGACACCCCGCCACCACCAGACGCCCTTGGCCGGCCCTGGCCTGGGAGGAGGAGTGGCGTGGAGCAGCAGCTGCACAGCAGGCCCAGCCATAAAACCGCTGCCACTGCCAGACGTTTCTTGTGACTGTGATAAGGATGTATATATTTTTCCCTTTGTTTTTGAAATATGATTGTGATTTGATGCTTTGTAGTTGTGATTGTAATTATTTTGCTCTTTGTTAACCACCCAGAGTCACTTTGCGAATAGGGCAGCATACAAGTCTAATAATAAATAAATAAATAACTTGCAGAATAATTCGCAAAACAGGAATTGACCCAGGACTTTACATTATATAGCAATATAGAACAGAAAAGAACAATCATTCTCACAAACACACACAAGGCTTCACATACAATTTGCAATGCACAACATTGATATAAAAGAACTAGAAGAAACCATCTAATTTTTTTCCCAACTTGTACAGTACCTCACATTTGCTACTGGATCATGTGTAAGCTCGAGGACTGGGAGAAAGAAATATTCACAGAAAAATGATTTGGAAAAGAGTTCTATGATGAATTCACAGGTATCTAAAAAACGCAGTCTGTTCCAATAGCTTTTTCCTTGGCCCAATTCTGAAGGGGGAAAAGCATTTAAAAGAAACCCACAATCATAATCTATTTTAGTCTTGTTGGAGAAATACAAACATAATAGGGTAATAAAACAATGGCAAAAACATAACTTCAAAGATAATCTATTTCAATGAGCCTTTTAGTCAGACTGATACTGAAATCTGTTTAGGGCCTTTGATAATGCTTTGAAAAATGATAATTATAGTATCTTTTAATATATTAAACACTGCAATTCCCTTAAAAGAACAAATAGATAAGAGTATTTCTGCCCTTTGAGGCAAAACCCATCCCATGTTAACCAGAGTTTAAAATTACATCTGCATCAGGCCTAATCATGATTTACAATAAAGCAACTTGTTCCATTCCAGATGTTGCTGGTCAACAACTATTAGCATTCTTTGCTTTGGCTATCCTGGCTAGTTGTCCTGGGAGCAAGAGTCCAACAACATCTGGAGGGCCACATTTTGCTCACTTCTACTATACAGTTACCAGGCTCTCTCTTAATATATGTTCAGTAGCCAGCTTCAAAACCTGGTATTGAACAGTAGCTAGAACGTCTAAGGTAGCACAAAATAAACATCAGTATTAGCTATAAGATTCAATTCCGAACTCACTCCAGTGTGTTAGCTCAGACCGATTCAAAAACTACTTGATTTGACTTAAGACCCAAAATAAAGGTCCACTGGCTGTCTTTGGAAGACAGAAACTGGCTGTGGCTTCCCTGCTTGTCAGAAATGGATTATTTTGACACCTGTTGCAGACCAACAAGTGAAGGGTATTTTGTACTACATGTCTTTATATTTTGAGTGTTGGGAGGATTCTCAACAGAATGGGAAGAAACAGGTGGGTGTCTTTGTTTCTTCTGAGGAGCAAAATTGCCAAATTTAATATAAATAACTAAGGAAATATTCTGCAAGAGTACATTTTTCTGTATTATATTGCACAACATTATTGCTGAAATCCTGTTGCACAGCTATACTTGCATAAGTCTATGTTGCACAAGACACTGAATAATATTACTCAAGGTAGAACTGATATCTAGGAATTGGTTCCCTGTGTGCTATTATGTAACTGAATTGTGGAATCAAGCATGTACACATGTATCACCTGGGCATAAATATTGGACCTAAACCTATGCAAGCATAACTGTACACCAGTGTTTCCCAATGTGGGCCCCACACCCCACAAGGAGACTTCAATTCCCAGAAGCCTAAGTCAGTACATTGGGTGATCAGTGCTTTGGGGAATTGATGTCCAAAAACCAAAGGTTGAGAAACACTACTTTACACTATCCCCAGTCCAAAAGGATTTCATCTTATATTATATTGATTTGTATTATATTATAGAATAAAGCCAATCTTTATTACAGTCAAAGAACAGCAAAGAACAGCAAAAGGAACAGAAGTTAAAAAGGGGGTGCTTAAAATATATCAAGAGACAAAAGTTAAAATGAGGATGCTTTTCTCTCTTGATATACAGGTATTTTAAGTACCCCCATTTTAACTTATCTTCCCTTTGCTGTTCTATGCTGGTCTTGGAACATAATAAAGATTTGATTTGATTTGAGAATAAAGCAATTATAGACATGAAACAAACATAGGGCTTCCCACGTGAGCTGCAGTCCACAATCTCAATATAAAACAACTCGAACAAACCATCCAGATTTTATTGTGCAAGTTGTACAGAACCATTTGACTTAAGCATCCTCTTAGATTCCTTGTGGACCACTGCTCTAAAAATATGAGACTATGTAGAGATGGTTCTAAATTAAAAAGCCAAAAATGATTAACTTGGATAAGTATAGTGGGTTATTTGGAAGGGAGTCTCCATATTCCAGAGCTGGGGAGAGTAATTTGTTTCCTTTTTTTCTTTTTCATGTTTCTTCCTCCTTCTGGCAAACTATACAAACTTATCGGGTATTGCAAAAGGTGTGCCTAGAAAAAAGCTTTTAGGTTTTCAAAGTGATAACTGCAGTGGCTACAGTGATATGATGACTGAAAACCAGCTCAAAGCTTTTAAAATACCATAGTAGTGACATGATGGCGAACCTTTGCACTCCAGATGTTCTTGGACTTCATTTCCCAAAAACCCAAGCCCCCGTGAATCCCGTACGGGAGTGTTTTACTTCTGCTTCCAGGAGCGACGAGGGCGGTGTGGCGCGGGCCGGATAAATCGCAGCAAAGCCATTCGTGTGGATTCATGGGGGCTTGAGCTTCTGGGAACTGAAGTCCAAGAACATCTGGAGTGCAAAGGCTCACCATCATGGGTATAGTGTTTTTGGAAGAGGTCCTGTGCCAAGGCTCAATCCTTGCCCTTGGGTACACAGAAAGTGCCTCCTCAAAGACTCTGGTATTTTTGAACCACAATCGGCCATACCTTGGTAACATCAGTCTTGTGTTGCCGTCTAAGCTTGCTCACACTTGGTCAGGGGAAGGAAATACATTTTAGATGTCTTTTGCTAGAGCCAACAACTATCCAGTGTTCCTCAATCTTTGGGTTTTGGACTTCGATTCCCAGAAGCCTAAGTCAATTCCCCAAAGCACTGCTCAGCCAATTTACTGATTTAGGCTTCTGGGAATTGAAGTCCACCAGTGTTCTGTGGAACATAGTTTGGGAAACACTGAGCTATACAAAGGTATGTCATTTATAGTGTTTTACATGTTTCCTGATCTGGTATGCAGCAAGATTATACCACCCAGAAGGCACACATGTTACAGAGGATTTATTAAAACCCTTTTTAATTCCTGTAATTTTGATCCAAAGTTATGTGAATTTTGTTTCTAAAGAAAAACAGAAAAGAAACTGGGAAGCTGGTAAATTATTTCATGGGGTGAGTAGTTGTTTCAAAATATTCCTTTTCAGGGTAGATGTTACTCAGTTTTGGCCTGCTTGCAGCCTAAATGTTCCAGCCCAACTGTATAATTCCACAATATTAGAACTGCAAGAGGAGATTTAAGTTGCATTACTTATTTTTCTCTTTCTGTCTGTTGCAGTGGCAGAGAGAATTTAAGAGCCCATTCCACCTACAATGGTAAAAGAGAAACTGCATTGTTTGTGAAAGTCACCTGTGCCTTCTCAGTTTGATGTGCCCACCAGTAGACTACAACTTTCAAAGAATATAATTAGTGAGTTATGGAACCTGACATGACTTCCATAACAATTAGGAGCATGGATTTTTTAAAAAATCATTAACTATTTTTCAGCCCTCTTATTTGTACTCTTTAGGTAGATCCACAAGCATAATCCAGAAAGTCCAACTAGCCAGCCATTATTCAAAGAATCTCTAAATTATTTATATGGATTTTTCAGGGACTTTAAAATTTGCACCTTTTACTTCTTCACAGCTACTCTGATTATGTAATAGAGAGCATCTGTCTAAAAATACTCGATCCCAGTAGTATGGGGCAGAATTTGTCCCATAAATCTCTTGCATAAGAACCATTTCCCTCATAACAATGCAGAGCTGGGTCACATATTTAGATAATTTACATACAGAATCACCTTGTACCGATTTCAAAGTAGTATAATAGAGCAATGTTTCCTTTGCTTTCCCCAGCTGTGATCTGAATCTTATGCTTATTCTGATAGCAAGATGACAAGCCTAAAATACATGATCACATGAAACTGGTCGCTCCCCTGGTCTGTTGCCACTCTGACTGGGAGGAGTCTAAATTTTCAGCAATACCCAAGCTTACCAAAATCACCCACGCTGCTTTAGCTAGATCTTTAAGTGGTTTAATCTTCTCCTTCTCCTAAATGTCCTGCAAGTCTTGTAGGATCTGTTCTCTCTTGCTCTGTCTGGTTCATTTCGCCCTCACCTAGGAATAAAAGCTATTCCAAGTGTACTAACATCAGCAGCATGGGGTTCCTGTCTGCTGCTACAGGCAGTATGTATATTTCTGATTCTTTTATTCTTCCATGTCTAGGCCAGTTATGAAATTGCCAAAATGAAGGCACCTTTTGATGAGTTTATTCTGCAGTTCCTTTTACCTGACCTAGTGTGACAAAGATTACCCAGCAATACACGGTTGCTGTTACCAGGGTATGCCTGATTGTGGTTCAAAAATACTACAATCTTTGGGGAGGTTCTTTCTGTGTACCCCTATATTTCTGACAAAGTGCATTTAATTTCTTGTTTATGCAATCTAATGTACTATATATAATACTATAGCAAATTTGTTAGTCTTTAAGATTCCACAAGATTTTTTTTATTTCAACTTAGCATATTTTATTAGGAAATTTTTATTAGCTCATTCATGTGTGCATGAATATCTATATGTTGTCAGTGCTGTAATTTTGGCACATTATTGTGTTATGTTGGCATACCATGATTTTCCTCCTGATATTGTGTGTCCCTGATATTGTGTGTGGCTCCACTTCAGACGTATGAAAAACTGCCCCTTACACAAGTCAATGCAGTTTCCTTTCCATTCTCTAAAATTCTACATCTGTCCTTAGAACAGGAAAAAAACAGGACTTACGTTCAATCAGTTTCTGGATGACTTCATGCCTCTGCTCTTGCTTGCGATTGTAACGTAAATATACACACAAGGTCCGTGCAGCTGCTTTTTGAACTGGTAAAACATTCTTCAAGAAAGAGGGGAAAATACAGTAATCTTACAATACTCCCTAAAAGTACTCAAGGATCTCTACAGTTAGTAGAAAACATGAAGGACGAATAATGACTGATGGGAACGGAAACATTAAAAGAGACTAAATAATTGATTGTCCAATATATGAAATTTGAAAAAACAAAAGTGTTGATATTGAAAATGATCCCATCTCCATAAATAAAATAATCTTTAAATAATCCTTGAAGCACAATGATAAAATTATTTTAAAGACGTATGCAATAGTAAGTAGCAAATTCTCAAATGGGCATTGTTGTGATCTATTGTTTTTATGAACATGTTGCATTCTGCAACTTCCTTTAACATCCCTTATTTTATTCATACTTTATGATAATGCAGCTTTTTTTTCCTACAGAGACACAATCCCAGTGGTAGGGGGGATGCAATAAATCACCAAAGGTTTCTGTTTTCCTGATAAATGTATGAGAGGGAATCAGATTTATTTATATGCAAACATATATCTGTCACAAGCACTGGAGTGTACAGGCTTGAGAGGTAGAAAAACTCTCTGTATGTTTTTGAACATCTAGTCCCAGAGCAATTTATAAGTATGTGCCTTTAATGCCACATTCCTAAACATACATGGGCTATACTGCTAAATGGTTAGACAGATATAAACCTCAGGGAACCTTAAAACAAAGGACTGTCTTTCCCCCTCTCTCTTTGTTTTCTTGTTTCAGGGACACTATTAGAGCTCAGATCACATTACATGGCCATGAATGTGTTGACATTGACATTTTTCTTCACTTTTAATTTTAGCTGACATGTCAAACACTTTAACAATATCTACATCTAATAGGAAGCATGATTTAATTTCCACTGTGGAAGAAAGCTTCTCTAGCTTTTTTCTTCCTGTAGGAAACATTTCAAAAATCTTTGTGGCTTTCTGTATTCTGAGAAATATGAAATCTTGTGAACCAGAAGTATGCCTATTTTTTTTTTAACTCTTAATGTTTTTATTGATGTAGAGTGTTTTATGTTTTTACTTTTTGTCTTGTTGTAAGCCGCTCAGAGTCGGGTTCTCCCGATTGGGGCGGGGTAACAAATACAATAAATAATAATAATAATAATCTGTAAAGAAAAAGGACTCCGACCATAAATCTCATTTGAAGAGGAAGAAAGGTAACTTTAAAAAGGAATCCACACCATTTTCCATCCACTTTCACTTCTACATTACTACCCAGAATGATTAACTTCTCCACCCAGACAACCTCAACTTGGCCTGGATTAGGTTTCACCTTGTGATCCCTACTTCTTTCATTTGATGTAGTTGGAGCAGAACAAAACCCTGAATCCACAGTTTCTCTCAGCAGAGCCTTGGAAGAGAAAGTAGTTCAAGCAAGAACCATTATATTAATCTTTCTAATGCCCTTTAAGAGTCTGACCACATTATCCTGCCATGGTAATAAAGTGGACCATACTGCCAGCGACTCAGTGCTGAGTATCAGGTGGCAGTTCACTAACCTGACAAACCTGAGGACTAAAGGCCTTTAGTGCCGAAGTCCACAGGGAAGGGTGATGATCCCCAAGTGGATTAAATCTCACTTGAATCCATCTTGATGGAGGGCAGCAGCTTCATCAACATTGGCCTGGGGCTGAGGAGGACTTTGCATCCCAAAAGGGCTCAGGACTAGATCACTGGTACGGGGGCTATGCTGCGATGCAGAAGGCAGATGAAAGGCCACTGCATTATATTCTTAAAAGAGTCACCATGGCTGATCACCATGAGGATCGTCAATATTCCGATTCGGGTACAGCAGAAGAAGTACACTGACTCCAAAGGAAATACAGAGGCAAGAAATATACGTGGTCTTTGGTTTTGTTCAAGTAATAAAACTGGTGCTTGAGCTGTAATACTTTAAACTACAGGTGGCATTTACATAACTGAATGCTTGTGAACAGCCTGTTCATAGCAAATTACACATTAAAGAGTGGGGTTTTATCTTAAAAACACAGATTCTTTAATTTGGGGATTTTATTATTTTAAAATCATGCAATCATTAATAATGAGTCATTTAGCATCAAGACTACCAAGTCTTATTTGGCACAAGCTATTAGAGACTGCAGTTCAGATTTCCCAGAAGACTGATTCAGTTTAAGAACCCAAACCTATGCTAGAAAATGGCATAGCACAGAAATAGATTTAATTTAAAATGAGGCTTACAGCCACCCCACACAACAAAGTGTTAATAACAGCCTGTGATACTTGAAATAGTAAGTGAACAAAAAGGAAAGGATACCTAGAAACTCACATTTGTCATAATGATTGTCAACATTCTGTGTAAAAAGCGATAATAAATCTGATCACTTGAGATGACATGAGGCAGGCAGGCATATTTTTGTAATAGCTTCTCATGAGTCCTCCATTTTAAAGATGTTGCTGCTCTCTGTTCTGCTCTTGTTAGTGCTGGAATCAACTCTGGGAAATTCAGCAACTGACAAAAAAGGAAAAATTATTATTTATTATGTATTTATTTAAGCCTTTTAGGCTGCCTTTTAAGGTGTAACAGAAAACGTCCCCTTTTAAACGATGCTTTTTCTGTTAGCCTTGTTACTCACTTAAATGTGTTTTGGTACTTGTAAAATGGCGATTCTAGATCTGTGGGAGGAAGAAAATGTGTAAACATCCTTGCCTCATGGTTTTAGTGAAATGAAACTGAATGTGTGACTGACATGCCTTGCTGTAAGATCATAGGCTGGAATCCCTAAGGAGGAGGGCCAGAGGTGTGACCCAGTGACACAGACACACACAGGCTTCTCTGGAAGGCTGTGCAGCCATTCTGCAAAATGTGAGCCTTGTGAAAGGAGGGGGGCCACGTGCTTTCCCTGGAACCCTTAATGGTTTGTTTCTGCTTTGAAATGCTTGCTGTTCTTTGGATGTACTGTACAGTAATACCCCGGATAACGACTGCATCGGATAACGCTAAAACCGCATAACGATGACAAATTTGGGGGGAAGATTTGCACCGGAGAACGTTCTTTTTAGCGTTATCTGATAACAGTCGTTCTTAGCAGCAGGGTGGCTGGAAAGCTGAACAGGGTTCTCTGTTCAGCTTCCCAGCCACCATGCAGCTACAGAGGCAGGGGTGGGGTGGCTGGAAAGCTGATGGGGGGGGGCCTCCCCGTCGGCTTCCCCAGCCACCCCACAGCTGCGGAGGCAAGGGCGGGTGGCTAGGGAAGCCGACAGGGAGTCCCCGTCAGCTTCCCCAGCCACCCTGCAGCTGTAGATCGGGTCCTCTGATCTCTCTGGAGCAGGCAGGGGACCCGATCTACAGCTATTACTGGGCTTCCCCGATGTCTCCAGCCAGTGGAGCAAGCCAAAACGTCAGAGTTCGAACCCTGATGTTTTGGCTTGCTGCACTTGCTGAGGATATTGGGGAAGCCCAGAAATAGCTTGGATCGGGTCCAGGGAGGTGGGAAGACCCGATCCAAGCTGTTTCCAAAGTTCCCCCACCCTCCTTGAGGCTGTAACAAGCCAAAACATCAGGATTCAAATCCTGACGTTTTGGTTTGTTGCAGCCTCCAGGGGGGTGGGGGAACTTCAAAATTAGCACGCATCGGGTCTCCCGACCTCCCTAGAGCCAATGTGCGCTATTTTTGAAGTTCCCCCACCCTCCTTGAGGCTGCAACAAACCAAAATCTCAGGATTCGAATGCTGACATTTTGGCTTGCTGCACTTGCTGAGGACATCAGGGAAGCCCAGAAACAGCTTGGATCGGGTCTTCCTACCTCCCTGGACCCGGCAGGGGGGTCAGGGACCCCCACATTGGTAAAAAAACATCCATTTTTTTTAACCAATGTTGGGGTCCCTGACCCCCCTGCCGGGTCCAGGGAGATGGGAAGACCTGATCCAAGCTGTTTCTGGGCTTCCCTGACGTCCCCAGCCAGTGAAGCAAGCCAGAAGGTTGGGATTTGAACCCTGATGTTTTGGCTTTCTGCACTTGCTAAGGACGTCGGGGAAGCCCAGAAACAGCTTGGATCGGGTCCTCCCACCTTCCTGGACCCGGCAGGGGGGTCAGGGACCCCAAAATTGGTTTTAAAAAAGGATGTGGGGTTTTTTTTTACCAATTTTGGGGTCCCTGACTCCCCTGCCGGGTCCAGGGAGGTAGGAAGACCTGATCCAAGCTGTTTCTGGGCTTCCCCGACGTCCTCAGCAAATGCAGCAAGCCAAAACGTCAGGATTCAAATCCCGACGTTCTGGCTTGCTGCAGGCTCCAGGGAAACAGGGCTTTTTTTAACATTGTGTGATCAATGTATCGCACAACGTTAAAAACCGGCTAACGACGAGACTTGTGGAACCAAGTCTCATCGTTATCCGGGGTACTAGTGTATCTGTATTTTACAATGCTTTCAATATATTTCTTGAAGAAACTTGGAGTGGTTATTTGGCCTAATGCTAAGAGTAAGGGAGGTAACACCTGATAATGTATCTGGTACCCAGTAGTGCTGCAACTGTTCTATCATGATCTTATCAATGCTCATCACAGCCGGATGCTTTTTCAATCCTTTTAGGGTTATGCCTAGCACTCTTACCACTATTGGTATCACTGTTGTCCTTTTCTCTCAGAGATGCTGTACTTCAGCTATCAAATCCAGATAATTCGTGATGTTTTAAATCTCTTTTTTTTTCTTTTACCCAACGGTCACCTGGATCACCATATCAATCAGCTTAACCAATTTTTTTCTAACCACAGTAAAGTCTGAAATGTTGTGTCCAACATTATTCATTTGAATCTTGAAGTCGCCCAAGATCTATAGTGTCTTATCATTATCTTTTCTGGTTTGTTTTCCTACCAGTACTTAAAAAATGGCATTCCATAATTCTTGCAGATTCCAAAAGTAACATTGATGCAACTTTCTTATGGTGTCCTTTTTAGTCAGTCTGTGTGATCTTACTGCATCCACTGATAATGCAGTCCACTATCTCATCAATTTCATTGCAAGGCCTACACTTACTGTCAGTTCCAGTTTTTTCAATTTTGCTTTAAGTACATTGGTTTGTAGTGCTTGTTCTTAAACACCAAATATAA
Organism: Furcifer pardalis; assembly: GCA_030440675.1. NCBI lineage: Eukaryota > Metazoa > Chordata > Lepidosauria > Squamata > Chamaeleonidae > Furcifer > Furcifer pardalis. The sequence goes on from CP126894.1 coordinate 23,562,811, forward strand.
ATCCTTCTTTCTCCATTTTTAGGACACCATTGGGTAAAGGTAAAGGTTGCCCTTGCTCAAAAGCCAGTCGTCTCAGAGTCTATTGTCTTTTTTTTTTAAATCAGTTTTGTATTCTTATTACACTTGCATGGCACAATAGCCTCAGGTTACCTGAAGACCCAATTCTGTCTGCGTCTGCAGATGTTTCCATGGATATGTGGCAGGCATGACTAGACACCAGAGTGAATGGAACACTGTTAACTTCACACCAAAGTGGTACCTATTTATCTACTTGCAATTTCTTGCTTTCAAACTGCTAGGTTGTCAGGAGTTGGGACAGACAGGAGCTCACTTTGTCATGCATTACTCGGGTCTCAAACTGCTGACCTTTCAGCCATCAAGTTCAGCATCTTAACCACTAAGCCACTGCAATATACCACTAGCCACATGCAAGTATTAGCTCTATCCGCTTTACCTTTGATATTTTTTCTATATTAAGCATGTAAAGGTTTATTATTCCAAGTGTTCATTCTATTCCTTAACACCTCTTCCCTGTATGCGTCTCTCAAACCACCCAGTGCTGATATCTTCCCTAGAAACCCCCCTCCCCTTTTCTAGCAATATTGTCTTCACCAGGGATACCCAAACTTTTTGGGCCGTGGGTCAATCATGTGGTTCAGGGAGCCAGTCACTAAGGCCCGGGGCCTGGGTGTGGCCCCCGACACCCGTACGGGTGCATTTTACTTCCGCTTCCAGGAGCAAAGAGGGCTTCGCAGGCTGGATGAATTGGAATTGGGGGCTGCACCCAGGCCCCGGGCCTTAGTTTTGGACACCACTCGTCTTCACCAACAAGTTCTGGTCAGGTCTTACAAACTAATGGCTTGGTTTCCTTTATTGAGTAAACCTATCTCATGTTGTCTTCCTCTCTTCCTACCACCCATTTCCACCATTCTTATTACACTTGCATGGCACAATAGCCTCAGGTTACTTACATTTGCTCTTTTGAGAGTTCAGGCTTGATTTGGCTGAGTACACTTATCTGCCTTTCTCATGCTCCGTGGTATCTGTAAGGCTCTACCCCTGTGATGGTGAATCTTGGCGTGCCAAGTGTTCTTGGACTTCAGTTCTCAGAAGCTCAAGTCTCTGTGAATCCACACGAATGGGTTTACTGCACATACATGCAGTAAACCCATTCGTGTGGATTCACAGAGATTTGGACTTCTGGGAAGTGAAGTCCAAGAACACCTGGAGTGCCAAGGTTCACCATGACTGCTCTACCCCAACACCACATTTCAAATGAGTTGATTTTTTTGGTCTGTCTTTTCTTTTACACAGTATGGTTAATTTTAAATTTAGCTGCCAGTGACAATTTTAGCTAACTCCCAAGTACTCTCTTCTTTGTTATTTCTAAAGATTAGGAGACGTCTTTTGGAAAACATGCACAGATGTTCATAGAGCTTTTGATCTTATATACCTATTTTTTCCCCAGGTTGCCTAACCCCAGTAAATAGTTTGGAAATTGGAATATGGCTTTCTAGTCTGCATTCTGTGTAGTAGGCATGGCAACATTCATTTCCCTGAGAGATTCAACAGTGAGTCTGTTTCTCTGCTGTACGTGTTCCATTTACTCATACTTTTGCTTCACCATTTCATTAACTCCAAAGAAGCCCTTCAAAATGGTTTGGCATAGAGCCACATCCCAGTTGTCCTTGTTTCTGTTCTCTCCTAGCACCATCTGTGCTCATCTTCTGCACTCCACTAGACTAGGTAATTCTTTATGAGGAATTTGTGTATAATGAATGTATACATATATTTAAACTCAGATCTTTTTAAAAAACCCACCACAGCTTGTGAATGTACGATATTGTGTTTCTCTACCCACAATTAAAAATGCCAGGAAATGGCTTGATATTGGACCACAATATCATTCTTACACTGCCCAAAGGGAAAAGGATGACAAATTTTACATAGCAAAGGGCAGCTTGAAGAACAAAATGTAGAGCATAGAAGCTTAAAGACCCAGGTGTCAATCACAAAACAACACTTCCATGATTTTCCAAAGCACTACTAAAAGACAAACAGCCCAGAACAAAACAAACAATTCCTGCACATAAAAAAGGGGGAAAATCTGGATGGATGACAGAAGCAACACAAAATTGCGAAGGAAAAGTGAGAGGCAAAAGCAAATAAGATCAGAAATCTGAATGCAGTCTTTTAGTGAATGACACGCAAGACAAAAAGAACTGTTACAGTCAAACCTCACATAAAGAGTGCCTTGCTTAAAGAGTGCGTTGCTTAAAGAGCAGAATTTTCTCTGTTCACTTTGCTTAAAAAATAAAACCACCAAAAACTAGCTTAACAAATAAATCGGGGTTTGCAATCCCCCCCCCACCAGAAGTCACAATTGGTCACTTACAATGGTGTTTCACATAAAGTGCAAACTCGCTTAAAGAGCAATCCTGTGAAACACATTATGCTCTTTAAGCAAGGTACAGCTGTACATTAACCAGTACACGAAAACAGACTACTAGGACAACAAAAAGAAAAACTAGAGCTCTCTTCCAAAAGATTTGATAAATCAAAGGAGATTTAAGCCTCAGCTATGAATGCTGATGACCAACTGGAAAACATGCTAACCAGGAATAAAAAGATAGTGGAAACGCTATGCTGAAGACCTATATAAAAGAGATAACGAAAGAGATAAATGAATGGCAGACTCCTTTTGGAGATGCTATGAGAAAAAAAAAACTGCAGTTCTAGAAAGCAAATTGAAAGCTGCTCAGAAACTACTAGGAAGAATAAATAACATACACCAGACACCAAAGAGCACTAATGTTGTTCCAAAACAGAACAGACCCGAAAACTATGATTTCTGAGCCCAGGCTGGTTATGCATCCTTAGAGGATGCCAGATCCCTGTTGTGGTTGGTAAATTCCTCCAAGACAAACAAGCTTGAAGCTCTCAACACAACCCCCCAGGCCTACCTCTGCCAGCTTGTGTTGCAGGACTGTTATTTACTGGCTAAAGATCAAGACTGTCTCTCAAGATGGACATATCTGAGAGATTGTTACACTTGTTCCTCCATCAACCAGCAATCACTCACACAAGTAAGGTCAGGGTGTTGTTCCTATTAACAGATCCAGGTGTCCCTAACAGCACCTTTTCACAAGGGAACTGAAGACAAGTCTTCATTATCTGGAAAGGGAGACAATAAAAAGATGTCCATTCCTCCCTTTACTCTCTTTCCCAATTAAATACAATACTGGCATGTATAAATCTTTCTAATCCAAAATAGAAGGGCTGTTCTAAAAGTAGAAGGTTATGCTGCTCCTAAAAAAATGACAGAGTCAAAAATAATTATGTAAATACTGTAGATGATGCAAATACTGTAGATGGAATATAGTTTCATTCTATTCTTGACTCTCACATATTTTGCACTGGCAAAAACAGAATCCACTCATCAACCACACAGTTCTTGGTTTTCCTGACACTACCCTGCTTCATTTTTCACTGAAATTGCCAAACAGGGGTTTGCAGCCAACCAGGAAAATAAACAACATTTCCTGTCTGTGCACAAAGACATGCACTTGGGGACTCTTGATCTCAACTACATTCTTAAGCCTTCTCATTCCAAAAAAGCTTAGATAAATGTGTGTGTGCTCCTTTGGACATGTCTTCTGAGTACTAGATGCAGTAGTACATCTTTCATTTTTATCTTTCTGGTTGAAAGTACTTGGTTTTGCTAGTAAGAACTTGAAGAAAAATGTACTAGAATACAATTTTTGCCAGTCAGAAGAAAACTCTCTTATCGCAATTGTCTGCCTTACCTTGCTCTCTGATCCACCGCCTTCCCCTCCTGTAGACAATAGCTCAAGGATTTCAGGAAGGTGACCTATTAATGCATCTAACACCTAGTTAGAGAAATGATGGATCATTTTCATATCCACTGAAATAATCTCATTACACACATGTGATAATTAGGTACCATTAACTCTCTTTGTATCAATTTTTGACTCCTCTATGGAAGTACAGAAATCATCTTGATCTAAAACCCAGCTGAGAACAGAATCAGTAGCAGCGGGTGATGCACTTCATTACCTGAGTCAGAAAGATTCCACTCGTATCTGTATTCATGTGGAGGCATGTCAACCTTGCTTATTGCTGTTCAAATTAATGGTTGCTGAGGCACTTGTTCCTTCATATTTCTTACAGGCATGTTCAGAAATTTGCCTCTACCTCAGTTGGTAGAGGCAAATTTCTCAACCTTTGGTTTTTGAACTCCAATTCCTAGAAGCCTAAGTCAATTCCCCAAAGCACTGATCAGCCAATGTACTGGCAAGCTTCTTGGAACTGAAGTGCCCTTGTGAGGAGTGTGCCTGTTGGGAATCACTACTCTACCTTCAATTACCCCATAATGACAGCCAGAAGTTTGAAGTAGTGAACTGTCTCACAAGACATCATTGTACAGAAGTTCTTATCCATCACCTCTGTTTCAAAATGCCTTATCTATCAATTTATCTACCTTTGCTGGGGCGGGGGGAATATTCCAAAATAACCAATCCAAGTGACCTGTTCTGCTCAATAGCTTCACCTACAGGTTTTTAAACGCCCATTTCAATTCACCAACATATTTTCTGTAAAAAAATTTAGACCTCTAAATTGAATTAGTAATGCTAAGTAGAGAGAAATTGTTAGATGATGGTGAATTACATGTTCTTGTTTGTTTGTTTTTAGTTTAAGTTTATGCACCCTCATCTTCCTTTGTGTTTAGGTCAAGTTATCAACTATGGCATTAGTGGACACTGAAGTCATCTAGTTTGACTCCAGTTTGCTGTCAGTTTACTAATATCTTTTCAAGAGTGTTCTCTAGCAATTAACATGCCTATTTAGTGTGCTAAAAGGGGGTTAAATAAACATGTAAGGAAATGGGAACCCTTTACTACACACGTGTGAGACAGGAATCTGTCTTGCATGGAGTTTTTCCTCTTCAAAACTGTTATTGAACAAAGGAGATGGGGATAAAGCATTGAAAGCCATCAATTGTGTAGATCAGGGGTTCCCAACCTTTTTATGCCACGTGTCTGATCACACCCCCGGACAGCTGACCATGCTCCCAGAAATAGAAGCATTTACAACAGCCATAAGTGTGCCCACTTCCATGTTTAAGACAGCCGCAGGTGCATTTGCACATGCATGGGCACGTTTTACAGCTGATGCAAACACTTCAACTTCCACTTCCAGGAGCAACGAGGGCAGCCACAGGCCACACAAAATGGTGCTGTGACCCGGGCCTGGCCTGCAGGTTGGGAACCTCTGGTGTAGATGCTGCTCTCCAATTTTGACTCTTACTTCATTTGGACTGGGCTGTCCTAATTGTCTTTTTCTTTTGGGCTCTAGAATGTTCTGATGAATTTCACACAGATGCACATGTGTGCATTCACAGAGGCCATGAAGAAGAATCTCAGCATATCCTAATCCCATCCAAGTACTAATCAGGACTGATCATCGTTAGTTTCCAAAAACAGGACTAGGTATGTGGGTGGTAAAGTAGGACTGCAAGGTAGGTAAATGAAATACTAGTTCATTTGGTTCCATATTTTCAGCCTTTCTGGGAAGGTGAAATATGGAGTTAACTAAAAAGATTACTGTGATCTGTTTCATATAAATCTTTCCTGAACACCTACTGTGCTCATTATGACTAGATCATGACATAAACGGATGTGATTCATCACACTGAATATCTTACTTTCTCATGCTATGATGTCAATTAGGGTACTTTTAAATGATCTTAGCATTACTAACAAATGTGATCTTACCTCTAGTGATTCATCTTGCAATAGGGTCACTAATTCTTTGTGTATTGCACACACATCAGTATTTAAAAGCTTAGCAACCTGAAAAATAACAAACCAACAAAACATGGACATTTGTCCTTTTATCTGGTTATGTTTATTTTTCAACAAGAATTATACAGCTAAACAGGAAACCATGTAGCAGCTATACAGGAAACAATATAGCAGTAGTGGTATCGACTACAATGGCAGCAGTAAAAGTAACAATCATTTTCAAGTTCACCAAGGCCCTTGCCTTTTCTTCACTACTCTATAGGGTCATGTTGCTAGGAGGAGAGAGAAACTGAAATTGTGCACTTGCAAGTTGATAATTTTTATACTCCAAAAAGCTTGTGAGAAGTCTCTCAGACATGTTATATGTAATTCCAACCAAACTGATTCATATAGTTGAAATGTCACTGGGTGTATTAAATATGATTCTACTGCTTGAGATTAACACAGTAAGGCTATTTTCCATGTTAACCGACTGGGTTCACAGAGGTACATAATCCCCTGTTAAGAGAAGTAATCATCCTAGAAGCCCTAAAAGAAGCTGTTATATAGCCAATCTAAAAATAACCCCTTTGGACCCTAACGATGATGCAGGTTTTTAGTTATAAGTCTTGCATCTGGGATCTTTTTATACAAAGCATGAGTTTTCCCACTGAGGTAAGGCCCATTTCCCTAAACATACATACAGTAGTACCTCGGATAACGATGAGACTTGGTTCCACAAGTCTCGTCGTTATCCGGTTTTAAACGTTGTGCGATACATTGATTGCACAACGTTTAAAAAAGCCCTCTTTCCCTGGAGGCTGCAGCAAGCCAGAATGTCGGGATTTGAATCCTGACGTTTTGGCTTGCTGCATTTGCTGAGGACGTCGGGGAACCCCAGAAACATCTTGGATCGGGTCTTCCCACCTTCCTGGACCCGGCAGGGGGGTCATGGAGCCCAAAATTGGTAAAAAAAAAACCTGACTTTTTTTTAACCATTTTTGGGCTCCCTGACCCCCCTGCCGGGTCCAGGGAGGTAGGAAGACCCGATCCAAGCTGTTTCCAAAGTTCCCCCACCCTCCTGGAGGCTGTAACAAGCCAAGACATCAGGATTCGAATCCTGACATTTTGGTTTGTTGCAGCCTCCAGGAGGGTGGGGGAACTTCAAAAATAGCGCACATTGGCTCTAGGGATGTCGGGAGACCCGATGCGTGCTAATTTTGAAGTTCCCCCACCCTCCTGGAGGCTGCAACAAACCAAAACGTCAAGATTCGAATCCTGATGTTTTGGCTTGTTACAGCTTCCAGGAGGGTGGGGGAACTTTGGAAACAGCTTAGATCGTTTTTTTTTACCAATTTTGGGGTCCCTGACCCCCCCCCCCCCGGCTGGGTCCAGGGAGGTGGGAAGACCCGATCCAAGCTGTTTCCAAAGTTCCCCAACCCTCCTGGAGGCTGTAACAAGCCAAGACATCAGGATTCGAATCCTGACATTTTGGTTTGTTGCAGCCTCCAGGAGGGTGGGGGAACTTCAAAAATAGCGCACATTGGCTCTAGGGATGTCGGGAGACCCGATGCGTGCTAATTTTGAAGTTCCCCCACCCTCCTGGAGGCTGCAACAAACCAAAACGTCAAGATTCGAATCCTGATGTTTTGGCTTGTTACAGCTTCCAGGAGGGTGGGGGAACTTTGGAAACAGCTTAGATCGGGTTTTTTTTACCAATTTTGGGGTCCCTGACCCCCCCCCGGCTGGGTCCAGGGAGGTGGGAAGACCCGATCCAAGCTGTTTCTGGGCTTCCCTGACATCCTCAGCAAGTGCAGCAAGCCCAAACATCAGGGTCCGAACCCTGACGTTTTGGCTTGCTCCACTGGCTGGGGACATCGGGGAAGCTTTGCCCTCCCAAGAACACCTGCGGCCAGGCAGAGAGGCTGCCTCAGCGTCTAGCCCTGGGACTCTTCCCACCTGTCACCAGGGGCTCCGCCTGGGCTGGGGGCTTAAAAGCTGCAACGGAGGCAGGACTCTTTGCCCTCCCAAGAACACCTGCGGCCAGGCAGAGAGGCTGCCTCAGCCTCTAGCCCCGGGACTCTTCCCACCTGTCACCGGGGGCTCCGCCTGGGCTGCCCTCGCTGCTGCTGCCACCAACAGAGGCTCTTGGAGCTGGCTGGTTTGCTGATGAGGAGCAGGAACACCTGGGCGGCAGGGCGGGAGCTTTAAAACTCGGACAGTTTTGTTGCCCTCGCCGCCACCACCAACAAAGGCTCCTGGAGCCGGCCCAAACAGATAGATATTGTTAAATTGATTACTATGTAATTTTTGCATTGGTTAGTGATTGTATTGTGATTATATTGTTTATTGTCTATTCTGTACTGGGTATTGTTTATGGATGGTATTCTGATTATATTGTGTTTATATTTATTTTATTGTACTATATTTTATACTGTGATATTGTATTATTGAACTGTTACATTGTACAGTATTTTATTGTATGTTGTGAGCCGCCCTGAGTTGGTTTTCACCAAGTAGGGCGGCATATAAATCGAAATGAATGAATGAATGAATGAAAGCCCAGTAACAGCTGTAGATCGGGTCCCCTGCCTGCTCCAGAGAGATCAGAGGACCCAATCTACAGCTGCAGAGTGGCTGGGGAAGCTGACGGGGACTCCCTGTCGGCTTCCCTAGCCACCCGCCCTTGCCTCCGCAGCTGTGGGGTGGCTGGGGAAGCCGACAGAGGAGCCCCCCGTCAACTTTCCAGCCACCCCACCCCTGCCTCTGTAGCAGCAGGATGGCTGGGAAGCTGAACGGAGAACCACGTTCAGCTTTCCAGCCACCCTGCTGCTAAGAACGACTGTATCGGATAATGCTAAAAAGAACGTTCTCTGGTGCAAATCTTCCCCCCAAATTTGTCATTGTTATGCGGTTTTAGCCTTATCCGGTGCAATTGTTATCCGGGTATTACTGTACTTAGATTACCTCTATGTAAGATAGGTTGTACACCACCAAACGATGTTATAAATTAATGCACAAAATATATGATTTTTTTAAAAATGCGACAGTTCTGAAAAATATTTTTGATGAATACTTCAGATTGCTGTGGTTACTTAAAATGTGATTCGGAAGCTGTATGTTAGGCAAAAGGAGTACTAAATGTTCCATTACAATATCCTTTCACATCTAGATTTAACTTTCTTGACTTTTTTTGCCCACAGTCATATGATTTAATTTTTAAATTCTGTCTGAGATGAAATGAACTTTAAAAAAAAGAATTGAGGCATCTGTGGAGAAATGTATTAGGTGGAACTCCTGAGAGTCCATCTGCAATTCAATTATCCCCAGCCCAAATATATCACCTTCAGAGGTTAAGGATGAATTTCCACTCCATTCGGCTAAATATAGTGCCCTTCATAGTTGAATTTTTTGGAATAGTAGCCATGTTAGTCTGTGTTGCAAGCATATCAGAGAATCTGATGAAGTGGACTTGATCTACAAAAGCTAACATTAAAATATAACAGTTCGTATTCAAAGTGCTACATCATTTTTGTTTTGTTTATTCTCTTATATGTTTGCAACACGGACTAACACGACTACTATTTTAAAAAATCAACTATGAAAAGGTTAAGGATGTCTTCCACCTAGTGGTGGCTGAAGATGGTCCTGCAGGCTATGGAAATTTTAATCAACAAAATTATTTAAGGCATCTCAGTTTCATGGTTCTAAAGCTATGGCAAAGACAGACACAAATATGGACTACAATGGGTTATCATCTTGCATCCGTCCTTGCTCTTCTTGACCTCTCAGCGGCTTTCGACACTGTCGACCACAGTATCCTTCTGGGAAGGCTCCGAGGATTGGGGATCCAGGGCACTGTGTGGTCCTGGTTTTCCTCATTTCTGAGGGGGCAGACCCAGTCAGTGTGGCTGGAAGGAAAGAGGTCCAGCCCTAGGCCCCTACAATATGGGGTGCTTCAGGGCTCAGTCCTTTCGCATCTCCTATTCAATATCTACATGAAACCACTGGGTGAGATCATCCGTTCCCACAGGGTGAGGTATCACCAATATGCTGATAATATCCAGCTGTATATCTCGGCCCATGGGGACCCAAGCGATGCAGTGGAAGTCCTTTCCAGGTGCCTGGAGGCTGTCAGGGTCTGGATGGGGGACAATGGGCTACAACTGAATCCCGGCAAGACTGAGTGGCTGTGGGTCAGGGGTGCTGCATTATCACAGGAGTTACCATCTTTGGTTCTGGACGGGGCAGTTTTGCCCCAAACAGACCCGGTCCGTAATTTGGGGGTCCTCTTGGACTCACGACTACTGCTCGAAGAGCAGGTGGCAGTCGTGGCCAGGAGGGCTTTTGCACAACTTTGTGTAATATGCCAGTTACGCCCGCTCCTAGACTGGGACTCCTTGCTTATGACCACACACGCTTTGGTCACCTTCAGACTTGATTACTGTAATGCGCTCTACATGGGGCTGCCCTTGGTGACCATTCGGAGGCTGCAACTGGTCCAGAATGCGGCTGCCTGGGTCATGATGGGGTGGAGGCATTATGCTTGTGCCTCACCATTGCTTCAGGAGCTGCACTGGCTGCCAGTGTGCCTCCGAGTGCAATTCAAGGTGTTGGTTATTACCTTCAAAGCCCTACATGGTAGTGGGCCAGGATACCTAAGAGACTGCATCGTCCCAAGGACATCTGCCCATCCCACTAGAGCGGACCAGAGAGGCTCTCTGGTTGTGCCATCAGCTAGAGGCTCATCTCTCTAGCACTAGCCTTCTCTGTGTCTGCTCCAGCCCTGTGGAACCTCCTGCCAACTGACCTGTGCCTCCAGGCAGAGCTGCAGCCCTTTCGGAAGGATGTAAAAACCTGGCTGGCAGGGCACAATGACCTCAGCCTGTTGGCTGGTTTGACCTCACCCTCCCCACACCGCCGCTGTCTTAAGTTTTTAAGTTTTATATCATACAAAGATTTAGTCTCAGTTAATTAGTTTTAATTATAGATTTTAAGAACTTTTAGAATTTTAACCTATATTGTTTTGATGTTTTTAGGATGTGTTAAACCGCCCTGGGTCGCCTTCGGCAAGGAGGGCAGTATAGAAATTTAAATAAATAAATAAATGGGATATTTCATTTAGATAAGAACATGTTAAATATTTAGCATATGCATCATTCTGAATATTTGTGAAGCTTGATTAGAATCTTATTTTTCTACATGGCTGTACAAAGACATTGTTACCGTCATCTGAAATATGCTTTAAGTACTATATATTTTATACACAAAACATTTGTTAGTAAAGGTAAAAATAAAGGCCGCCCTTGCTCAAAAGTCAGTCATATCCAATGCTAGGGTTCAGTGCTCATCTCTGTTTATAGCCAAAGAACCAGCACTCTCTGAATTTACATGGACATGTGGCAGGCATGACTAGACACCGGAGTGCATGTAACGCTGTTTACTTTCCCACTGAAGTGGTACCTATTTATCTACTTGAAATTTCTTGCTTTTGAACTGCTAGATTGGCAGGAACTTGGACAGAGATGGGAGCTCATTCCATTGTGCAGTGCTTGGGTGTTGGACTACTGACCTGCCAACCTTCAAGTCATCAAGCTCACGTCTCAACCACTAAGCCACCGCAGTCCCTCAAAACATTGTTACAACTAAGCTAAAATAGCTACTTCTCTTAAGGTAAGTCTATTCTTCAACTTACTTCATAGAAGCCAATAGCCATAGTGTGTCTGACTGGCACTTCAGGGTCATGGCATAGACAGAAGAACGTAGAATACAATTCCAAATTAAAGTTTTTTGGGTCCACAAAAACCATCATTGCCTAGGAATGGAAAATTATGCAGTGTTTAATGAAGAATAGCACATAAAGGCTTTAAATTACAGAATTGGAATTGTAACACAATGGAAATATCAAAAAGTCTATTAACAATTGCTCAAAACTCTTACTCAAGCAAGTACTATTGGGCTATAGTGCAAAGAAAAAGGTTTTCTTAATAAAAATTGATAACATCATGTATGGCATAAAGACAGTGGATAGAAAAAAGCTTTTCCCTCTTAAAACTCTTGTGTATTTATTACCTCAAGGTGTAGTGACCTCAATAACTTTGCATCTCCCTTGACACCCAATGGGGGGAAAGAGGAAGAAAAGAAGATGTAGTGATGACCATTAACTTGTGGCCTGTCCAGGCACTGAACTAAATGTGCACCTGGATTGATGACAAGGCCATTGGGGGAGGAGCGATATGCCACCCTTTCAGTGTAACTGAAAATTTTCCTTGAAGAATAATCAAAGAGAGTGAAATAATTCATTTATGTTTTCTAGATCATTGCTGGTGCAATGCATCACTTCATTTAAATTAAAACATTTCTTTACATGTCCATGTTACTGCTAATCAAAACTGAAGCTACAGGTAAGGTTTCAATCAGCAAAGAAAAGAAAATTTAAATTTAAATGAAGTGATCCATCATCACATCAGCCATGATCTAGAAGACATTTTAAAAATTGCTTCTCCTCACCATTTGCAAATGATCAGGGGAAGTTTTAAATATCTGATATGAAAAGAGGGTCGTTAGTCCCTTCAGCATGCCTGATGTTTATACTGGGAGCATCCTTTGACAACTGCAAGATTCTGAAACATACCATTCCAAGTATCCATAGGTGCCGAGAATGACATGTATGGGAGTATGATGAAAAAGTAGAACCCCCTAACTGGAGCTCAAAAGGCATGTGTTAGGGGGATGGGACTGGGACTCCTCTGGCATCCAAACTATGTGGGTTATGTAAATAAATAAATAAATAAATAAATAAATAAATAAAGGCAGACCAGCCCACCCCCACATCATTCCAGGTGTTAAACATTCATCTAGACAAGGGTTCCTCAAATTTGACTCTCCAGGTGCTCTTGGACTTCTATTCCCAGGAGTCTAGGTCAGCACATCTGCTGATCAGGGCTTCTGGGAATTGAAGTCTAAGAACATCTGAAGAGCCAAGTTTGAGGAACCCTGGTCTAAACAGTCTCTTATATGACTTTAACTAACAGTTGGGTGAATTAATGGAGACTGGGTCATAATGGCTCTATTAATTCTCTGTGTTTTAATATAGAATGAACTGAATAATACCTACTAAGTACAACAAGATGTTTTCCTACAAAGCCTTGCTTTTGGGATTCCCAGGGGCATTTGCTTTAGCTAATGAGGGAAACAGAATGTTGAACTCTTGGGCTTGATCTAATGGTGCTTTGGCTATGCTGTTGGTATATCAACAATATCACACAGTCAACAGAGCCTCATTACTCCTGATGGTGTAGTATATGTGATAACTACAGAGCAGTTGTAGTCACTGCAACCATCTGGTGTTGAGATCATCTGTTCCCACGGGGTGAGGTATCACCAATACGCAGATGACACCCAGCTGTATATCTCGGTCTGTGGAGATCCAATTGATTCAGTATAAGTTCTATCCAGGTGCCTGGAGGCTGTCAGGGTCTGGATGGAGGACAACGGGCTACAAGACTGAGTGGCTGTGGGTAAGGCATCCTGTGTTATCTCAGGAGCTACCAGCTTTGGTTCTGGATGGGGCAGCTTTTCCCCAAACAGACCCGGTGCATAACCTGGGGTTCTCCTAGACTCGCGGCTACTGCTCAAAGAGCAGGTGGCAGTCGTGGTCATGAGGACTTTTGCGCAACTTCGTGTTATTCGCTAGTTAAGCCTGCTCCTAGATTGGGACTCCTTGTTCATGATCATAATAGTCACCTCCAGACTTGATTACTGTAACACGCTCTACATGGGGGTGCCCTTGGTGACCATTCGGAGGCTATAGCTGGTACAGAATGCAGCTGCTTGGGTAGTGATAAGTTGTGGGCGTTATTCTTCTGCCTCACCACTGCTTCAGGAGCTGCACTGGTTGCCAGTATGTCTCCGGGTGCAATTCAAGGTACTGGTCATTACCTTTAAGGCCCTACATGGTAGTGGGCCAGGATACATACGAGACCGTGTCACCCCGAAAACATCTGTCCATCCCACCAGGGTGGATCGGAGAGGCTCTCTTATCATTCCATCAGCTAGAGAGGTGCATCTCTCTAGCACCAGAAGGAGGGCCTTCTTCATGTCTGCCCCGGCCCATTGGAACCTCCTGCCAACTGAGTTGCACATACAGATAGAGCTACTGCCCTTTTGGAAAGGCCTAAAAACCTGGCTGGCAGGGCAGGTGTGGGGCTCCAGTAATACGGGGTCCCATGTTGGGTAGCTGATCTGGTAGGACAGCCACCCCTCTCTCTCTTTTAAACTTTTAAAACCTTTTTTAAACCTTTTAAACTTTTAAATGTTTTAAATTTTTGAGTTTTTTTGTAAATTTATAGTTTAATTTTTTTAAATTAATTTTGAACCTTGGGGTTTCAATTTCTGAATTTGTAGGGGTATAGTGGGATTGTTTAGTTTGTTTTGTACTCATGTTTTAAATCATACAAAGTTTTAGTTGTAGTTTTAATTGTGGATTTTGAGAACTTTTAGAATTTTAGCCTGTACTGTTTTGATGTTTTTAGGCTGTGTTAAACCGCTGTGGGTCGCCTTCGGCGAGGAGGGCGGTATAGAAATTTAAATAAATAAATTAAAAAAATAAATAAATGATGTATAATCTTTCTCTTCTTCTGTAAGCCGCCTAGAGTCAGGTTCACCCGATTGGGGTGGAATAATAAATCTAAATAAATAAACAAGCAAATAAATAAATAAAGCAAACACAAAAGGTCTCACAGTGGATTTCCTGATCAACACACAGTGCAATCTGGATCAAAAATTCCCCCTTCTAACTCAATCTTGAACAGTTAACAGGCAGAAGTACCATTTGCCAGTTAATCTGGGGCAGACAACAGTAGTGAACAATCTAAAAGCAGCAACTGCCTCTCCCATTCTCGATCAGCAAAATAGCATGGAATGCAGTCACATTAACATCATGGTTCTCTTTCCAGCTACAAGAAAGAACAGCATTTTGGGGATATCTCACTTTAAAGTTAGGACTAGTTTTACAAGGCTATGTTGTACACAAATTATAAACAGACTCTGAAGTAAAATAGTAGTTTACTCACTGGTAAATTGTAAGCACAGTTCTTCCTCACTGATATGTACTTCTTTTCCTGTTCTAGGGTTTGGAGCTGTACCTGGTTCTCATTGTGCCCATTTTCCTGTTCTAATCCCAGTGTGCAAAGCTTCTTATAAAATTCCAAAAATCGCAAATGCTGCTCTGGTGTAAAAACCCCTTCAAACAAATAAAATGTGTATTCAGTATTTTACTTTCACAGGCAGATAGGGAAAAAAGCTTGTCAAGAGAGACTGGTTAATAAAGCAGATAGGGTAGCGCTGTGGACCAATGACACCAGGAAGCAAAATTTTGCTCCATCAAGATTATTTCACATTTTTCTTGTGACATTTATGTGTCCCTTAATGTGGAATTAATCCCTTTGCTCAAGAAATCGCAATTCAGTTTCACAAGGAAAACTTTGTACATTAGTGTGAAACAGTAGAAATTTTCAGAAATGAAATATAAATCGCAGGAACAATATTCTATCTGCATTTTTAAAAAACAGCATCTGCAAATAAAAAGGCCAAAACTCATCAAGACATCTAGAGACACATAGAAGTGCTTGTTTGTACAAAGCAGTGATGACAAACCTTGGCACTCGAGATGTTCTTGGACTTTAATTCCCAGACGCCCTGATCAGCAGGATTGCTGACTTGGTCCTCTGAGAATTGAAATCCAAGAACAACTGGAATGTCAAGGTTTGTCATCACTGGTATAAAGTGAGGGTTTTCTTTGCTCCCTGAAAATGCCAGTACAGTTGTACCTCACTTAAAGAGCATAATGCGTTCCACAGGATTGCTCTTTAAGTGAGTTTGCTCTTTAAGTGAAACACCATCGGAAGTGACCAATTGTGGGGGCGATTGCGAACCCCGATTTATTTATTTATTTGTTTGTTTGTTTGTTTAGATTTATTATCCCGCCCCAATCAGGCCAACCTGACTCTAGGCGGCTTACAGAAAATTCATAAATTAAAACCTTGAGGTTCGAAATTACTTTAAAAAATCAATTAAAAAAGAATTAAACCATGAATTTACAAAGATCTAAAAAAATTAAAAAGGTTAAAAAGTTTAAAAAGATTTAAAAAGTTTAAAAGAGTGAGGGAGGGGTGGCTGTCCCATCAGATCAGCCACCCAACATGGAAATTTATTTATTTATTTAGATTTATTTGTTAAGCGAGTTTTTGGTTGGTTTTATTTGTTAAGCGAAGCGACCATTCAGAGAAAATTTTGCTCTTTAAGTGAGTTACTCTTTAAGCGAGATGCTCTTTATGCGAGGTTTGACTGTATTACATATCACATTGCAAACAGTAACTGAAGCATTTTCCCCAAAAGCAAAGCTAAGTATGATATCTATTACATGTGATTTCAACCACTTGTTTCTTTAAACAGTGGTCCTAAAGAGCACTCCAAATTTTCAAGTATTTAAATCCTGCAACTAACCTATGATGAGTCTGAAAGCAGAAGAGCATTGTAGGAGTAGACTCTGGCTCAAATTAAGTCCTTAATGCAAACCTATTCTGTCCATAGTTTTTGAGGCCTGAAGATGATTTTGATACTTAGCATATTGAAACAGTTCTCACTTTAAAGTAGTCAGAAGTCTGGTATACTGAATCGTGATGCTCTAAGAGACACTGTGTATGCAAGGGTGTATGCATTGTTATCTTGGGCATACAAAAGAAGAACATTGACAACTCTATATCTTACATACTTCTTCTTTGTTCCACCAACTGATAATTTGACATGCATACTCTGGAAATGTTATTTTATGGAAAGCACTGGCCAGAATCCTACAGGACAGTATGGCCAGTTGTCACATTGGCTAAGTATTCTAGGAACCTTTGTCCCAAATAGTAATCCAGCCAAGCTCATGACTTCTTCCATATAAATCACAAGTGTTGATCAATTAGTATTCATTTGAAATTTAACTGAGTTGATGCATCCAGCATAGCTTATTATAAAATACTATTAACATGAGCGAGAGAAAAATGATGGATTTTTTTCATCTTCACTACACCAGATATGAAAATCTTTCTTTTTGGACCATAACCATGATCCCCCTCAGACTCACAACGTCAGTAGTTTTAGTTGCATTTCAGCAGTTTATTATTTATTTATTAGTTCAAATTTATATTGCCACCCACTAACCGTAGCGACTCAGGACGGCTTAAAAACAATACATTACAATACAATATGTTGATAGGGGCACAGAGGGAGGGGTGGCGAAGTCCTCAACCTGCCCTGGCTTCTTCTTCCCTGGCCGTTGGTGTGGGTGTTTGACCACTGTGCCACAAGGGCTCTTGCTTGGCTGAATGTCACTTGTTTTTGCTATGATTTTGAATTAATCTATTTTTAAGCCAATGCAGAAAGGCACAAGAATGTTTCCATGACATCAGACTCTATGAGACAGATCTACAAAATGAATTGTCCTCAATAGCCCTGCTCAAGCCTGTGAAGTAGCTGAGTGTTTTCTGACCTAGGATTGTTATCTTCCAACACAACCTTTTGTTTCATTTTGGACTGTCTCATCATAGGGTTTTTTGTGGGAAAGAAAGCTCAGCAGTGATTCACTATTGCTATCTTCTGCACAGTACTAAGAAAAGTTAGCTTGAGTGTCACTGCTGTTGGTTCCTCCACGAGTGTAAGCTTCAACTACCCCTGCTGCTCTGAAGAGGATGGATGTCTCTTAGCTTGGTGCCTCAGCTATGGTTATTCTGCTTTAGGTGCCCATGCTATGAGTCCAGGCTCATAATACAAGAGATCTCAAAAATGGACTCCTTCTTATTCTTATTCTGTGTCTAGGCTAGGTGTGAAACTGCCAAAGCGAAGCCACCTTTGGGGAGTTCATTCCGTACTTCTTTTCACCTGACCCAAATGGACTGAGGAGCCACCAAAGTGGATGTGCCATTTTAGGCCTTGCATGCAGGCAACATTTCCCCCACAAGGAAAAACAGTGGCTTTCATTTAAGACACATATAATTAAAACCTTTAAATGAGATTAAGTGACCCAAAAATACTGCAGA
This sequence comes from Furcifer pardalis, assembly GCA_030440675.1. Lineage (NCBI taxonomy): Eukaryota > Metazoa > Chordata > Lepidosauria > Squamata > Chamaeleonidae > Furcifer > Furcifer pardalis. The sequence continues at coordinate 23,580,701 of CP126894.1, forward strand.
CTCAAATTCATTAATAGTATATCTTTCCTTTTTCTGCTCTTCCCTGAGACAAAGAGACTACTTCGTTCGGAAACTAGTACAGTCAAACCTTGCATAAACAGGGTTTCGCTTAAAGAGTAACTAGCTTAAAGAGCAGAATTTTCTCTGAATGTTCGCTTCGCTTAACAAATAAAACCAACCAAAAACTCACTTAACAAATAAATCGGGGTTTGCAATCCCCCCCCCTCACAATTAGTCATTTACAATGGTGTTTCGCTTAAAGAGCAAACTCACTTAAAGAGCAATCCTGTGGAACGCATTATGCTCTTTAAGCGAGGTACCACTGTAGATAGATAGATAGATAGATAGATAGATAGATAGATAGATAGATAGATAGATAGATAGATAGATAGATAGATAGATAGATAGATAGATAGATAGATAGATAGATAGATAGATAGATAGATAGATAGATAGATAGATTTTAGCAGACTTAATTATCAACAACATTCTTTCCAATCATATTACTTTTGGATATGTCAATAAAACAAGAGTGCTTAGGACCACAGTACAGTAATACCTTGGATAACGTTTACCTCGGATAACGCTAAAATTGCACAACGTTAAGTAATCTGGGGAGGAGAATTGGATTGAATAACGTTATGGTCCTATGGGATGGATCGGATAACAACCGCTAAAGCCTGTGTGGTTACAATGTATCTCTATGGAGCTTTAACGTTATCCGATTCATCCCATAGGATTTTAACATGCATCGGATAACACTAAAAATCGGATAACACCAAGACTTGTGCAACCAAGTCTTAGCGTTATCCGAGGTATTACTGTATTAAAAAAATAACCCAGCAACACCCCTTTAAAAGAAAGTGTTAAGGACCTTTCAGTCATACCATATAGTCCATTACAAAGCTTCCCTAAATGGAAAGACAATGAAACCAGAATAGACTCGTCTGTTTTGAAGGATTTTTCACAGAATGATTTCACTAACGGGAGGATGGTTTGACTTCTATCATCTGAAAAACAGAAAAGTTTAGAAAGATGAACAATGGGACCTTTTATGGTATATATTCAAAACATGAACATTAGCATATTAAAAAATATAATTGTGGAGGAAATACCATTGAATAGGATCGATGAAGCAGACTTCCAATCTTACCTGCATCAAACATTTCCAGCAGATTAACCAGGGTCTCAAAAGCTGCAAGACGTACACTGCTGCTTTCATCTCTTGCTAATTCTACCAGCTCAGGAAGCACTACATTTTTTGTTAGATCAGTCCTACCAAAGGGGAAAAAATACAAGAGCAGATGATAGCTACTGTAAGAACTATCTCCCTTTACAATCACCTGTTATGTATGCATAAAGATTTTCTCTACACTTAACCACTGTGTTGGATCCAGGAGATGTTAGTCATGCCTTGGCCCCTAGAAACCATTAAACCAAGAACAACTTAGGCCCACTGCTTTCAACTTAATTAAACTGTGACTAACTTCTTCTATATTCATCCTCTAGTAACAGAAAACAACTAAGAAGCAATTAAGGAGATTGTTTACTTCATCCCTCACAGACAGTTTCACACTCTGAGAAGGGTTTAGATATGCTTTTAACCTAAAATGGGGATCTTGACTTGCCATCAATTGAAAGCTGAAATCATTGCTTGCACAAAGTAGCAAATTTTAGACATTTGTGTACTATACAAAGCATTGGAGCTGATTGGTATTTTGATAAGGGACAAAGGTATGGAGTGATTCTGTTTGTACTATGGAAATATCCAACCATTTTTTGTTAACTTTCTTCTAGATAATTAACTGGGGAAATATTCATTAAAAATTACCAACAAATACATTAAGAAATAATTATAAACAAATTCAAAATGTATGTATGTATTTATTTTTAACATTCATATACCACCCAACTCAGTGCAAGGTCTACTCATGTTGGTTTCCAATGTAATAATATGCAAACTTAAATATAAAAATCCACAATTAAAAATAACAAATAATGCAAATCCAACTGACCAGCACCAGGAACTAGTCACAAGAAATCTTCTACAGAGGCTTATCCAAAACGTTTCTTGTTTTTAAAAAATCATAAAGTGGGATGGGGGATATGTATTGATGTTTGGGGAGAGAAATACATGTCAGCTGCTGAAAAACTGTATTCAGGGTTCTGACCCTATTTCTGTCACCTTTTACTTTTGCTCCTCACCTATTCATTACAACTTAAAGTAGTTCTTCTGTCAGACATTTAGGCTTTACCACAGGAATTGTCTCTTTGCCTTCTTTCCTAACAATATCTCTGGTCTAAATCCATAATTCATCTGGTTCATAGTCAATTAAGTTGACTGTGGAATAAAGAGCCAGAAATACCTTCACCAATGTTTACATCCCTGCAAACAAGAGCCCAGCAGGTACTGGAGAATTCTGGTGAAAACATTCATTCATTCACCAATCACCCGTCTGGACAGTGTACAGCCAATAAAAATGTATCAAATTTTACAAGATAACACAACCAACAACCAACAAGGCATAAGAAAAAACAAAACACCTTAAACATTGTGATAATACCACCTGTAGACCCCCTGAATATGGTCCTGAAGTTCTAGGAGGAATAAATAATAAGGAAATAATAATGAGATTGTTTAAATAATTTACTATAATTCAAATGTTGCACAATCTCACTGATGATGTCATCCAATTTATTTCTAAATCTCTAGAGAGTAACATGGGACCTGGGTTATATACTTATGTTTACAGATGATGACAATGATATGGAGATATGTGTAGATGTGTTCATTTATTTCCTGCATAAGTACTGCTGATTTTGATTACACAAAACAGTAGTTTGCATGACTTGAGACAAGTAATGAATATGATCTCAAGCTGATGAAATATAGTGTTGCTGGATTTATTCCAGCAATCAAGAATAAAAATAGTTTCTTGCAGTATTTATGACACAGTAAGGTGTAGGAACTGGTAGAGTAACTTGTCTATTTGCGCTTCCTGGGTGCAAGAGTTATCTGGTGAGGTGCAAGAAATCTTAGGAAAGATAAATGTGGGACGTTTTTCTGTAGGCATAAGTATTAAGAAAAGTTCAGATTTTCTTTACACAGCTTTGCTCACAGCATTAAATATTTGGTATTATTGTGTTTTGCATTGCTTTTTTTTAAATGCATGCTTGTGATGGGGTGGAATTCAGTTTTAAATCCTCATAACTAACCCCGCTCTGTGGTACTAGGGAGTCTCAGAGAAATGCTGGAGGTGAAAAAGGGAATGTAAGATGAGCCTTATGTGGAAAAAGAGAAAAAAAGCTGTTGAACTAATGTCAGTAAGAAAATGGGGGAGGATATGGTTATAAGCAGGGTCCATGTATGCTTTCCAGGTAAGCAAAGGAAAACAAAGAAAATAAAATTAGAAAAATGCTGAATTGGAACAAATGGTGGATTGTGAAACAGACACAACTTCCTATGAAGAAAGGCAGTCATTCTCAGATAAAGCTTTCGTTACTCAAAAACTTGAATTGGCCTGAGTGTTTAAATGGGCGGGGGGGGGGGGGATATTATGCTTCAAAGCAGACTGAAAATAACAGAGGCAAACATCTAAGATCTTTGCTGCCCCATCCCAAATGCTCATATCCAAATTTAACATTATCTGCAGATGCTCCAAAATATACAACATCAAAAAGCAAGATTTAAAAAGTTTCTAAAACTTCTAAAACAGTGCAGTTAGAGCTTCAGACTACAGCTGAGTAGTTGTTGTTATGTGACATCAAGCAAGAATCACATTATAGCTGCTTTAATAGGACTTTCAAGGTGAGATACTTAAATGGTTTTACCAGTTCCATATCCTTAATGAGCTTCCATGGCTGAGTGTAGATTCAAACCCAGGCTTACTGAATTCTAGTTCATTACCCTATTCGCTACACCACATTGGATAGGCCCTACAACTGTGTAGCCCCCATGTTCAAATCCCCTCTCAGCCATGAAACATTGAGACACATATATCTCAGCCTAAAGATTGTTGTAAGGATAAAAGAGAAAAGGCTTAATGGGAATGAGAAAATCCTGGCACTACCCCTTTCCCTTGCTCAAAAGCAAGTTGTATCCAACTATAGGATTTGGTGCTCATCTCCATTTACAGCCAAAGAGCCAGCGTTGTCTGCATCTGCAAAAGTTTATGTGGTCATGTGGCAGCACAATTATATGCCCTAGCACACAGAATGCTGTTACATTTTCCCACCAAAGTGGTGCCTATTTATCTGGTCACTCGGTGACCCAAATCTGTTGGCCAATCTGAGCCCCCCCCCTCAATATTTTAATGTTTTATTTTCTTGACTTGCTCACCTTTTGATTGTTGAATTTTAAACTTTTAATCTGAATTCTAGGGAACAGCCTTGATTTTTAATAATTTACCATTAAATTGATGTTTTTAAAGTTTAATTATGACATGTCAAGCCACCCAAAGTCGCCTTGGTGAGTGGGGCAGCATAAAAATATAAATAAATAAATAAATAAATCTAATTGCAATTTCTTGCTTTTGAACTGCTAGGCTGGCAGGAGGTGGGACAGAGACAAGAGCTCACTCCATTGTGCATGACCCGGGTCTCAAACTACTGACCTGCAGAGCTTCCAGTCATCAAGTTCAGCATCTTAACCACTAAGCCACCACTGACCATTCCTGGGACTTCCTACACAATATAAATTGATGGGCCATCCAGATATTTAGCACATCACCCTCCCTAACACCCATCCACTGTGCTGAATGATAAAAGACTATGGAAGATCAAATTGTTGTCCAAAATATCTGAAGAGCTTGAAGTTCCACATTCCTGCTACAAGTGCTCCTGGTGGGTAGCACAGTTAAGAACTCACAGTTCAGTATGCCATCAGACCACACCAATGGGTTGGAATTACATACTGGCAAAAAAGAGTTTGCAAAATAATTGTATATTAAGAAAAGATTTAAACAGAGAGACGAATGTCATTTGCCAAATTATAAAGAAAAATTTGGAAGATAAAAGTGCACAGAAATAAAAGCAGGGGGAGATAACAGCAGGTGAGTTGCTCCATAGAGAAGAAAGATAAAGAAGAAAAAGGGAAATAATCTTTTTTTCAGGAGTAGAAATGCATAAATGATAAGAGGACTGAGACAGCATCATTAGATTTTTGGCAGAAAACAAACGATTTGCTTTGGGATGGGTTGAAGACTAGAAAGGGTGGGTTGAAGACTAGAAAAAACTAACATGCAAAAGAAAGTGAAAAATCAGGGAAGCACTGAAAATAGAGGTCAAATATACCACTACTTTTCTCTAACATATTTTCTTTTCCTTTAAACTTCTGAGGGTGGAAGAGAAACAAGAAAGTCTTTTCTGATATTTTTGCTCAAAATCTGACCCCCTGCTCAGTTTAACATACAGAGCAAAAAAATACAGATATCAGGAACAGGATACAGATACAGTATCTGTATCTTTTCCCTTGTGAAGGAAGAAGCAGCAGAAGAAGATATTTTGAGTGGGGAACATGTCTGGAGGGAAAGGATTAAGCCGCTTAACTCTTCTCCACCTATTTGAAATGCCTCTGCTAAAACTCAGCTTTGGAGGATGCTTTCTATGTTGAAAAGATAAATTAAAAAATAGAAAAAAGCATTAGTTAAAAGAAAGACATGACTGAACATTTCAGAGTGGCTCTGAATGAGAATGAGAGAATGGCACAAATGAGAAAATGGCAGTGGAGAACTGGGGGAAGAAGTGTGCTACAGGAAAATTTAACCCTCACAGTTAATAACGTGTTTATAATAAGACGGACGCAGCTGCTGACATGGCTTAGTGGTTAAGACTATGACCTTAGAGACTGGAAGGTTGGGTTTCAATACCCAAGGGCTACACTTGGGGACATGAAAGGAGCCTCATTTGGGCATCCACTGAGTGGAGTTTCTCCAGCAAAAATCCTTTCAACCCATATTATTATTATTATTATTATTATTATTATTATTATTATTATTATTATTATTATTATTATTATTATTATTATTATTATTATTATTATTATTATTATTATGAGAAGGGCTCATCTTTTCCCCTTCGTTGGTATTTCTTTATTCAGGAGAAGTCTGCATAGGGGAGACACTCACATCAGCAAGGATCAAACAGGTGGCAATAGGCTAGCTACTTGTCTTTATTGTAGTTGATGTCTGTGGCCTATGTGTCCCTCTACTGCCACCTGATCAGCAGTAGTTGCTCTCATATAAGTAGATAAACAACGGAAACCACAGATAAATGCAAATGACTTCCTAAATTGTAAGGAATTAGCGCAGTTATAACAACACATGAAGTAATCTGAAATACTGATCACTAACATACTACATTCCTGATACATAATTAAAGGTAAAGGTCTCCCTTACTCAAAAGCCAATCATGTCCAACTCTAGGGGGTGGTGCTTATATCAATTTACAGTCAAAGAACCAACTGCTGACCTGCTCACCTTCATGTCATCAAGCTCAGTGTCTTAACCACAGAGCCACCATGACCACCTTGAAGCATAATTATTTCCATATAAATCAACACATTAAAGCAGAAGTTCTCAACCTTTTTAAGCCGGGGGCTGAGTTACGCTCCCTCAAGACAGCTTTGGGGGCCGGATAGCCATTTTGCCCTTACTCTACCACATGGCACCTCCTGGTGTGGTAGAGGCGGTGGGGGGCCACATGAAATGGCACCGCAGGTTGAGAATCCCTGCATTAACATAATATCTGTTCTCTTGTGACCTACCTCTTTGCCCCAGGGTAATTGAGTTTCTGTTATGCTGAATTAGTCACCCTTAGACAGATAGCCACAATCATAAGGAAGTTCTCTATTTCACTGCAAATCTGTTGCCAATAACTTAGCTCTTCTAACCTATGGTGACTCCATGAATTAATGATCTCACACAGATCCTATAATTCCTACTGTCTTCAGCTATCCTTGACATTCCTGCCTTTCCCAATGAGTTTACATGAAACATAATGAGTCACTATCTCCTTTGTGCTTCAAGCTTAACCCCTATTAACTGCCCTTCAGATTATCACTGTTATTCTAATGTGATTATACTGCATCACAAAAATATATATATATATTGTGTCCTACTTGGTCTAATCCATGTGTCCTATTTTATTTATTTAGATTTATATCACCGCCCACTCACCATGGCGACTCAGGGTGGCTTACAATCAGCAAAACAATACAGCACACACAAAAATAATACATTTTTCTAAATCAATAATAGATTTCTCTCTCCCCTCCGGCTATTGGTGGGTGTCCTATACTAAATCAAGTGCGCTGAATCCAAATCTGAAGTCTGATTCTGCCTAGGACATCAGGATCTTAAGTTAGCAAATCTCACCCTTTTGGTTAGGTTCTTGCATTGATAATGCTGGGTAGATTTGCCACAAGTGTAGCAAAAATTGTCCGGTTTATTAACACAGCTGTGCCTACTCATCTTTAGCTCAAAACAGACTCACTATGGCCTAGCTGTACTAACCAATAAGATTGTTTCACTCTAGAAACAAGCCCTTGGTCCATCTTGCCTTATATACCTATTTCTGATGTCAGCTCACTGACTTGCCCAGACATGCCCAGCCGCTGCTGGAACATGCATGCCACTAGGGGACATGATTCAGCTGAGGCAGCAGCAGACATAGTGGTAGCTGCAAATGTTATAATGTTCCCATGTAAAAATACATTACCCAATTAATGACCATTTGAACAGCTATTTTGTTGTTGTTCAGTCGCACAGTCGATTCCGACCCTCTGCGACCCCATGGACCACTGTCCGCCAGGCACTCCTGTCCTCCACCATCCCCCTCAACTCGCTCAGCTCTGTGCCCATTGTCTCTAAAATCCCATCTAGCCATCTCATCTTGAGCCGTCCCCTTCTTCTTTTGCCCTCGACCCTTCCAAGCATCAAAGCTTTCTCAAGTGAATCCTCTCTTCTCATTTGATGTCCAAAGTACTTTAGCCTCATCTTTATTATTTGACCTTCTAAGGAACAGTCAGGGATAATTTCTTCTAAGATTGACCTATTTGTTGAACAGCTATAGCATGCCTTAAAATCTGTACGTGGTGGCAAATTCTGAGTTCATATTTGGAATCAGGACACTTGATATCATGTAAATCACATATATTATTCCCAATACCAAAATTGCTGTTGTGCAGGGTTATTTATGTAATTGTACAAATTGTACTTACCCTATTCCTTGAGCTATGAGCTCCAGTTGCCGGCACATGCAGGAACGAACTTCATATTCTACATCCTGACAGAGTGATTTTACCAGAGGAAGAATTTCTCTTTTAACACTAAAAATAAAAGGGAACATTTGTATAAATAAATACATATAAGAAAATCCTAACTCCATTTAAGTGACATATTTCAGTCAATTTATGCCATAGTAAACTCTTGACCTCCATGCCACATTTTATCATCTTATTTACATTTTGGAAGTTCTGAATAACAAGAAAACAAGAGCTGCTGGTAACAAACGTTAAGTTGCATTTGCTCAGGTTTTAGGAATAAACAAAATATGCCAAGCATCACAACTAAAACAATATTTTATAAAGAAATTCTACAGATCATCAGAAAACATAAATGTGTTCATATAAATGCAAATCTTTGTTATTTTTTTACAAGATTATGTGCTCACAAGCAAAAACAAAAGTGAAATTTATTATGCACTGCCAATGTGCAAATTAAGAACAAGGATTAATCACATGGAAATAGATTTGTTCAGACTAAACTGATTTGTTTCAATCTGCATTTGATCATACAAGATCTTTCTATCAGTTACCACATATCTTCAGTCCAAGTCTGCTAACACAAACATTCTGGGTATTAATGGGAAGTTTTAGGAAATGACAAGAGCCTTTAAGATAGTCAACAACAACAACCTCACATTGTAGTTGATGTTGTTCATGCTCCAGCAGTGACAGCTGCATTCCCTGAAGCTTTTCAGCATCATACCTTTCCTTTGCACCAGTAAGAAGAGCAGAAACATTGCCCATATTCTAACCAAGTTCATGGGGTTACCACTTAACCAGATCTGACACTACAGTAAAACCTCAATGTTCCTACTTACAAATAATTCGACTTATGAATTGGTTCTGCACTGAAATCCATGCCTCAAGTTACAAACATGCCCTGATTTACGAATTAATTATTTTCCCTCTGTGTTGCCTCCAGTGAAGCAAAAAACGCCATTTCTCCTATGGGTTTGCTTCAGGTTACATAATCTGATTCCCCAGAATGCACTGTGCACATGCAGCCTTTCTGAGCCCTGTAGGTGGCAGTAGAGTGTTTGGAGTGATTTCTTTGTCTGGATCTTTGGTGCCAAAATGGCTGCCTGTTGCTGTTTCTTGCTGGATTTTTCTGAGTTTTCTGTCCATTTTCAAAGCCTCTTTAAGGTAAAGAACAGCGTTTTTGCTTATGCATGCTTTCCTTTCAATGCTGCTGTTGTTTTTGGGTGGTTTGATTGTTTTCTGGAGGGTGGGGTGGGGACTGTTTTGATTTTTGGAAGGGGGCTTTTTCTTTATCCCTATGGGAATGCCTTGAGTTACAAACAAATTCGACTTAAGAACAAGGCCACGGAACTGATTTTATTCATAACTCGAGGTTTTACTGTACTTGAAATTATTATGTGCCAAATAACCATTTCAGGGAATGTTTCCTATTTTCAATGTGGAAGAGAAGAGTGGGAAATAGAACTGTGACTACAAGCAAGGTTTGGGCACTTTACCCTTATATTCAGGGGAAACATCAAGATGGGAGCTTCTTTATAACTCATTAGATTCTAATGATTAGATTCCAGCATAAGAAAGCTGCTTCCGTTGAACCCTACTCCTACACTCTTTGGTTCAGTTCATCAACTTATTCAGAAGAGGTCTTTCACCTCACCCCACAAAGTTCATTTTCCATCACAATCCTTTGAACATGTGAAAAACCCACAAGCTACTTACATATGAGTGTCAAACTTGTTAGCTAATTTCCCCAAGATTTTACAACTAACCAAACGAGACTGAAGTGTTTGGGAAAGTTGTGCCTTGGAAACAAGAGGATTCAGGATCTACAGAGTTGGGGTAGAAGAAGAAATTCAAACAAGAAATTTAGAAGTAAACAGAAGGCAAACAATAAATTTCATTCCATTTTACCAATATACAGTATTCCATTTCTTTAACTATCTCGTAAAGGTAAAGGTTTCCCTTGCTCGAAAGCCAGTCGTATCCGACTCTAGGGGTCAGTGCTCATCTCTGTTTCTAAGCCAAAGAGCCAGCGCTGTCTACTTCTGCAGACGTTTCCATGGTCATGTGGCAGGCATGACTAGGCAGGCACATGGAACGCTGTTACCTTCCCACCAAAGTGGTTCCTATTTATCTACTTGTGATTTCTTGCTTTCAAACTGCTAGGTTGGCAGGAGCTGGGATAGAGACGGGAGCTCATTCCATCCTGCAGTACTCGGGAATCGAACTGCTGACCTCCCGCCTCCCAGTCAGCGTCTTAGTGACTTGAGCCACTGCAGTCCCTTTTGATATAAATGTGTTAAGTTGCTCATAATCACATAGATGTTAATTTACCATGTCATGACCACAGAGAAGTATTAAGTTACTCAGTTACATTTTATGAAATTATTAATTACTTTATAAAGTCATATCTTTGCCAAAGTATGTAAGGTTTGGTTTGCATTGTTCATTAATATAAGCAAAGCAATAAGTCTTTTGAGTGATTCTGCTCGCTATTTTATAAAGTCTAACGCTAAAGTAATTAGTTACCTATAGTTACTTATAATTACTCAGTTAATTACTAATATAAGTCACAAATACTTTCTGATAGTGTTTTTGTCATCCATTTAAGATTTATATTTGGTAATTTTTATAAAGCCTTGTATTGGTGAGCCATATATGCTTGCATTTATTCATATTTACCCATGTAGTTAAATAAATAAATAAAAATAAACTTTATTATGTTCATTGCCTCTCAATAATCATTGTGTAAGGGTGTGCATGTATTTTATTTGGTTGTTCAGTTGCACAGTTGATCCATATCCTTTGCGATCCCATGAACCATTGCCTGCCCGGCACCTCTGTCCTCCACCATCCTCCTTAGCCCACCCAGCTTTGTGCCCATTTGTCATGGGAAGACCCTATTTTCTTAACGTTCCCCAAAGATGGAGGAGACCTGGTTCTTACCAGGCCTCCAAAAATCATTTCTTCTCTGTGTCACGTAGTCTGCTTGTTTTCAGTACAGTGCGTTTCCATCCTTTATCTCCTAGCTAGAAGCAGAGGCCTCTTGTTTTGGCTATACCAGAGCCAGTGTCTCTACACGTGTGTAAACAGTTTCCATGTTATGGGAAAATTCTCCTAGAGTGCAGGAGAGCCTCTGATTAGATCAGAGGGCACCACATGGGTCAGCAAACTCCTTTTTGGAGAGAGGAGTGTTCAGTTCTGCTGGGAATGTCTATGGTTTAACTTGCCTGGGAATTGTTCCTTTTTGTGTCACCATGATTGCCTAGGCCTTTGGTTTTGCTTTTGGACTGATTCTATGCACCTGAACCTTATCTACGTTTTTCTTTATGGACTATGCTAATGGACTATGCTTTAAGAAACCTGATTAATAAACCACATTTTGCTTGAAGAACGTCTCTCTTTTGTGGGCAAGAGGTAACTATAACTCAAACACACACACGACACCCTACCAAGATATATCCCTATCTACAAATAATTACTTTGTGGCATTGGATGTGTCCAGAACGGAGTTGCAGCTAAGTTTAGCTACTTTTCACAGGCTGGCTCTTTTGCTGGGTAACTTAGCGGAGTCCTGGAATGAGCGTGGAGAGACCCCTAGGAAGGGCAAGACGGCCGGTAGCCTGACACCATTGCATCTACAATACCATCTAGCCATCTCATTTTTGACCGCCCCTTCTTCTTTTGCCCTCCACCTTTCCCAGCATCAAGGCTTTCTCAAGTGAATCCTCTCTTCTCATTTGATGTCCAAAGTACTTTCACTTCATCTTTACTATCTGACCTTCTAAGGAGCTGTCAACCTATTTGTTCTCCTCGCTGTCCAGCACGTACGCTGGGACACACATTTTCTTGAGTATTCTGGATTTTTGGCAAGAAGATAGAATCGGGGGTTTCAAAGGTAGAGGACAAGTGTCTACTGTGCCTTATGCATAGGGAACACTATTCCCATCAGGGTCAGTTTGACCATGTCAGGAATTCCTTAATCCAGGGGTTCCCAACCTTTTCAAGCTAGGGGCTGGGTCACACTCTCTTAGTCAGCTTTGAGGGCCGGATGGCCATTTTGCCCTGCCTGCATGATGGGGTGGCCATTTTGTCCCAACAGCTTCAAAGGGATATCCATTTTGTTTCTCGAATGCCCTTGGAGGGGTGGAGGGCCACATGAAATGGTGCCGCAGGCTGGATTCAGCCCACGGGCCTTAGGTTGGGAACCCCTGCCTTGATCTAACATCCTGTCGAAGCAGGAAATCCACAGCTTAGATATGGCAGACGGCCATTTAAATGTTGTTTTAAAACATCCAATGAAACAGAGTGACTACCTTTTGAGACAGTAAACTATGCAACAATGGAATGTATCCTTAGAAAGCTCTTGCTAACATTCACTCAAGCTTTTATTTCTTGATTGAATCCATTAGTTCACATTCTTTCCTCCAAAGCTGCACAGAAGCTTGCTCTATCTTCTAAACGACAGGACTTCAAATATCTAAAGATGCCCATTACATCACTTTTCAGTCTTCTCTTCAAACATAACAACTTTCTCAGCCTAGTTTCCAGACCTTTTATCACATTATTCACTCTCAGTATGCTTCTGAAACTGGTGCCCAGATGCAAACAAAGTATATGAGGTGAGCACTAATTAAAGCAAAATAGAATATTAATGCATCCATTGATCAGAAATGTTTGTTGATGCAGCCGATTTTTGCACCAGCTTTTTTCCCTGCTGCATCACACTCCTAGCTTGTCTTTACTTGTAACTTGCTAAAATCCCTAGATCCATATTCCATTTAGTATTACCGCATATCACCAACGATACACTTGTGTATCAAACTCCTTTTACTTAAACATTTAACATTTTTCCTTGCTGAAACTCATGTTGTTTCTTTTGGCTCTATTCTCCAATCTTTTACAGTACTGTATTGTATCTTGAATTGTCATTCTGTGTTCAGAAGTAATAGCTATTCATCCCTGTTTAGTGTCCTCCATAATTTGATTAGCATCCCCTTCTATTCCTTTATCCAAGTTATTTATAAAGGTGTTAACAACATCAAACTAAGGACAGAATTCTACAGCAGTCATTTGGCCTTTTTCTCCAGAACACCAGGGAAATACTGGTTAAGTTTCTTTTTATTATGACCTGTCAACCCACTATTTGGTAAATGACTTCTGACCTATTTAGAAAAAACATACACTTATTGCACTAAAATTCATATCTAAAACAAAGGTCACTTCCAACTTTATTATTTGCACTCATAGAAATGCTTCTCCAAGCCACCTCATGAAAAGTGCTGACATGTAGTGAAGAATTCATTGTATCTGTGGCTTACTTTCAAGAGGACAATTCCTCTATACTGTACTGTATATAATTTCAACTGATCTCTCTCTGGCTCATTACTAATTTTTTCACGTTTGGGAAAAAAGCACTATGTGTCTTTCTCCTTTTGTTATCTTTCTTTCAGGAATGGCTTCTTGAGAGGCTGCTATGAATGGAAAATGTGAAATCAGAAACAAAACAAATCTGGCAAAAGAAATACTTGACATTTAGAGTAAATGAAACTCTGAAGTGCTTTTCCTGCTCTAATTAATTAGATTATAAAAAGCCTATATTCCCTACCAACATAAAGATAAAATCATCTCACCATTTATATTCCACAAAAAGCAAGTCAGGAAAGTTAATATTATCTTGTTTTACAGTGCTTCCAGAAAATAAATGCACAAAGTCAATTAATTTATTCCCCAAGTAGAATTTTATTAGGAAAAAATAGATTAAAAAGGCTGTTCTCTCTTGAAACTAACATTTTCTCTATTTGTACCTTTTCGGGGGAGGGGGGGATAGAAAAAAACTATGAAATAAATGCAGGAGGAAGGCAATACCTACTGCATTTATTTGATTTTGTGTATGGATCACACAACTGTCTTTGGATTTCAGTAATTAAACTATTTGTTCTATACCAATTTATTGACAAGAGTACACTTTTGTGAATTTGCGGCTTTCCTTTGGTAAGATAGGTATCCTAGTGGTACAAATTAACTTCTGAATGGGCATAAGCTGCTTTGCAATATGATATAAATAATGAGTGCCCAAAGCTCTTCACTTACATCTTTCCTGCAATCTTTATAACTCAATACATTTTGATTCAGTGAGCAGAACAAACACAACTCACTGCACAACAACGATTTTGTTACTGGAATAACAGATGTGATTTACATGATATCGAGTGTGCTGATTCCAAATCTGCACTCAGAATTTGCCTATCATGTACAGATTTTAAGAATCAGGCATGCTATAGCTGTTCAAATGGTCGGTAATTGGGTAATGTATTTTTACATGGGAACATTATAACAGTTGCAGCTACTACTATGCCTGCTGCCGCCTCAGCTGAATCACATCCCCTGGTAGCATGCATGTTCCAGTAGTGGCCAGGCATTTCTGGGCAAGTCAGTGAGCTGACATCAGAAATACAGTAAACCCTTGTTGAACAAGCAGCTCACAGAGCAACTAATTAACTTAATGACTGGAAATTGTTAGGAAATAGCACCCTTGTGTGGTGACTAAAAATCACACAGCAACTGGAACTTCTTCCTCCCATGCTGCATTGTGCCTGGGAGGGGAGTTTGTGAGTTTGCATGCAGTAGAGATTGTGGAAAAGGACCTTTTTTGGAAGAAAAATTTGAGTTCCATTACTGAGCAGTGCAAGAGCAGGAAGTATTTGAATTCGATGTTTTTGGGGATTTGAGGGGAGGTTGGAGGTTTTTTTTAAATGGCATTTAAGGGGATTACAGTATTAAAATGGGAGTGTGGGAGCCATTTTCTATTTGTTCTTGGAGTGTTTTTAGTTTGAAATTTTGGAGGGGCATTAGTATATTGAGCATTTTTGCATGGTTTTTAATCACCATTATGCATTGTGTGTTGGGGGGGGGGGTTCTATGTTGGTTTCTACATGCCCTTGGCATGCATTTTACTGTGTTTGGCTTTTTTGTTTTGTACCTACTTTGGCTCATGGCCAGTGTACATGTTCATCTGTGCATGTTACAGTGTTTTGTGCCCAGTGGAGAGAGATTTTACTGTGTGGACAGATTTTTGGGATTTTCATTAGCTTGTGTGGATAGACTTGGTGCTCTTGGAATGGAGAGCTGTGATGTGGTTGTTAAGAATTTGTTTTATGTTTAGAACCACAATTTAGTGACAGGGTCCTTTAAAAAAACAAGAAATGAGGAAAATCCTGGCTGTTCTAGTGCTGAACAGTTGCCCCCTTCTCTTCCTCCTCCAGTTAAAAACAGTGTTTAAATGTGTTTGCACAATTTTTAAAATGTTGGACAGTTGCAGTTTGCCATGTTCCCCTGTTGAAGTGTGTCTTATGTTGAGTTGTACTTTATGCCTTTAAAGAACACTCTATTAATGAGTTTTGAACAGGTACCCTGTAAAAGACTCTTTTTAAAAAAACTTTATTCTTGATATGTGATGTTTTAAAAGTTGAAGTTTGATGTTTGAAATGTTATTCCTTGATTCACCATGTCCCTGCACAGTATTTATGCAGTTAAAATGCACTTTATAAAGAATTTCGAACATTTAAAAATGGTTTTGGGGCTTTTTTCTGAGATCTGGAAAGGAATAATTGCTTTTCAATGCATTCCTATGGAAAAATGCATTTCGCTGAAAGAGCAACTCACGTAAAGAATGATCCTGTGGAACGCATTATACTTGTTAAGTGAGGGTTTACTGTAGGTATATAAGGCAAGATGGACCAAGGGCTTGTCTCTAGTGCGAAACTATCTTATTGGATAGTACAGCTAGGCCATAGTGAGTGTTTCGAGCTAGAGATGAGCAGTCACAGTTGTGTTAATAAACCGGACATTTTTTGCTACATTTGTGGCAAATATACCCCACGTGATCAACGCAAGAACCTAACCAGGAGGGTTCAAGACTGAATAATGTAAACAATGTATTTTCTGAAAATTTTGAAATGGTAGCCATGTCAGTCTGTTTTTCCAAGCATATCATAGAGTAAACAAAACAAAAAGACAAAAAACACTGCAACACTTTAAAGACTGCTATATTTTAAAGTTAGCTTTTGTGGATTCATCAGTTCATCAGACATCAGCTACTTCCACTTCATCAGACATCAGCTATCATTAAAATATAGCAATTAGTCTTTAAAGTACCGCAACATTTTTTGTCTTTTTGTTTTGTTTACTCTCTGAAATGTATTATCTGTAATTGCTTTTTTTGGCTGCTGCCATTAAAACGTAGCTAACATTGGATCCTTCTACATTTATATCCTATTTATTACCCTAATTTAATAAATTCTTTCCTACCAATTTGAACTGAAAGCAACATACAATTAAAGCATATGTCTTTCTTTTCATTTATATAGAATGCTTCAACCTACAGCTTGTACATTTCTGATTCATACTGCAGGTTCTGGACACCATTTGGGGTAAAACAAAATTGAGAGCAGGAACATTTATACAACTAGGAATAATTTGCAGAGAGAGAGAGAGAGAGAAATTACCTCAAGTCTGATGGTTTCTTTTGGCAATGCTTCTATTGCAGCAAGAAGAGTTTCTAGCCAGGCATTACTGACACCTATGAGATACAAATGGAATATAGACAGATGTGCATGTTCTGTCACGTAACTTTCATAAAGCTCTTTTAATTTACAATTGCATTTCACAGCTTTCTGAAATAAGAACTCTTACAAGTTTGATGGAAGTTCTTTGGGAAACTGGAGGCTAGAATTTGAGAGACTATCTGCTAAAATGCCAATAAATACCACATTCTGACATCAAGCAGAGAGTAAATCACAGTGAACACATTGGGATTACAACTACATAAACATATATTGATTGCATTTTAATGCCGGAGTTCTCAGCTTTTTAAAGCCAGGGGCTGGGTCACTCTCCCTCAGACAGCTTCAGGGACCGGACAGCCATTTTGCCCTTCCTCTACCACATGGCTCTTCCTGGTGTGGTTGAGGCAGTGGGAGGCTACATGAAATGGTGCTGCGGTTCGCATCCAGTCCCCGGGTCTCAGGTTGAGAATCGGCTCAAACCCTATGCATACTCATTGAGCAGTTAACCCAAAATAATACAATAGGACTTCTTTCTACATGCCATGCTATAGAGCAGTGGTGCCCAAACTAAGGCCCAGGGGCCGAGTGTGGCTCCCGACACCAATTCATCCAGCCCGTGAAGCTCTCGTTGCTCCTGGAAGCGGAAGTAAAACATGGACGTATGGGCGCATTTTTCTTCTGCTTCCAGGAGTGAGGAGGGCTTCACGGGCTGGATGAATTGGCATCGGGGGCTGCACCCGGCCCCCGGACCTTAGTGACCGGCTCCCTGAACCACATGATCAGCCCATGGCCCAAAAAGTTTGGGCACCCGTGCTATAGAGGTCTGTTCTACACAGTGTGAGTTATGGTTCTAAGATGTCCAAGATTTGATGATAATTCTGAGTTCGTGATTATCACACCGTTATATTCAATGTACTTTTCTAATTCTGCTACAGACATGTTTATAGAATATGCATTTCTTGGTATCAATCACGCCCACTGCTGCACAGGGAGGCCCTGCTCATGGTCACCCATGCCCTGGTCACCTCCCGTTTGGACTATTGTTATGCACTCTACATGGGGCTGCCCTTGATGATCATCTAGAGACTGCAGTTGGTCCAGAATGCAGTGGCCCGTGCAGTGGTGGGGTGTAGTCGTTTCGCCCGCACCTAGCCACTGCTGCGGGAGCTGCACTGGCTGCCTATATGTCTCTAGGTGCAATTCAAGGTGCTGGTTGTTACCTTTAAAGCCCTTCATGGTAGCTGACCAGGATACCTCAGGGAACACATTGTCCCTAGGACATCGACCCATCCCACAATAGCAAACCAAGAGGTCACCCTTCAGGTACCATCTGTTGGGGAGGCTCGCCTCTCCGGCACAAAGAAAAGGGCCTTCTCGGTCATAGCCCCCACACTATGGAACCTCTTCCCGGTAGAACTATGCCTCCAGGCCCAGGTACTACCATTTATGAAAGAATTGAAGATGTGGTTGGCAAAATGGGTCTGGGGGCTGGGATTGTCAACAAGCTCCACTTTTTGGCTCATCTGAGCCTCCCCCCTCCTGTTATGAATTTTTTAATGTTATGGTTTTGTATATTTTATATTTGTTTTTAGATAGTAAATGGCACAGCGGGGGTAATATTGCTATGTTTTTAAGGGTTTTTTAAATTGTTTTATATTGGTTTTAACTTTTGTACACTGCCCAGAGTCCACTGGATAGGGCAGTATATAAATCTATTAAATTATTTTTTTTTAATTTATTTATTACTCGCATTTCTACCACCGCCTCCTTGCCAAGGTGACTCCTTGTGGCTTACAACAAATAAAAACTTACAAAAAAATTAAAAATTGCATTAAAATTGAAATATTTAAAATTAAGAATTTTTTTTAAAAAAAATTAATGCCCTCCCAATACTGCATACTGAATTAATCTAAACAACTCTGGGACCAATTAGATCCAAAATATCTTTTATGTAAATTTACAGGTGGCAGTCATATCATTTATGTAAATTTACAGGTGACAGTCGTGGCCAGAAGGGCTTTTGCACAACTTCGTGTTATATGCCAGTTATGCCCGCTCCTAGTTTGGGACACCTTGCTCATGGTCACGCATGCTTTGGTCATCTCCAGACTTGACTATTGCATTGCGCTCCATATGAGACTGCCGTTGATGACCTTTGGGAGGCTGCAACTGATCCAGAATGAGGCTGCCCGGGTGGTGATGGGGTGCAGGCGGTATTCCCGTGCCTCACCACTTCTTTGGGAGCTGCACTGGTTGCCAGTGTGCCTCCGGGTCCAATTCAAGGTGCCAGTAATTACCTTTAAAGCCCTACACAGTAGTGGACCAGGATACTTAAGAGACTGCGTCACCCCAAGAACATCTGTCCGTCCCACCAGAGTGGCTCTCTAATTGCTCCATCTGCTAGAGAGGGGCATCTCTCTAGCACCAGAAAGAAGGCCTTCTCAGTGTTTGCTCTGGCCCTATGGAACCTTCTGGCAACTGAGCTGTGTCTGAAGATAGAGTTGATGCCCTTCAGGAAAAGGCTAAAAACCTGACTAGCAAAGCAGGTGTGGGGCACCAATGATGTGGTGACCCCTGCCTGCTGGCTGATCTAGTAAGAACACTCTCTCCTTTAATATGTAGGGGTTGGGGTAACCTTTGGTAGTAGTTTTAATGGGTTTTTACAGGTTTTAAAGTTTTTTAAACTGCGATATTGGTTTATTCTCTGTGTGCTGACCAGAGTCTTCTGAGTTGGGCAGCAATATAAATCAGAAAATAAATAAATAAATAATAAAAATAAACTAGTTTGTTTTACTGGAATCAATGAGATCTCCATTGCTGGTTGCAAATACTGGCATGCTTAAACAATTTCCATCAGGTCTTTTATTAATTTGGTTTTCTTGTGGTAGATCTGACCCCAAATAACAGATAACAAGTAACAATAACAGATTAACTACTGTTTTTTTTAACTACTTGAATCCAAACACAAGTAATGCTGAATTAGAAGGGAGTACAGACTAAGAGTTTTAAATTGTTCTACTGAGTTTGGTGGATCTTGTTCCCAGTATTTATGTGACTGAACCCTAAAAGTGTCGAGCAAAGGCCTCCCGTGTATTTTAAATTGTGACAAAGGAAAATGATAACCAATGGCTATCACACAGGACTGTTTTGGTCACATGATATAGACAGGTTGTACTGTCGTTCTCCGAGTATGTTGTTTGTGAATTCACACTAATGGGTTCTCTGCCTGCGCTGAGCCATTATCGGAGCTGAAAAGCTGATTGGATAAAAAGATTTGAAGTTAGGACCGCCCACCATCCCCACCCGCCTCAGGCGCCATTTCGTGCTCTTCCCCTCAGTTCAATACTAGAGCTGCCCGCTAGGCCAGGAGACATCTCAGCCCGGCAGCTTAGTGGGGAAGCTGGGTGGGTCGTGTGAATTCACAAACAACATACTCGGAGAACAACAGTTACTGGTAAGTACAACCTGTCTTTCTCCATCGTGTTGTTTGTGAATGCACACTAATGGGTGACTAGCAAGCTCACTTACTTGGATGGTGGGCAGCCAGTGAGATGAGATGAAGGAGAGCGAAGTCAATCAGGGATGGGCGGTCATCACCGAAGAAGATCAGAGACCCGCCATCAGGATAGCTCTGCCACGTCTGATGTCAGCAGCAGACCTGGTATCCACTCTGTAGTGAGTGATGAAGGTGGAGGACCTGGACCAAGTAGCAGCCTTGCAGATGTCCTCCATAGGAATGCCTTCCAGGAAGGCAATAGAAGAAGCCAAAGTCCTGGTGGAATGAGCCCGGACATGAGGCGGAGGTGGCAGTGATGACAGCTCATAGGCCAGGTAGATGGTACCCAAAATCCATTTGGATAGTCTCTGGGCAGACAGAGGCAATGAAAAGATGTTGTGCTCTCCTAAAAGACGCAGTTCTTTGAGTGTAGAACAACAAGGCCCTCCGGACATTCAGGGAGTGCCACACTCTCTCTTGTGGCGACAATGGATGCGGAAAGAACGCAGGTAGCATGATGGATTGGGCCAAGTGAAACTCAGTGAGGACCTTAGGGAGAAAAGAAAGGTCCGGGTGTAACACTACCCTGTCAGAGTAGAACTTGAGAAATGGTGGATCAGACCTCAGGGCTGCAAGTTCACCTGCCCTCCTGGCAGAGGTGATGGCTATCAAGGACGCAGTCTTCCAAGAGACAAGTTTGATGTCAACTGTAGCCATAGGCTCAAAGGGCGCCTTTGTAAGCGCATTGAGGACAGTAGACAGTGACCACTGAGGAGGTGGCACCTTGACAGGTGGATACACATTGCGCAAGCCCTGGACAAATTGTTTGATAGTCCTGTCCCTGAAGGCAGAGGACAATGCAGAGGAAGGTCGAGCATGGGCAACCACCGCAGCAAGATGGACTTTCAGAGAAGAATGCGCGGATCCCGACTCAGCCAGATGCAGGAGGTAGGGCATGACATCCTGCAGAGATGCGGAGGCAACAGTACGGTCAATGGATGTTAAAAAGTCAGCAAACCGACAATACTTGGATTCGTAAGTCCTCCGCATGAAGGGCTTCCGAGTCATTTGTAGGATCCGGGCTAGGTCGGGTGGATAAGCCAGGCTGTCAGGTGAAGACTGGGCAAGTCCGAGTGCAGGATCCGACCATCTCCCATGTGGAGGAGGTCTGGATTGGTGACCAGGCGAAGTGAGTCGGATGCCAGAGTCTGCAGCAGGGGAAACCACGGCTGATGTGGCCATGATGGGGCGATCAGAATCGTCCATGCACTCTCCGAACAGATCCGAATGAGGACCCGATGAGAGGGATCGGTGGGAACATGTAAAGGAACTCCTGATGCCACAGAACCATGAAGGCATTCTCTTCCGATCCATGACCGATCCCAGCTTGGGAGCAGTAACGGCGGCATTTGGTGTTCGTCCGCGTCGTGAACAAGTCCAGGACAGGCGTCTCCCAACGGCAGCAAAGCCTGTTGAACACCGATCCGTCCAGCTCCCATTCGTGCATTGCCGTCCCTTGCAGCTGAGAAAGTCCACAGTCGTGTTCAAAGTCCCTTGGATGTGGACACCAATTGGGAAGATGTGCACCTTCAGGCACCATTCCCAGACCATCACAGCAAGATGAAGAAGGGAGAGAGACCTCGTTCCCCCTTGCTCGTTGAGGTAGACCAAGGTGGTTGTGTTGTCTGAGGCTACCTGCACCATGCGGCCCGCAATCGAGAGTCTGAAGGACCGCATCGCCTTCCACACTGCCAAGAGTTCTAAGAAGTTTATGTGATGCCTGACTTTCGCGGGAATCCAAACCCCGTGGATCTGCAGGCTGCCACAGCACGCTCCCCGTCCGTGAGTGCTTGCATCGGTGGTGATCTGAACCGTAGGTGGAGGAAGGGCAAAGAGCTTCCCCACGGCAACGTTTTGATCCAGCACCCACCATTCCAGCTCCTCCTGCAATTCGGGAGTGGGAGTGATCAACTTCCCGGGATGGTCGTTGACCAGGTCGAACGAAGCGAGGAACCAAGACTGAAGGGACCGCATCTTTAACTTGGCGTGGAAGATCAATGCCGTGGTCGACGCCATGAGTCCCAGCAATCAGAGGGCGTCCCTCGCCTTGATGCGACGTCTGCCCTGAATCCGTTCAACCACTGAACGGATGTCCAGAAGACAGTTTGGAGGAGCGAAGGCTCTCAGAGCAAGTGAATCCAGTACCACTCCTATGTAAGTTACACACTGACTTGGAGACAACTGTGACTTTTTGAAGCTGACTCTCAGACCGAGGCTCTCCGTGAGGGCAAGGCAATACAAAACATCGTCCATGGCTCTTCGTTTCGTTGGGGAGCAAATCAACTAGTTGTCGATGTATGGGAATACTTGGATTCCTTGTAGCCGAAGATGAGCGGCTACCGGTGCCACGCAAGACCGAACGGTAGACACCTGTACTGGTAAATGGTGCTGCCCACCTGGAATTGGAGGAATCGGTGGTGCTCCCTCCTGATGGGTATGTGAAAGTACACATCCTTCAGGTCGATGACTGTGAACCAGTCCCCGTGGCTTATCATTGGGAGGATGGATTGAAGGGTTACCATCTGGAACTTCCTCATGTCTATGTGCTTGTTGAGAAGGCAGAGGTCCAAGATGGGATGGAAGCCTCCGTCCTTCTTGTCCACGATGAAGTACCGGGAGAAGAACCCGTCGTGAGACTCTGACGGAGTGACCGGTTCTGACACCCTTCTCTAGGAGAGCTGACAATTCCTCCTGGAGCGGTGGAGACGGAGCGGTGACACAGATCTGTCCGACAGTAAGGCATCTCTTGAACTCTGTCGCGTAGCCAGAGCCTAAGTTAAAATCCACTTGTCTGTGGTGATGGTGGACTACACAGTCAGAAAGTTCACAGGGGATGGTATGGTACTGGAGTGGGAGAGTCCTCGGTCAGAGAGGAGTCAAACGCGCTGCTTACCCCTCCAATCAGTGCGCTTACCAGCCGGTTGACTCTGTTGCTGGTAGCACAGTTGGGTAGAATGATGGCAAGGGCGGTAAAACGTCTGCTGAGGGTAGTCCTGCTGCCTCTGCTGTTGCTTCTGCCTGGGCTGGAAGGACTGCGCCTGGTAGGAGGTCTGGGCCTGGTACGGCTGGTTTGCTAATGGTGGCAATGTCTTTTTGGAGCTCACCGCGAGAAGAGTCCGTCTCCTTAGCAAACAAGCCCTCGCCATCGAAGGGCATCTCCTCGATCAACTTCTTTACCTCATCCTGGAGGTCTGCCGACCGCAGCCAGGAATAGCTACAAAGCTGAATAGCCAAGGCCAAATTCTTGGCCTCTGACTCGGTGATGTGACGACCTGTACGGATCTGCTGGAGGGCAAGATGGTTACCCTCCTGGCAGAGTGCACCGAACTCAGCACGGAGCTCTTCTGGCAGCTTCCCCATGAACGACTCCGCCTTCTCCCACAACTTGCAGTTGTAGCCGCCCATGGCCGTGGCGTAGTTGGCGGCGCGGAAGGACAGGGAGGCATTGGCGTAAACGTTCCTGCCAAGGGAGTCCAGTTTCTTGCCCTCCTTGGAGGAAGGGATGGGGACGCTGCTGGCCGGTGTCCGATGCTGAGCGCCCTTGACGACTCTAGAGTTGGGCGCCGGGTGGACATGAAAGAAGTTGGCATCGTCCCTTAAGAGTCTGTACATTCTGTCCACCCAATTGGACACAGAGTGGATGGAGACGGGCTTCTGCCAGACTTCCTTAGCGGCCTTGGCAATCTTGGCGAGGAGGCCCAGATGGATGGGGACCAGCTCCTTCTTGACCACCAATCCGCACACCGCATTGTTGCACTGTTCCAGAGGAGCCTCCGCCTTGATATTGAGCGTGGAACCAAGGCGGGTGAGCAGTGCCGTGAATGTTCTCTGGTCCTTGGCTTGGGACCCACGAGAAGTGCCGATCTGGTAGTCCAGCGACTTATTGGCATCGACTGGTGGCAGCTGCTCCTCCTCATCCGACGAATCGTCGGAGCCTTCTGACCGTCCCAAGACAGTGGGAGGTAGGAAGAAGGCCTTGGGGTCCAAGTCAGACCAGTACAGCCTGGCTGAGCTCAGATTGGCCCCCGGCAAAGGCTGCGGTTGCAGAGGAAGAGTTACCTCCGACCGAACCGACTCTGTGCGGTGCCTCTTCGAAGGAGTAGTGCCCTCATCATGGAACGGTGGAACCTCTGGCGTGACCGAAGGCCAAGGAAGAGCAGCCCGAACCTGGTCTGAGATCTTCTGCGCCATCGCCTTGAATAATGGAGCGAGGAGGCTTATCTGGATCAACGGCTCAGTGGACGGAGCAGCACAAGAGTCCATCAACGACGCAGTCCGTCACGATGGCGGCGGTGGAGTAGTCTCCTGATGAGGTGGAATACTCGGTGCTTTCTCTGGGGAGACAAGCACCGGAGAAGTCTGTGAGGAGGTCCCTGACGAGATGGTTGCCATGAAAATGGCGGAAGCCGGAGACCAAAGAGGAGATGGACGCCCCGGCCGGGGTGTTGGAGGCAGCGAAGCCGGAGAAGAACGGTGGTGTTTCTTCTTCTTTTTCTCCTCCTTCTTTTTCTCCTCCTACTCCTTTTGAAATAGTTCCGCTGTAGTGAGCCGCGGAGCAGCAGAAGATGAGGTGGACGCGGCTGGAACTTCTCAGGGTCGTGCAGTCGGCTGAGGAGCCAAGGCGGCCCCCATATGGTGAACCTTCAGTTGATTTTGTCAGTTCTTCAAAGCGACCTTCGAGAACGCCTTGCAGACCGCACAGGCGTGGACTGGATGATCCTCCCTGAGGCACAGCAGACACTTTTCGTGACCGTTAGTACTCGGAAACTTCGTGTTACACGGCAGGCACTGCCTGAAAGCCGCGAAGGCCATCCACCAGAGTAGATGGGCAACAACAAGAAAAAATTATCCAGACTGGAGGACCCAGCGCGAGATCGTGAGGAAAAGTTTTTTTTTTTTTTTGAAACGGTTGAGGGAAAAACCCCTCAACCGCGGGTGGACCAAGAGGTTGCGAGCCTCCTGGTCCGGAAAAAATTACAAGTAGTCAAAGACTAGAAAAAATATTTGTATGAGGTAAAAAACACAAGCTCTCTAATATGGCTCCTGCTAGCGCAGCAGAAAAAAGAGAACTGAGGGAAAGAGCGCAAATTGGCGCCTGAGGCGGGTGGGGATGGTGGGCGGTCCTAACTTCAAATCTTTTTATCCAATCAGCTTTTCAGCTCCGATAACGGCTCAGCGCAGGCGCAGAACCCATTAGTGTGCATTCACAAACAACACAATGGAGAAACAATGTTATCTTTAATTTGATATGTGCACTCCTTGAAATAGTACCTCACTAGGCAAAGAAAAAGCACTGCAAGCTAAATAACCAGCATCACGAATGCCTCTGACCTGAGTCTCTGTGCTCCAGATTCTGTAGAATAGTGTGTAGGAAGGAGTGGGAATAAGTGTGGATGGATACTGACTCCTCTTGTAGAATAGTCAAAAGCGAGACAGCAGCTGTTAACTGCATTTCCACCCCTGCGACTGGCAGGACCTCCTATACAATCAGAACAGGAAAAGGAAAAGGTATAAGACAATAGAATAGAGATTGGAAAAACAAATGCAACCATTATTGAAAATATGTAAGGATATTTTTGGGCCAAAGGATCTTGAAACATAATCTGCACAGCAAATCACTTTTTTTTATTCCTTTCAACAGTTTATTTTGCCAGATTATTTAATTAATTCTGGCAAACATCTTGCAAGGTCACCTAAACTTTTTGAATTCTTCGTACACATTGTATTTTTCCTACACATGGAGTTCTCAAATCTAAACAAATAGATTGTTGACATTTTGAATTAGGCCAAGCACATGCTGTATATCATGTAGTCTTAGCTAGGTTTTATATGGTCACATGGACTAGATAATTTTACTGTAGGTGAAACTGAAGATGGAGGTCACCACTCTCAAGGAAAAGTCAATGAAGATCAGCTAGGAAACCAGATTTCCCCCTTTTCTCACTTTTGTTGTGATTGAAAAGAAAACTACTCAAAAACTAGCTTGCCATGCAACTGGTATACAAAAAATAAAACTGAATGCAATACTGCATCTTTGTTTATATCTGCCCTTGACGTTCTAATTTCCTTTTGGTGATTTTAATAAACTGCTCCTTATTGTTTTACTCTATGACCAAAGATGAATATAAATATAGAAATAGAGCAAATTAATCACATCTGCAGGATTTATCTGGACTGATACAGACTTATCTTAATTCTGGCTTCGTAACATCTTACAACTGGCCATTCTCCCTTTTTCACTCCTTCAGACTTGGCCATGGTGCCAACCTTAGCAATTATGTGATTAAACATATCCAGCTAATGTTCAAGTGTATTATAGACTTGCAATAAATTTTCCTCTGAAAAGTATTTTCTACAGAGGAATATAAAACCAAGATTTTGCAGATGCAATAAAAGTTGATCAGGCCCATTGTAAATCTCAAAAAGGCAGTGTGGTTCTTTCACTTTCAGGATCAAGGCCAGGCCGCTTCAGTCCTCTAACATTACATTTTGTTTCAGAATTCACAAACAGCCCCGTAAGATAGGCATTATTCAGCACTATTGTATGAAGAGCCATAAATAATGTCCTTGAGTTTCAGCCACTTACTATACAGTTTTATGATTAAAATAGAAGACTATGACAACAGAGTATTATCTTTTACCACTGCAGGAGTTCTTTCAGTTGTTCTAATGTACTTCGCTATGCGAGTCAGACTTCCCATATGAAATGCATAGCGAGCGTTTCTATGGGGGAAAACTCGTATAACGAAAAAAAAATTGCTATGCGAGTTGGACTTTCCCCATAGAAAACTCACATAGTGAGCATTTCTATGGGGGAAACTCACATAACAAAAAAAAAATCGCTATGCGAGTTTTCCCCCTAAAAAAGCTCATTATGCGAGTTTTTCCATAGGGATTTTCGCTATGCAAGTCTGACACGTCTGACACTATGCAAGTCTGACAGCAATGCATAGTGAGTAATACAGGTATTACTGTATTAAAATCTATAAATCTCATTGCACCCAAAAAAAACTAGGCCAATAGTTACACAGGTATTGAATTGGTTCAGTTCTCAATGGTTTCTATACATTCTGTTCAAGAGATAAAATGAACTGCAACCTAGATTATAATTTGGATAGAAACATACCCTGCGCTTCACCCCAGGTACAGAATGGAAGGGTAAGGGAAAATCTGGTTTCATTTAGCCTTACAAATGACACTCCTAAGCATATTCCCTTATTTTCTTCTATAACGTTAGGAAAGACTCAAGTTAATGAATTATCCTCTCCACTTTTGAAAAGAAAGGCAGTGGAAGACAAACTCCATAAACTTCCATGCTTTGCAGTAGTCCTCAGCTGATGTTCCTTCATTGCTGATGGTTCAATATAGAAAAGGATTCTTTCCTCACATAAATTGTAAAAGTATACAGCAGAAGATAAGAGCCGCACATTAGAACGTCTTTCACTCTGCCGGTGTAAATTCAGTAAGGCATACAATAGGTGTGGTTTGTTCACCAATAATTTTTCCTTCTCTGTCTGTGTCATTAATGTGACTTTAGGAGTCTTCCACGTTTAGTGAGGCTTATACTTCTTAAATATTTCTCCTTGCAGAATATGAATCTGTCAGCATATATGAAGTAGGAGATATTTTAATGTATCCTTTGGGTGTCTAAGATAATGAGATAATGTACTTCATACCTGGAAGACCATATAAAATAGCAATATATGTTCTTCTTAACTATTAATATTATGAAGTGACTAGTATAAAAACTGGCAGGCAGAGAAGCAAGACATACCACGCTTTAAAAAAAAACATAAATATTTCTAGGTTTATCAATAGCCTAGTTGACAGGAAAAAGTAATTTACTCAGTTACCTTTATTTGATCACTGAAATGTCATTTTAAAAAGCACACTCATAAATAATTCAGAGTTCTTCTTCAGGCTGGGTATGAAGAAATTTCTTATCTTCTAATTATAACTTCTAGCCAGGATGATTTTTATACATTTGTGTCTCTCCCCCCAGTCCCATGCCTTATAACAATAATGGTGAACCTTGGCATTTCTTGACTTCAATTACCAGTAGTCCAAGTCAGCACTCCTGCTGATCAGGGCTTCTGGGAACTGAAGTTAAATAACATCTGGAGTGCCAAGGTTTGCCACCACTGCCTTATAACATTCAATTTCCAAAGGAACTGAAAATGCCATTTTGGTGATCCAATATTTCTGCTCATGTATCACACACTTTTTTTAATTTGCTTAAACAGTTAATAAATCAGTGAACACATACTAATTTCTGAAACAATTCCAGAAGGAAAACTGATGACATAGCTATCAAGCTCTTTAAATCTAACCAAAGATGTCATGTGAGCAAAAAGCAACAGTGTATGTACCTTCCTTAATAACTCTGATATTTCACTAAAACTGGCCCTAGGTGGGAAATTAAAGTACAGTAATACCCCAGATCACGATTGCATCAGATAACGCTAAAACCACATAACGATGACAAATTTGGGGGGAAGATTTGTACCGGATAACATTCTTTTTAGCATTATCCAATACAGTCGTTCTTAGGAGCAGGGTGGCTGGCTCCGTTCAGCTTCCCAGCCACCCTGCAGCTACGGAGGCAGGGGTGGGGAGGTTGGAAAGCTGATGGGGGGGCTCCCCCGTCGGCTTCCCCAGCCACCCCACAGCTGCGGAGGCAAGGGCAGGTGGCTAGGAAAGCCGACAGGGAGTCCCCGTCAGCTTCCCCAGCCTCCCTGCAGCTGTAGATCGGGTCCTCTGAGCTCTCTGGAGCAGGCAGGGGACACGATCCAAGCTGTTTCTGGGCTTCCCCGACGTCCTCAGCCAGTGGAGCAAGCCAAAACGTCAGGGTTCGAATCCTGACGTTTTGGCTTGCTGCACTGGCTGAGGACGTCGGGGAAGCCCAGAAACAGCTTGGATCGGGTCTCCCCACCTCCCTGGACCCGGCAGGGGGGTCAGATCCCCCAAAATTGGTTAAAAAAGGATTTTTTTTTACCAATTTTGGGGTCTCTGACCCCCCCCCCGCTGTGTCCAGGGAGGTGGGGAGACCCGATCCAAGCTGTTTCTGGGCTTCCCCGATGTCCTCAGCCAGTACAGCAAGCCAAAACGTAAGGGTTCAAATCCCGACATTCTGGCTTGCTGCAGCCTCCAGGGAAACAGGGCTTTTTTTTAACATTGTGTGATCAATGCATCGCACAACGTTAAAAACCGGATAACGACGAGACTTGTGGAACCAAGTCTCAATGTTATCCGGGGTACTAGTGTACTGTAGTTAACATCCAAGAGAAAACAATCTGGCTTAATGATTTAACTGATAGCTGCTGTATGAATAGGATACGTGCATGTTATTTTTTCCATGCAAGATGAACAACTTATGACAGTTCAATAAGGAATTGTCAACCCAGAATTAAACATAATATATGTTTATAAGGAAAAAATAATTATTCACCTTTAAGTAAGGTTTGAACATGTTTACCAAAATGCCCATGTGTCTTGATATACATCCCGTAAGTATGCAGTATGTATCCTGTAAGTATGTGTCTTGATATACATCCAGTAAGCATCCAGTGTCTAGCCATGCCTGTCCCATGTCTACGGAAACGTCTGCAGATGCAGATAGCACTGGCTCTTTGCCTATAAACGGAGATGAGCACTGATCCCTAGAGTTGGATATGACTAGCTTTCGAGCAAGGGTGACATTTACCTTTACCTAGCTTCCATCTGTGTAATCTACACATTTTAGCAAGCCAACTGGACTTGAAGATACACAAGATTACAAGGCTCTCTTAAAAAGAGCTAAAAGCTGCAAGTCATTTATAAGATAGTTTTCTCTACAGTCCTGTGGACAGCCAACAAGTCAAAATTTGTTGGCATCATTTGGCAAAATCTGGCCTCAGGGCAATCCACTCCTTAATCTACATTTCAAAGACAATCACTATCTATCAGCTGACAAATTAATTACTGTATTCCACTATTATCAGGATCTTTATATAATCAATACTTAAGAAGTATATTATCTTTGCTAATACTGTCATTGTGACTTTGAAAGTTCATTCCCAATGTTAATAATGCAACTATCATCTATGGTTCAGTATTCTATCTCAATTGGCCTCATTTGCACATTTATGTACACTTTGTAGATAAATCTGTGGCCATTATGTCCCTTACACATCTGAGAACAGCTAGGGAAATCTGTTAGTTTCAAAGGTGTCATTAGACTTTTAGTTTTAGTTTCACTAGACATGGGTAAAAAAAAGCTTAGTTATGAGAACCACATTCAATATTATCATTAAAAAGATTCAGAGACACTCCCATGCCTGAAAGAATAGCTTCTATTTAACTAGCTTGTAGATAACTGCTATATTCCAAAACTCTAGTACATGTCTGCTACATGTCCTTGTTTTAATGCATACTGAAAAATGTGTCCTTCCAATCTTCTCCCACATACCAACTGTCTAGCTGGCAACATCTAAGAACTCAGCATGAACAGGGCTGGCTTGCCCATTAGATAAATAAGACATTTCTCCTAGATGTCAACCTTGGCAGGAGTATCAAACCAGACCACGACAGAACATGGAAAGTTTCATTTTAACAGGAATCAATACCATACTACTGTGGGGTTTTTTAAAATCTCAGTGAGTTTTCTTGTTGTTCATTTTCCTGTTGTATGTTCTATTACTTGTTAATTCTTTTGTTCTTTTTAATGAACAACCTAATCCAACTAAAATGCCTTCAAAGTGTTTCCACACCCACCCCATTCACGCCAGTAACAAAAAAGACTAACAACTAAGTGGTTCTGGTTCCATTTTAAGAAATAATAATATTACTAGTACTTATGTTATTTTGCAAGATGTTGCAATGCCTTCATTATCCCAGAAATAGCCTATTAGAAGCAAATTTGGTATCGTGATGTAATACTTCCCAACTCTGGTTCAAAAATGCCTCTTCTAATAATAGCAGACAGTTCCTCCAAGTTGACAGTTGTCCAATCCCTTTTTCTATGCTTCCTGCCACCGAAAAATCACTGTGTTGATTTGACTGGAAGCAAACTATGACATGTATGTGAACTCTTCACAGATTCTATTTTCCAGCATGCTTGGCATATGAAACAGTTATATTTTTGGTCTGGAATAGCCAAGTGGCAGCCTGTGAAATCCCCACTCTTCTTCTGCACATTGATTAGAATCATAGACTCACAAGAGTTGGAAGGAGCCTTTTAGGCCATGAAGTCCAACCCCCTCATCAATACAGGAATCCAAATCAAAGTAGATCTGACAGATGGCTGTAAAATTCTGTCTTGAATGCTTGCAGTGTTGGAGCACTCACCACCTCTCAAGACAGCTGATTCCACTGTTGTACTTGCTCTAGCTGTTAAGACATTTCCCCTAATATTCAACCTATATCTGGCTTCCTTCAGTTTGAGCCTGTTCTTATGTGTCCTGCACTCAGGGATGATTGAGAACAGAGCCTTCAATTCTTCATGATTACCTTTCAGTTACTGTATTTGAAAAATACCTTAGATACACCGTTCATAGGCTTCAGACTTGGAAGGTTTAATGGTTATCCTTCTCACCTTCCATCTCACTCCCATTAGTGACCACTTACTCTGTGTTTCTAACAGAGGCATAACTTTGCAGCTCTCCACAGCTTTCTGCATAAGTCTAGAGCACACATGCTGCAGCCTTTGTGAATTCTTTTGCTATAGAATGAAAAGTCTCTATTGCACAGTGAAGACTTCAGTTACCCTTTGGAGTTGCTTCTCCATCTAATCGTCACTAATATAGTTATACTCATCACTTCAATGGCTTGCATTCTGCTCAAGATGATGAGCAAGATCGGGAGGTCTCAAATGTACATGCTCCCTACTGCCTTCAACACTTGAAGCTGACGGAAAATGCACCAAATATTTATTTGTTACCTTCTATCTAATGAAAGTGATAATTTCGTCACATCAGCAAGGTAGGATCTGGACACATGGGAGCCTTAAGCCGTTTAGAATCCCAAAGGCCAAACACTCTGTGGAGTAGGTCCCATGCATCACGACTGACGAAGATATTATGCAAAGGACATTAACCCCTCACTTCCTTTTGCGCCACAGAAGCAAGTGAATCTTACTTCAAAGCTGATGAGGGACAGTTTCTTCCACTGTAGCAAAGCAGCAAAAGATAGATGATTGGAGCATGTAGCTCTGTCCTCCAACATAAGGGGCTAGGCAGGAAGAGGCAGCTGTCTCTCCACATTACTTATCATATGCTGCCTCAGGAGATGATATCGTTCTACCTAATGGTAGGGCTGGCTCTATTATGTATTGATGAATTCATTTCCTCAATTACAGAAAAGCTCAAATTTACATTAATCTCAAAAATTGTCTTCTCTCTTTAAAAAGTCACAGCATTCCTGTCATACTAGAATTAGCCTTTAACAAGACAAACACCAATACTGATCCTGTATTTATTTATTTTTTACAGAGACTGGTAAAGCTATTTTGCAGTTAACACACTATATAAGAATAACAGAACTAACATAAAATTAACAAGATTAACCCCCATGAATAACAATTATGGTTTTAGGTTTCTGCAAGAAGTCCTTATGATTATACTTTCTTTCACTTGGTCGACTCTTTCCCCAAAGCCTCTTCCACAGTCACTGTTAGGATTCACCTTTAAATCTACCAAATAATTCAGGGAAATGCAGAAAGAAAGAGACAGACAGAAATAAACTCGAAGCAGTACAGAAGTATTAACCTCAATCAGAAAACTACCACTTTGTTCAAAATGTAAATGAAATAAGAAACAAAAAACAAATGTTAGCTTCATCAATACTGGCCTGGGGCTGATGAGGACTTCCCAGGTGAGAAACATTTAGCACATTTACAGCTGTTTTCGCTGCTTCCATGAAACAGGAAGCTAAGCAGAGTTGGGTGTAGTTTTTTTTTTTTTTTTTGCAAAAATCAAGTTGTTTTGCGATCTGTCCTTGCCTTTGATATGGCGGCGGCAGCGTCATCGTCGTCTTCTTCTTCTTTATCTGAATCCAAATATGGTGATCATCATGGCAGTCAACCATGAAGACTGACCTGAGAATATAATGCAATGGTCTTCCATTTGCCTTCTGCATCCTAGCATGACACCTGCACCACTGATCCAGTTCTGTGAGTTACTTTCTGGTCCTGAGCCCTTTTGGCATGCAAAGTCCTCCTCAGCCCCAGCCCAGTATTGATGAAGCTGCTGCCCTCCATCAAGATGGATTCAAGTGGGATCTAATCTACTTGGGGACCATCACCCTTCCCTGTGAACTTTGGCACCCAAGAGCATTAGAGCCAGCAAACTTAAAAGAGATATACAAATTAGCTAAATAATCCACATATGAAATTTTGGACTAGATGCAACCATGAGAAACTAAAAGCCCTGAAACCCCTGGCTCTTAGCATAAGCAAGCATAGGAGATCATTAGAAGATGTCCTACACTGAGGCACACTAATCAGTAGTCCAGAATTGTCAACTGTTAGAGACAACACCTCCCTAGAGTTCAGAAAGGATTATTTCCTTCTCCTGCCTAAGTATCACTGATTTTACCTGCTATTCTCCAGTCCAAGTACTAACTATGTCCAACTCTCCCTAGCTTCCAAAATCAGATAAAATTGGATGTGTCCAGGCTGATATGATATCTATAGGAAATCAGCAATTTTATTTCTCCATGTATGATTAATTCTGATATACAGTATAAACAGACATATATACAGCAATTATGAAGAGTTTCCAATACATACACAGTAAAACCCTGAGTTACAAATGACTCGAGTTAAGAATGATTCGAGTTACGAATTACTCGAGTTACGAAGGTTGTTTTTTTTTAATCGGCATTCCAATTTAAGAAAAAACCCAACTTACGAAAGGGGTTTGTATAAAGTTGAGCCAAGCACGAAGAGCGGAAAAGCCTTTCTGCTCTTCGGACTGGCTCGTTTCACCCCCACTGTGCCTTCCCAGCCAGATCGGAGGCTGGGAAGGCACCGGGGGTGAAGTCCGAAGAGCAGAAAGGCTTTCCACTCTTCAGACTGGGCTCGTTTCACCCCTGCAGTGTCTTCCCAGCCAGATCAGAGGCTTAGAAGGCACAGGGTGTGAAGTCTGAAGAGCGGAAAGACTGGGCTCATTTCACCTCCCCCTGCCTTCTCTGCCCAGAGGGCTGGGAAGGCACTGAGTGTCAAGAGAAGCCCAGTCTGAAGAGCAGAAAAGTCTTTCCACTCTTTGCCCTGGGCTCGTTTCACCCTGCAGGCCTTCCCAGCCAGACCGGAGGGCTGGGGAGGCACTGCGGGGCTTTCGGGGCAGTCAGGTGAAGCCTGTAACTCGGGGTTTTACTGTAGTTCTAATACGGGACAGCAAGGTTAAATTGAACATATAGTACAGTGGCGGTGAACCTATGGCACACATGCAAGAGGTGGCACTCAGGGCCCTCTCTGTGGGCACCCACGCTGTTGCTCCAGCACAGAGTTTGCCCCGCTGCTCTGCCCAGCAGCCCAATAGGAGGACTTCCTCCATCCCCCCAGCACAGAGTTTACCCCGCCCCTCTGCCCAGCAGCCCAATGGGAGCATTCCCTCCTTCCCCCAGCACAGAGTTTTCCCCACCCCTCTGCGGAGCTGATGACAGCCTGTGGAGTTTAGGCACTCAGTCTCTAAAAGGTTCACCATCACGGATATACAGTAGTATTTAAAAATTATAATTAAAAATTGCTTCTTTATTTCTTAAGGATAAGACCAGTGTAGTGACGTATATTGTTTTGATCCCAGCTTTACTGGAAGTTTATTAACATCAACAAAAGTTATATCTTTAGATAAATGACATGAGAGATGCACTACGTTGTAAAATGAAGCTGAAAGAAAGCAGTAAAGTGAACAATACTTACTCGGACTTTTGGCAAGACTCTTCTTATTGTCTCAGTTGGATTTTGTCGCATTAGGACTGGAAGACTTGCAATCACACTTGTTCCTTGGATATCCTGACCAGAACTTGTTTAAAAAACAGTAATAAATATTTATTATAAAACACTCTATAGTATAATTGATTTCAATAAAAAACAGATGAAAAGCTATTATGGATAAATCTCATCTCTGTCCCATCATGAATTTCAGCAATATGAATTCATCATTTTAAAATTACAGTACTCTACTGTAGTTTCAAAATACCTACAACTGAAATAGTGGCATAACAAAATACCATAATAAAATATGTCAGAAACATTTTACTTCCATTTACTATATTACACAAGTCTTCTTCAAAACACATTTGCAACAGAGACAGCAGCACTTCTTCCGTACTTTGCATAATTTAGTACCACTGATGCAAAGTAGGGATGTGATGAAACAGTGATACACGATATAAGATCTCCTTGGATTGTATCAGAAAGGGACAGTTTGCTGGGTGAACTCTTTAAAGCAGGGGTGGTCAACCTGAGGCCCGTGAGCTGGCCATGGCCCACAGCACCATTTCATGTAGCCTGTGATGCCACCAACACTGCACCAGAAGCGAACGTAAATACATTTACACCAGCCATGAATGCATTTTACTGGCTCGTTCAGCTGTCTGGGGGTAGAGTTGCCATAATTCTCTCCCACAATACTGGGACAGAAGTATACTTGACAAAAATGGGTGGGTTAGCTACAAAATTGCCTTTTTAAAAACATAATATAATGATAGCTATAAAACACTTTCACATTAAAAATATCAATACATAAATGAATTTATTTACAACAGTTAATTCTTACTATAAGATGATCTGAGGTACTTCTGAGGTCGTATTGCAGTCAACTCTTAACATCCTCAGTTCCAGGAAACACCCTGGTCACACTTATCAGGCAGTGGTGTGAGGCAAGGACATTAAGATTTGTCTCCAGGTATACTCCAACTCCAATGTAACAGGAAATTGTTCATTTGATGGCAAAAGTTCAAATTTATTTTAATGATGTGTTATAATACACAATCAGTAAATTTTAAAAATCTGGGACTTTAACATGATTTTTATTGAACTGGCCAGGACAATTTTTCTGACCTTGAATCCAGGACAATCCTGGTTTTCCAGGATGCATGACAACCCTATCTGGGCAGCATGGCCAGGCCTGCTGCATAAAAAGGTTGGGGATCCATGCTTTACAATGACTGATCTGTCGAGATGCTTTCTGGTCTCAATTGCTCTAGGTCAGCTCCAGGAAAAGAGTACACTAGTACTCTTGCCGTTATCCGGTTTTTAACATTGTGCAATGCATTGATCACACTGATCGTACAACATTTTTTAAAAAAACCTGTTCTCTTTCCCTCACTGTTAGACAAATCCCACACTGAAAGGCTAACAGTGAGGGATTCATCTTGCCCACCCTGTCCTTACAGCAGGGGAGGCAGGGAGAATCTCTCTGCCTTTGCCTTTTGCCTTTGGGCTGGGGGCTGAACTGGATCCCATACTCCCCCTCTCCAACTCAAAGGCAGAGAGATTCTGAAATGACAGGGTGTGCAAGACAAATCCCTCACTGATAGCCTTTCAGTGTGAGAGTCGTCTAACAGTGAGGGACTGTCATTTTAGCAGGGGAGGCAGGGAGAATCTCTCTCACCTATGCGGAGATCTATGCCACAAAGCCCACAGTGTCCATCCCTGCAGGCTTTGGGGCAGAGATCAAAGTTGGGGAACTTGAGGCAAACATTTGCATCGCACAACGTAACATTGTGCGATGCAAATGTTTGCCTCAAATTCCCCAAAGTTATCCATTTTAGCCTTATCCAATGCAAACATTATCCGAGGTACCACTGTATCTCTGTAAAAATCATGACTGGGCATGCAGCAAGATCAATTTGGTTTGTGGTCTGATTGCCAGAAAACATATCAAATCAGATTGTGCTCTGAGTGACACAAAAAAAAAATGACCTAAATTGCCATCTGATTACACCTTTAGTGTCACTTGACCACAAATCTTTCTGGATTTGTCTTTGGATACATACTATTAAAATACTCTTCAAGAAATCAACATCTCTCAAGAATTATTTTGAAAATCTTGAAGAACCCTTTCAATAAACCTTTTACAACTCTTTCTCTAATTGCCTCCTGGACCTTTTCCCCTTACTATGCTTTAGTGGATTAGTCCTAATATTGAAAGCTTCCAATGGCAATAGACAAACTGCTAATACACTTCAGAATTTAACTGTCTTCAGAAATAACTCTTAACATTTTGGAAGAAATCTTACAAATGGTTTTCTTTGCTGAACTTTTGTGAATTTTTTTATCTGAGCAGAATAATGCTAGATTGGATGTTTTTGACACCACCATTGAAATTGAAAATCCACTTCCAAAATCAAATATCTTGCAAAAATCCTTTCAAATTTATTTTTCAGAATAATGTTTTTGCTAGTTCAATAGTGGAACATTGATAAACTGAAACCTTCTGATTAGAAAAGTTCTTGCCACAATGCAAAGTGAAAGAAACAAAAAAGACCCTCTACCATTAGAGTTGGCTTTTTAAAAACATGGAAAAACAAGTGTGTTTTTTAACACAATGCCATACCTGATACCAATTTCAGCCTTGTG
The DNA here is from genome assembly GCA_030440675.1 of Furcifer pardalis. Taxonomy (NCBI): domain Eukaryota; kingdom Metazoa; phylum Chordata; class Lepidosauria; order Squamata; family Chamaeleonidae; genus Furcifer; species Furcifer pardalis. The sequence continues at coordinate 23,618,644 of CP126894.1, forward strand.
TCATCTTACAGCAGGAAAAATACTACTGTCATCAGTGCAAAAAATATAGAAGAGATGCTCCATGTGCACAAATCCACAAAAGCAATAGGCAGCAAATACATACGACTCAGGAAATTTCTAATGTCATATGTCTGTGTATGGTTTATCATTCTGGAACATTGCTTCAATAAATTACATATTTCTGAGATTGTGTGCAGGAGAATATTATTTTTTTCATGCTATATTAAGTAATTTCTAACTGGATGAAACTTCCAAAAAAATATGATGTGACCCCTGAATTGCAAACAATATTGTAGCAATTCAATCACTATAATCCAGAGGTGCCCAAACTACGGCCCACAGGCCAAATCATCCAGCCCGTGCACACACCCACCCACACACCATGCTGCACCCAGAAGTGGAAGTAAAATGCAGTCGTGCATGTGCAGAATGCTGCCATAGGCACCATTCTATGCATGTGCAGTTGTGTTTTATTTCCGCAGGGAAGAACCACGTGACTGGCTGCTGAACCATGTGACTAGCCCCCGGCCAAAAAGTTTGGACACTCCTGCTATAATCTATAACAACAATTACAGGTGGGGGGAACACTCAGTCTTTGAAGTCAAATAAGGTTAGGCTTGTTATAAAAATAGGATGTGCCTTCTTTATGTCCTGCTTATTGTAGAGGCACTTGCCAAGATCTTCCTAATATTTTGTAAAATATGATTTTTAGAAAACAAAGAATCATATAATTTGAACAAACCTTTCCACTGCCATACAGCAATCAGAGAAAGAGGCACCTCAAAATTGACCTTCAATGTGCTTGATGAGATCTATTTTTTAAAAAAAATATCACTGACCACTGATGCCTCTGGCAAGCACAAATGAAGGCAATACAATTATAGCAATTACAGTCATATACCACCCTGTAGTGCTTAGTGCACTCTCTGGGAGGTTCACAAGGTAATTAGCATTTTGTCCCCAACAGTACTCATTTTACCGACCACAGAAGGATGGAAAGCTGAGTCACACCTGAGTCTCCAGATCAAACTCACAACATTTTGGCTGCATACAGCAGTTTAACCACTGTGTGACAAAAAACACAATAGTAATACTTTTTCTTCTGGTCTCCGTGGTTCTTTATGTCAGCCCCTCTTGCATTTTGGGCACTCTGCATTCAACGTTTTCACTCCCTCTCCATGCTTTATTGTGTTGAAAGCTATATATGTGTATAAGGAAAATAAAGCAGATGTGCAGGCAGGTAGAGAAGATATCCTGTCTGCTTTTGCACAAAAAAGGTGAGAAAATGGGAGTAAAAAGCCACACATTTTTGCAAACATTTCTATATGATCAAGGCAGCTGAAACTCCAGAACAGATTCACTATTTGCCATAAGCATAGAAAAGAAATAAGAATGTTTCAGAATCCATTTGAAGTAGCAGCAGAAGATGCAATTAACTTTTTTTTTCAAATGGAACAAATTGATTTGCATCATCTCAAAAACATTTACAAAGAAAATAGTCTGTATACATTTCTGTTCTGGTCTACCTGATATATTTATCAAGCTAAAGAAATTTGCTACAGGCAAATTCGTTGTCTTTGGCACCACATAGACCCATGAACACACTTTTTCCAAAAAATTTTTGCAAAATCCTACTACAGGTCAAGACTTACAATTTTAAGGAAATCTGACACAAACCTTGATTGGACATTAATCCCCCAACTAACAGAAAACAGCCACACAAATTACAGACTAGATAAGCATGTGTAGCTAGATAAAAGGGTTCCACAGTAAAATATTCCCCCAAAACAGATTGCATTGAAGTTAACATTTCTTCATTAACTTCTGAATATTTACTTTTGATCTAAATCAGAAAGTTAATAATTTTGTTACATTTGACTTAAGATGTGACCCTCTTTAGGCACCAAGCACTCTAATGCAGCCCCAATGTCCCAGAAGGTTGGAGACCATTGATCTAGAGTATTTTTAAAAGCTTCCTAAGGAAATAGTTGTCCCCACGTTCTCTGACTGTGAACTCCACACCTTAACCGGGTGTTGTAAAACATATAGGACATACTGAAACTTACTTCCATCAATTTCACTGGTTAGAAAACTCCTAGAGTCTGGCCAAGTTATCTTGCTATGGTAATAGAGTAAACCATACTGCCAGCAACTCAACACTGAGTGTCAAACCTGAGGACTAAAAGCCTTCGGTGCCGAAGTCCACAGGGAAGGGTGATAGTCCCCAAGTCAATTAAATCCCACTTGAATCCATCTTGATGGAGGGCAGCAGCTTCATCAATACTAGCCTGGGGCTGAGGAGGATTTTGCATGCCAAAAGGGCGCAGACCAGAAAGTGACTCACGGAAATGGATGAGTGGTACAGGTGTCATGCTACGATGTGGAAGGCAGATGAAAGGCCACTGCATTATATTCTCAGGACAGTCTTCGTAGCTGATCACCATGATCGCTAATATTCAGTTTCAGATACAGCAGAAGAAGGAAACTCCTGCTGATATGGATCAGAGCAGGCTTTGAGGTACATTGCATATACTGTACTGTACACTGTTTCCCCAATTTGGATCCCATGACAATGGAAATCTGCAGCTGCCATTGATTAACCCCTTCCATCACTTTCCACTGAAGGAAATTTCAAGTGAAAAATTCTGAGCCAGAAAGCCCAGGAAAAACACCTTCTCCATCACACACACCTCCGAACTAGCCAGCACAAGCTGGTAGGCTTTGGGTGTGACTGTTCCTTTGTTAAGTTCCATATACACTCTCTGTCAGGGAAATTCCTTTAGCGATATGTGTGTCAGGGTAGCAGAGTAGCATTTTAAGCTGTTGCGCAGCGAAAGGTTCAGGTGCAAAAACACACACACATACATCTTCAGTGAAAAGTACAGTTTACTTGTGAGTGAGGGGAAGACAACATACACAGAGCTATATACAAGGTACCAGTCTCTCTCCAAGCCCCACAGTTGCAACAGAGCTTGGATTCCTCTGATGGCTCCAGTCCAAAGAGCATGTACAGAGTCCTGCTAGCAAAGCACTGACTGCCAGCTGGCAAAGTCAGTGTGCTACTTCTCAGTGGTATAAGGTACCTGTCAGTTCTCAGAGAAGCAGAGCTTCACGCAGCAAGTCTTTCTCCCTCTTGAGTCAGTGGTCAGTCTTCAGCAGTTCTTCCTTCTCAGTAGAATACTCTCCTCAGGGAAATTCCTTTAGCAGTCTTCAGCAGTTTAACCCTTCTTCATATAACCTTCCCCAGTAGGCCATAGTTATACTGTGGTGTTGCTATGCTATTCCTCTAATCAGCCACAGCTGTGCTGTTGCTGAGGCACATAAACCAGGTAGACACAGCCGTGCAATCAGTCTGTGCCTCAATCCCAAACACCTGTGTTTAAGGTTCTTGCAGGGCCTCAAAGCTGTACTAACACACTGGGCAGAAATCTTTGTACAATACCACACAAAATGCCCTAACACTCTCAACCCCAATTAGAATTGCTCCATCAAAAGTAAATGCAAACCTATTTTCTGATACAAGATATAGACAAGCCATCATCATCTTAAACAGAACTGCTGAATATTCCTAGAGAATGCTGGATTTGGAACAGAGCTGCACTATTGATTAGAATGCTACTGGAATTTGCATAAGGTTTGAGTAGCTTACTTAGGCTAATTGTGGTTAAATGAGAAGATGCCAAATCACCTACCTTGTCATACATCCAATTGTGCAATTGAAATGCACCCCACCATGTCATCAGTAAGTCACAATTAGCCAAGGCAAATTATGCAGATCTTATGTGAATATCAACAGGATTCAAATCATTAATTACTACAGAAGCCAAACTATTAAATTTAATGGTAAATAGCTGCATTTGCATGTCACTTTATGCCAGAAATCCTAACTTATTAAAACATATAAACTCCATGCTGTTGCAAAGACATCTAAAGCTTCTCTTACTTTGCTGATTCTATAGGCAGCTAAGCAAATCAGCTATGGATACTTAGCATAGTGTTTGATTCTGTGACTGTGCTTCACAACACACAAACAAGCCAGGTTTCATAAATAAGCTACAAATTCTAATTTAAACTGGCACAATAAATCACAACCCCAAGTTCACTTATAAAATTAAGCTCTCTGTGCCCAATATGTTTGCCCACTAGTACAAACAGGGAAAAGAAAGCAAGGGCAAAAAGGTTCACGAACCAGTATTCAGTTCATCTCTACCCTGAGGTCTGACACATTATGATTCATAGCTTAAAGTGATACAGAAACTTTATCACTGTATTTCTATCTTTTCAAATCTTTATGGCATACCCAATTGGAGGAAAGGGAGAGAAGATGCTTTTTCATATTATTAGGAGCATAATGTCTATTGGTGTAAACAGCAATGGCAAATTACTGCTAATTAAGTTGCAGCTTGTATCCCTCATTGCACAACAGTAGAATAAAGAATAAAAGCAGCAACTTGTTAACCAGTGGCAACTCACCACTGCATTTTATGCATCTGCAAATATGCCAACATAACTACTCAATAGGATTCTCCCCACTGTGGGCTAGATGGCTTAAGTAAGGCAGCTTCATATTTTCTTTTGTCCATTAATCTTTTCTAGATTTTTAAAATAACATTGTCTAGGAATTACTGGACGTTTTCCACCAGTTTAACATTTCTGGAGTGTGAGGAATACAATTTTCTACAGAAGGCAGTTAAATGTTCATGTGTGATGCAAATCAAGTGAACATATGAGCTGTGACTCCAGATCGATCAATATTTGCAAAATAGCTCTCAGGACATTGACTGTCCACTTTCTTCTGAAAAAGATGAAACACAATCAGCCGGATGTAGGCTTATAGTCACTGAAATTCCATTGATTTCCCATAGTCTACTCTCTGGATGCAAACATCACATTTTGAAATACAATTTTAAATTCATGACCCATCTGAGGTTTGTTGTAAAAGCTATAAATAGGAGACACAAGATTTATAGAGTACTGTACAGCATTTTTCTCTCTCTCTCTGCTTGGATTAAAATTCATGTTTAGTTTCATCTAATGGACTGCAGTGGCTTAGTGGTTAAGAAACTGAACTTGACTACCAGAAGTTCTTCAAGTCAGCAGTTTGAGACCTGACTGCTGCATGACAGAGTGAGCGCCCATCTCTGTCCGAGCTCCTGAAATCCTAACAGTTCAAAAGCAAGAAATAGCAACTAAATAAATAGGTACTGTTTCAGTAGGAAGGTAACAGCATTCTGTGTGCTCTGGTGTCTAGCCATGCATGCCATATGACCACAGAAATGTCTGCAGCTCTTTGGCTGTAAATGTAGATGAGCACCACACCGTAGTCAGATTTGACTAGCTTTCAATCAAAAGTGACCTTTGCCTTTACCTTAGTTTCAACTATCTTGCATTTATTTACACAAATTTGATGAAGCCCTGGGGAAGGTTCTGGACCTTAATAAGCTCCACCTGGAGATCCAGGGTGGCTTAGCTATATAAAAACTGGCCCCTGCTCCTGGTAGCTATCTCAGCAATGAAGTTCAGCAGGCTTGCAGTTGCTTGCCTCCTGGATTGCTTGCCTTGCTCCTTATTCCTGCTTTACAAGATCTCCTGCCTTGTACCTGCTCCTGAAGGCTCCCTGTTCCTGTGGACTATTGTTTTGGATCCTTGCTCCTGGAATTCTGCCCTCCCTTAGCTCCAGCCCCTAAGGCAGGGATTCTCAACCTGTGGCCAGATGCGGCCTACGACACCATTTCATGTGGCCCACCACCACCTCTACCAAACCAGGTAGTGCCATGTGGTGGAGGAAGGGCAAAATGGCCGTCTGGCCTCTGAAGCTGTCTGAGGGAGTGTAACCTGGCCCCTGGCTTAAAAATTCTTTGTTTTTGTTGCCTGGACTAATTCTGCACCTCTGGTTTCGCTTCAACTCTGGACTAAAATATGGTTCCTGTTCAGCCTGTTTTCTGTTGTTCTGGTGTTCATGTTGCCTGCTATCCTGGTGACAATTTTGCAGATGTTCTTCCTGATTTTTCCTGTACAGTAAAGTGATCCCAATAGCTGTTTGTTTTTCTAAGTGCGGCCAATACTTATTAATTTCAGGCAATGGGACTTCACTACCACAACAGCTCATGACATTAGCCTGTTAAGACACAGAAGTCATCCATAATTATTGTCTTCTAGAAATAAATGATATTGTTTTAACAAAACCAGAATCCAGCTCTCGGTAGAGAGTCAAAAACATGTATGATATATCCTCTCTGTAAAACCAGAGCTAGAAAGTTGTGGTGGTTTTTTTTAAAGAACTTTATCCCATAGCAAGTTACATTCTAAAGTTATTTTTATTTTTTACAGAGACAGCCTTGGGTATAATTTCCTGCTTTTCATCAGAACACGTGCTTGCCTGTTATTCATTCCAGGGTGGAAGGCTCAACAGTGAGAGAGGAGGCAGACAGGTCACATGAGTAGTACATTTTGTACTGCTTCATCCCACTTCTTTTATTATGGAGGAAGCATCAAACGAGATGGAAACTAAAAAGGGGGAAAAGCAGAGGTGGGGAGAGAAACTGCAAGGAAATGCAAACATACATATAGCGCCTCTCTTTCCCAACCTTGGGATTAACAAAACAGAGAACAAGAAAGAGCATATATCTCATCTTCATCTTCCATGTCTAGGCTAGATGTGAAACTGTCAAAATGAAGGCACCCTTTGGTGAGTTCATTCTGCAGTTCCCTTCACCTGATATAGTGTGAGAAAGATTAACCAGCAATAAAAGGTTGCCGTTACAAGGGTGCTTCAAAAATACCTCTATCTCTGAGGAGGAACTTTCTGTGTATCCTTATCATGTCTAATTTCATGTACATACATATGTGAGTGAGAGAAAGCTCACAGTGAATGCAACAGTGAAACAGAATGCATGCCTACATAAGAGTGAGTTTAAGATCTATGGCTAAAGCAGGCAATGCTAAATTATGTACCCACAAGATGACCCAGTTTGAGTGAATTTTCAGAAATGTGTACCTCATATTAAGTCCAATTTTGGTAATATCCAGCTGATGAGACATTACCTGCAGGAAAGAGGACACCAAACTTTCCACAGCAAAGGGCAGCCTGAATGTTGACGACACCAATGACAGCAGTCAAAATGGTCTACATAGGATACTCTCTTATGCTCATTACCATTCATACTTGTCAAAAATAATCATGGTGATTGCTTTGTTTGTGTGAGAATGGTTAACTGATGAGGAAAAAAGAAGTTTCATTTCTAAAATCACGTTAAGGTCATCTGGTGCTTGTGTCAAGTTTGTGTGTCCTTTGTGAAAACTTGCCCAAACAAATTTTTATTAACACCGTGGCTGCCATCTTCAACCAGTCTCCTGATTTCCCTCTTCTCCTTCTGTTCCTGTAGGGTTTTCTTTTTTCCTTCTTATCTCCCCACCACCCTGCAGCTGGGCAGGCAGCCTCCATTCCAAAGGGGGAAAATATGTTGCTACTACAGTCACTGCCTCTACCTCTGACTCTACTGCAGAGCCATTGATAGCTGCACCATCCTCAGGCACAGCTTCTATCATTGCGCGATGCCCACCAATTGCTACCTATTATTATTTTGTTATTATATTTAATTAGTATAATGTTGCAACAGTTCTTTGGCATGAAAGCAAATGAACTGTTGGGGCATTATAATAGCAAGGATCGAGAAAATACCATTTCAAGATTGTGGGGAACCCTGCAAACTTTATGAGGCAAACTATAGTAAAGGTTGCCCTTGCTCAAAAGCCAGTTGTATCCAACTTTAGAGTATGGTGCTCATCTCAGTTTACAGCCAAAGAGCCAGCGTTGTCTCTGTCTGCAGATGTTTCCATGGTCATGGAGGAGGCATGACTAGATGCCAGAGCACATGGAACACTGTTACCTTCTCGCTGAAACAGTACCTATTTATCTACTTGCAATATCTTATTTTTGAACTGGTAGACTGGCAGGAGCTGAGACAGAGACAGGCGATCACTCTGTTATGCAGCACTCAGACCTCGAACTGCTGGCCTGCCTGTTATAAAGTACAGTGTCTTAACCATGAAGCCACCACAGTCCTCTGAAGCAAATTATACATTTTGACAAATGCATGCACAGAGAAGGTTCGTGATTCAATGCAAAATAAATTACCCTGCTGGGTGGTTTTCAGCAGGTTAATGTGTGCTTCAGTTGTGCATTTTGTATTCCTTGGTCTTTGAACTGATTTAAACCTCACAAAACCAACACAAATGTACTATTTTTTGCTAATCTAGACCATCTACGTGATTAGTACTATGTGAACAGTACTCCTCTTCATATAAATGTAGACTATTTTGACTGCTGCCTTTGGTGTCGTCAACATTCCGGCTGCCTTTTGCTATATAAACCTTGACATCCTTTTCTTCTACTGGCAACGTGAGCATCATATTGTGCAGCAATACTAGGCCATTTCCTAATGTTCCAAATCATGGATTTGAATCTTAACATGCATTTCACATTTAGGCTTTTTTGAATTCACACAGCTATGAACAAAATATTAAATGCAATGGAATTCCATACAGCAAAGTCATCCACCTGTGACTCCAAAATGCAGTTGGCAAGAATAGCTTATGACTGACATTTATGCATCCCACTCAGTTTTTATTAAGGGTGTCAAGGTATAAATGCCTCATTCTGATTTGTGCTATGGGTATTATTATTTTTTACAGATCACTTATCATAAGTCAAATCTGCTAAAAACAAGAGAACACAATAGTTATCACAAGAGTTGAAAAGCAAACCAAAGAAGCAGTAGCTCAATGGGAATGTCAAGATTAAATAATAAAAGGAAAAAGGAAAGTATAGAAGTTAAATTAGCGTATGAACATAACAGGCTATATTACAAAGAAACTTAGGAACTTTAAGAACAAAGTGAAGATTGCCCTTGAAAAAGCAACTTTGGAATCGGTACTCTCGTACATGTCAAAAGAATGACTAGATTATGTTATCCTTCTTAGCCTACAATGTTATCCACGCCCTAATTAACACCTAACCTGATTTCTAATGAGAGGGGGGGGGGAAATAATAAATTTACTGTACTTTATGTGCAATGTTAAATGATGGTGTGCTTTTAACAGTTGTTGCTGCTGGCTTTCTTGTTTTAACACAAGGGACCAAACTGTCCATCACATTATAATATTCAACCTTTTTACACCGTGGGCCTGACCACGCCTCCCAGACAGCTAAGTGAGCCTGAAAGCAGAAGCAGGCACATTTACAGCTGCCATAAATGTGGCCACTTCCACATTTACAACTGTCATGGGTATGTTTACACATGTGCGGGTGTATTTTAGCCTGACATAAACACCTCCACTTCCACATCTGGCGGAGATGGTGACAGGCTGAATGGAATATTACTGTGGGCTGGAGCCAGCCCACAGGCCGTAGGTTAGGAACCCCTCCTCTAAGCTTTCAGTTTTCCATCTCCAGAGCAAAATAGCTGCCGGGGAAAAAAAGGATAAGTATCACTGCCAACACAGTAGCAAACTCATAAGTCACACATTACAAAGTTTAACTTTCATTTACTATTACATATTCAACTCTCACATCAAGTTGTATATTAGTTTTGAATGATACAGATTCTTTGGATCAATTCAAATTTGGTTTCATACCTAGGTTTGGAACAAACTTTCTTTGCAACTCTGGTGGGAAATTTATGGCAAAGTTGGGTAAACTATCAGTATTTCTGGAATTTTTGAGAGCTTTTACTACCATTGCCCATGTTATATTTTTATCCACCATACTAACCTCTGTTATGGTGGTGGTCTCCATCCTTCCAGCAGTGTCAGTTCCACACAGTGCTTGGGTACTTTTTACTCTGACACATGGCTGGTTGGATTATGACAGTGGTGCCCAAACTAAGGCCCGGGGGCCAAGTGCGGCCCCCAACGCCAATTCATCTGGCCCACAAAGCCCTTGTCCCTCCTGGAAGTGGAAGTAAAATGCGCCTGTATGGGCACGTTTTACTTCCCCTTCCAGGAGCGACAAGGGCTTCGTGGGCCGGATGAATTGGCGTCGGGGGCAGCACCCGGCCCCTGGGCCTTAGTGACTGGCTCCCTGAACCACCTGATCGGCCCACGGCCCAACAAGTTTGGGCACCCCTGGCTTAGAAGGTGTCTCAAGGCTCATTCTTTATTTCCTACACCATTTAACTTCTACATGCAAAGTCACAAGGAGACACTTTTTAGAGATCTGGACTGCACTGCTAGGAACAAGTCAGTGATGTGCAGGTTTACTTCTATTTCCATCTATTTGTCCATATCAGGGAAGCCATGGCACACTTAAAACTGGTGCCTAAAAGCAGTTTTCAGATTAATAAGGGAACTCTACACATACTTTTGGGGGGGAGGTAGGACGAGTTCACAAATAGGTCACGCTATACCCCAAAAGACATACATGTGCAAAAAAAAAAAAAACACAGTCCCAGGATCAGACAGCTAAAAGGGGGCTCAGAACCTATGCCAGGTGGTCAGGGGCAATGGAGACGAACACATAGAGGTGTCACATGCCTTACCTCTGAACAAGCAAACAGGTTTGGGGGTACTAGAGTGCACCCCAAACCCAGGGAAGCCAGGCTAAGGAATGTACCCCTAAAAAGAGAATGGGACACCATACTGTATCCCTAAAAGGAGGCCAACAGGTTTCAGGGTACACAAGTGAACCCCAAATCTGTAGCAGCCAAGATAAGGACTGTACCCCTAAAAAGGGATGGGATAACAGACTGTACCCCTAAAAAGGGGACCAACAGGTTTTGCAGTACACGTATGAACCCCAAACCTAGGGCAGCCAGGATAAGGTCTGTACCCCTAAAAAGGTGTGGGACTACAGACTGTACCCCTAAAAAGGGGATGGGACACCAGACTGTACCCCTAAAAGGGAGCAACAGGTTTCAAAGTACAAAGGTAAACCCCAAACCTGTTGCAGCCAGGATAAGAACTGTATCCCTAAAAAGAGATGGGACAACAGACTGTACCCTTAAGAAGGGAGCCAACAGGTTATGGGATACACATGTGAACCCCAAACCTGAGACAGCCAGAAGGGCTGTGCCCCTAAAAAGGGGTGGGACACCTGACTGTACCCCTAAAAATGTAAAAGGTTTTGAGTACACAAGTGAACCCCAAGCCAGGGACAGCCAGGATTAGGACTGTACCCTTAAAAGGGATGGAGCATCAGACTATACCCTTTAAAAGGGAGACTGGGCCACCTGTCACTTTTTGTTTGAGAAAAGGGAAGCCCTCTATTATAACCTATTCTTCTAACCCAGGGGTGCCCAAAATACGACCCGGGGACCAGATGCGGGCCCTGATGCCAATTCATCTAGGCTCCGGGGCCGGATGAATTGGGGTCAGGGGCTGAATCCGGCCCCTGGGGCGTAGTGATCAGCCCCCTGAACCACGTGACCAGCCCACAGCCCAAAAAGTTTGGGTGCCCCTGTTCTAACCTAACTCAACAGAGTTCTGCTCAGCTGATCTGGACCAAGTCCTGGGTCAGACTGCACTCCTCTGATGAAAAAGGCACACAGCTTTAAGATTCTCAAAGTTTGAGCTGTGTCTTTAGGGATGGCAGTGGCAAAGAGCTCCTCTTGCTACTCAATTATGACCCTGTCTGGCAACAAAGTCACACCAGTGGCATTTTTCTTGATTGCCTCAGAGGGCAAAGGTAGCCCAGAACCAGCTGACCTCCAAGACCAGGCCTCCTGGAGCCCTGGGGCATGAAAAAAACATATAGTCAGATCAAGTTGCAGCCGAATGAACCTAACTCAGAGAAGGTAGACATAGCTGCCATCCGGGGTAAAAAATAATAATGTATTCTATATACAAGGTGTCCTAAAAATCACCATAGGTAAAGGTAAAGGTCACCCTTGCTCGAAAGCCAGTTGTATCCGACTCTAGTGTTCAGTCCTAATCTCTGTTTATAGCCAAAGAACAAGTGCTGTCTGCATTTGCAGACATTTCCATGGACATGTGGCAGGCATGTCTCAACACCTGTGTGCATGGAACACTGTTTATGTTCCCTCCAAAGTGGTACCTATTTATCGACTTACAATTTCTTGGTTTCAAACTGATAGGTATGACAGGAGCTGAGACAGAGATGGGCGCTCGCTCCATTGTGCAGTACTCAGGAATTGAACTCCAACTTTCCAGTCATCGAGTTCAGCATCTTAACCACTTGAGTCACCGCAGTCCCATATACAGGGAAAATTGCATAACAACAGATATCTTGGAATCTGTTCATCATGAGTTGGGGGGGGGGGGTTAGATTTTGTGTGTGGGGAGATAAAGGTAGCTAATACGTAAAGACTATTTTGTAAGATTTTGTAATGAATATTTTGTCAATAGTTAGTTACATTTAGCTAGAATTCCCCATTTTCCCTATGCATGGTGATTTTTGGGACACCATGCAAAATGTATGTGACTGTCCTTCCATATGCAGCAAATCCAACAGTCTATGGTCCATACTTTCATTTCATTACTGTATTTAAATTACTCTCCTTCAACATTTTGCTATGGAAACTGACTTTTAGCACAATCCTGTATATTTTCCCGTATTCGGGGGAACCTGCTTTTCAGTAGAATATTTGCAATTACACCTTTATTTTATTTAAGTGCACTTGCATACATTGTGCCTGCTTCTGGCATATTATCTGCTGAACAGTAAATTGCTAACTGGGGTCTGGTCCTGCCTGTTTGTTTGTTCTGCTCTATAGAGTGGCATGTAGAGTATTGGTGCTACTGTAAAGTAAGCTAGGTCTGGTACTGTCCAGGAAGAAACTCATCAGTTACTATTACTCCATATTTGTCTTGGCCCAAAGACAGTCATTGAGGGAGGTTTAAAAAAACCAACCTTCTTTTTCTAGGGTGGCCCAGATCTGGGGAATGCAATCCAACAGGAGGACCGTTTGCCTATCTCTCTCTTCTATTTCTGGAGACAGGTGAAAATATTGTTTTATCACATGTGCCCTTGAGAGTTAAATTGCTCACAGCAGCATTCACTGCTGTTTATTTGAACTTCTAGGGTAGTCAGCCTTAATTACTTTTGCCCCAAAGCACATTGTTTGAAGAACCCTTCTGTTGAACAGCAATTTATGAATAAAATAAAATATCTAATGCCTTCCTACCAGTTTTCCACACCTTGCTGGGAAAGCCCATTTTTCACTATAGAAAAGCTTTACAACAAAAGATATCACATTACTTACTTATATGTCAGTCTTAGTTCTCTGGAACGAAAACAATTGTCCTCAACTGAATTTAACTTGGAGCAGTTCTCATTAAAATATCTAATTACAAACCGGACTTTTCCTTCCATAGTGCTTGTATCTGAATCATTTAATGGCTAATTCTGTACTGTTTTCCGTCATTTCTATTCTTAAAAGAGGAGGTCCTTATATTTCAATATATTTAATTTACCCTTATATTATCAACCCAATTAACCTCTCCTTGTTTAACTATGATTAAATAAAAATAAGAACCAGCTTGCTGCTACTGTATCTGTGTGTCATAGTAACTTTATTTACCAAGATCAGTTTGCTCAGTTTAAGTTTCTTACTCCTTTGTTTTCCTTCTCAAGAACTGCAAGCAGGAGTGGAATAATTCAGACAAATGGCTATTTTGAGTTCTTGCCAAACTAAGTATATGGCAGTAACCTCTTTCTTTGTATTTCAACATAGTTCAAGTATGAAATAATGTTTGACAGCAGGAAAAAAATACTATCAGGATATTAAATAAATTGCTACAACCTAATCTCTCTAATTTCTAAAGGTTTAGGTTTAGCTACACAAGTAGCCACAGTCTTGAGTTTACAAGAGCTGTTGAGGACAAAACATTTTGGAGATTGCTCATTCCTAGTGTCTCCAAGAGTCAGAGGAGACTTAACAGCTCATAACAACAACACAGTAGTAGTACTAGTGGAAGAATTTCCCAAACAGTAAGCCTCTTGCTACAGAACTTGCTGGAAACCATAAATACTTGTGTGGGCTTTATTTCCTTTAATCAACATTTTCCAGTAAAAGCATAGAGGGAACATGGGATCATAGTCACCCTCCTTACTTTGAACCTTTGAACTTGCTGAGCTGAAACATAATTCTAGTTATCAAATACGATCTGATATTAGTGTGGGGAAAGCTACCATCTGAACCTGGGTCGCCTTTGGCGAGAAGGGCGGTATAGAAATTTAAATAAATAAATAAATTATAGAACAGGGGTGCCCAAACTTTTTGGGCGGTGGGTCGATCATGTGGTTCAAGGAGCCAGTCACTAAGGCCCGGGTGCGGCGCATTTTACTTCCGCTTCCAGGAGCGACAAGGGGTTCGCGGGCCAGATGAATTGGCATCGGGGGCCGCACCCGGGCCCAGGGCCTTAGTTTGGGCAACACTGTTATAGAAAATGCTACAATCAGCTTTCTGTCATCTATGGAAGATTTAGGACTAGCTTCTCAGCAGAACCACTGTAAACAGTCTTCACATATAACATCTGTGCATGTATAGTTGAGCAGGAACACTGAACATATAAGGTTGGGACGAAGATAGTGGTAGACATCTGCTTCTTTCTCAAAGGAATTAAAGGTAAAATAAAGGTTTCCCTTGCTCGAAAGCCAGTCGTATCGGACTCTCGGGTTCAGTGCTCATCTCTGTTTCAAAGTCAAAGAGCCAGTGCTGTCTGCTTCTGAATACGTTTCCGTGGTCATGTGGCAGGCATGACTAGACACAGGAGTGCACGGAATGCTGTTACCTTCCCACCGAAGTGGTCCCTATTTATCTACTTGCAATTTCTTGCTTTCGAACTGCTAGGTTGGCAGAGTTGGGACAGAGACAGGAGCTCATTCCATCCTGCAGTACTTGGGAATTGAACTAAAGCTTCAAACACATCCTTGAGTGTGCCATTATGGGATGTACGTTAGAGGAACACATGGTTTAGGAACGCTAAGAACCAATGTTATAACAAAGTCCATAGTGGTCTTGGAGGAAGCAATGGGTTCAGCTCAACACATCATCAGACCGTAGTTACATTACAGTCAGGAAGTGCCATCAATATTGTTAGAGCTTCTATGAGTTACTAGTAACTTCTATGAGTTACTAGGACTTAATTAAAACTGTCCTTCTTGCAGGACCTGTTCATTCTATCACATCCAACTCAGTTTTTGAAGTTAGAAATAAAATTGTCCTTCAAGAAGTCATTTTCTGTTCCTAATGGAGAAAAACATTCATTGATGGAAAAACTACGCTAACAGAAAATGACTCCAATTGACTTTCAGGATTCCCTTTCCCTCTGCATCACAGTTTGCACCATTCACCAGGATTTCCCAGCACTCTGGGGAACAGTTTTAGGAGGTAGGGCAGCACATGCACATGCATGCACACACCGGTAAAAAACCTATTGGTCCAACAAAGGGATGAGTAATAATGAAGTCCTCAGTTTTACTGGACAGTGCAGAGCCTGCAAGGTTCCTACTAGTGAATATTTATAATTTATATATTATAAATGATCACATGTTATGAAGATATATAATCAACAGAGGAAAAAGGATAGCAGGACTGGCATTTCTTATACATGTCTAGCTGATAGCTACTTACAACTGAACTAATATTCATGCAGCCTGATTCAGAGTTTTGTAAGGACTGTATTTGCATATACTAATGAAGTTCATGTCTGAAAAATAGTTTGTGCATAAAACTCCTTAATCCCCCTTTCTTGTGTCTCATTTTCATTTATTTATTTTTTATCATTTGACCTTAAAGACAGGTAAATGAACATTTATGGAGAGCTAACCTAACTTCAGGTACACTAGCCGAAGATCATTACAATGACACAGATATAGCCTCTCACTGGTAAAGAGGAGCTCTGCTGGGAAATAAGCACTTCTGCAATCATGGCCCCCTGTGAATTCACAGAAATCACCAGAGCCACAAATACATTTGCCATAGCACTTTCCCATTCCCAGTTTGAAGCAGACCTGGATTGCTCTCCTTTCCCCTGAGGACCCAACACTTCACCAAATACCAATGCTAGTTTAGGAGCTAAGGCTGGGGGGTGGGGGGTGGTAGGGAAAATTGATTTTAAAACTGGCAAAATTGACCCTCCCAACACACACCTTCTTGGACAGAGGTGTCCAAACTAATACCCGCAGGCCAGATCCAGCCCCTGACACCAATTCATCCAGCCTGTACTGCCCCCTTTGGTCCATTTCCAGGAGTGACGAGGGCAGCACGGGCCAGATGAATTGGTGTCAGGGGATGATCTGGCCCACAGGCCATAGTTTGGGCACCCCTGGTTTAAGCAGGGAAAATGACTGCTTAAAATTTATCTCAACCTGTTGCAAAACAGATTGCAAGGCACGGTTTACTTCTGCTTCCAATGGAACCATGTGACCAGCCCACTGAACCATGTGACCAGCCCATGGCATGCATGCGCACACACACACGCACACACATGCGCACACACACACACACACGTGCGCGCACACACAGGGAGAGAGAACTGCTCTGCCTGCCACTCAATCAGAAGACTAAAGGAAACGTTTGCCTGGGAATCTTACTTCTCAAAATATAGACAAAAATGGAAACATTATTTGCAGAAAATAAATTCTAAGATGTAAATGCAAAATTTAAAATGAATGTGATTTTGGCATTCTTGGAAGTAAAAGGATCAGTGAATATTTTATATCCATTGCAAAGATCAGCTAATGTGTTGTCAATGCTTTTAAAAATGTTTATAACTTCTTCTGTCTTCTGACAAAGACATAATAACTCACACTTCAGAAACCATCCATTTCCTTCTCCCAAAGGACTACAGCACAGTTGTGATGTTCTATATTCTCATTCATTTTCATAACTGTCATTTCTATTGACCTCAAATAATATAAACCACTAACTGTTTTGAGTTTCCACATCACGCTTCTCATTATTTCAATGTTTTGAGTAGTGTCAGGTTTTAGGGTCAGCTTTCAGAAGTCACAGGTACACCATCTCAAACAATGAAGCTGACATGTTTTTTTAAAAAAAGAGATCTTAACCACAGATCAAGGAAAATGTTCTCACAGCAAAAATGAATCAGTTTACGATGACTTGTCTTCCTTGGCACAGGTGATTCATATCAAGCATTTTCAAGTGTAATACTTTATACATATTAATATAGGAGAAAGAAGATGATAAATTGTTACATTTATCTACTTGAAGACAATGGAACAAGGGTCACTCCCAAAGCTTACTGACACTGTTGCAAAGGTTTAATATTAGATTCTGCCCCCAACAAATCCTACTGAATCAAATCTAGTTGATCTCTTCTGAAACTTTCACCCAGCAGACATAGCCTGAAGAGGTTCCTGAGTGCTAGCCAAATATAAATCTTGTTGAAACCAACAGATTTTTTAAAAGTTAGCCACTAGCAATATTTCTTTGATTGTAACAGGATTTGTGTACAAATCTAAAGAAGTTCCTGATTAGGTTGAAAGAAGAGAGTGCAAAAGCTGGCTTGAGCTCAACATCAAGAAAACTGAGATAATGGCAACAGGCTCTATCAGTCCCTGAAAAATAGATGGGGAAGAACTAGAAGCAGTGACAGACTTTACTTTCTTAGGATCCAAGATCACTGCAGATGGAGATTGCAGTCGTGAAATAAAAAGGTGCCTAATTCTTGGGAGGCAAGCTAAGAGAAACTTGGAGAACATATTTAAAAGCAGAAATGTCTGCATAGTCAAAGCAATGGTATGGTATTCCAGGTGGTAATGTATGGTTCTGAAAGCCGGACCATTAGGAAAGCTGAGCACAGAAGTATAGATGCCTTTGAAATGTGGTTCTTGGGAGAACAGTTTTGATAATACCCTGGACAGCAACGAGAACAAATAGGTCAATCTTAGAAGAAATCAACCCAAAGCTGAAGTACTTTGGACATCAAATGAGAAGAGAGGATTCACTTGAGAAAGCCTTGATGCTGGGAAAGGTGGAGGGCAAAAGAAGGGGGCAGCAGAAAATAAGATGGATAGATGGTATTTATTTATTTATTTGAATTATATTGCCGCCTGCTCGCCACAGTGACTCAGGGCAGCTTACAGTCAACATAAAATACAGCTTTATTAAAAACATCTTAGGCAGACCCCAGTCAGTCCCCAGATGATGGCTTATTTTAGAGTAGTCATATGAGCCAGTGGGGGGGGGGAGCTCCCATCATAGCACCCCACACCCACTGGGCCAGCCAGGTCTTCAAGCCTTTCCTGAATGATGGCAGAGGTCAGTTGGCAGCAGATTCGAAAGGACCGGAGCCACCACCAAAAAGGCCCTCTGTCTGGTGCTAGAGAGGTGAGCCTCTCTAGCTGTTGGTACCCTTAGAGAGCCTGCTCTAGTGGGAAAGGCTGATATCCTTGGGGTGATGCGGTCTCTTAAGTAACCTGGCCCACTACCATGTAGGGCTTTAAAGGTACTGTAATAACCAGCACCTTGAATTGCACCCAGATTCATACCGATAGCCAATGCAGCTCCCGCAACAAGGGTGAGGCAAGGTCATAGCCACCACACCACATCACCACATGGGGCACTGCATTCTGCACCAGCTGCAGCCTCCGAATGGTCATCAAGGGCACAGTGGGAGATTGAACTCCCAACCTAAACCACTGAGATATTGAGCCAGCTTGAATCAACGTACAGGTATAGCACATTTTAAACAGTTGTCACTGTTTCATTGTCTACATTAAATCTTCTGTGTGTAGCAGAAGCATTACTGGATTGCTTTTGACATGGATGATGACAACCTTCTTCTTTCATCAGATGAGTAAGTGAAGGAAGACAAGGAGTCTTGGGGGATGCCCAGGAAGAATTGGAGAAAGCCCTACAAGCAGAGGAGCTTGAGTGTCCCCAACCAGACCTCCAGGACATTGTTCTTTAAAAGACCCCTTGTACTGGTCAGTGGAGAGAGCTGAGGGTCCCAAAAGGCAAGGGAGTCAAGCATCAATATTCCCATCACACTGGGGAAGAAAACATTGTGAACTAAGACACGAAGCACTACACCAGGCCGGTCAGGAATGGCCTATACTCCAATGCAAATGAGGCACTGGAGGCTGCAAGAGATGAGCATTCAGCTTTATCAAGGGCAGGGGCCAATTAGGAACCTTCTGTGTCCTCTGGTGAGATCCAGATATAACGTTTTCCTTCCCCTCAGTGTGGGCATATACACCCTTGTTTGTGTGGGGCCCAGGCTTCAGAGGATCATGGTGTCCTCTGTTGAGGCAAGCTCTGGACTCTACTTCTTCAGTAAAGCTAACTTGGGGAAGTAGATATGGGGCTAGGGATTAGAGATTATTGTAATGAGCTCTTAACAGATAAATTACCACCCTCTCATACGCTGATGACATACTCTCAAATTGGCCTGAGAAGACCAAGGAGGAAGTTTAGTGACTATTGTACTTACAACATTCAGAATATTAACAAAGTTAAATCTAAAGTTGTAGTTTTCAGGAGACATCATCCCAAACACAACTGTCATGTAAACAGAGAACCAATAGAACAAATAGATCACACTGGAATTAACTCTTGCCAGGATAATTGTCAGCTCTGACAGGCTACCACAGATGCAGACTACCAATGACTGTTACAAAGTTTTATTGTGATCTGAGGCCATTGTTCATGTGTCATACTTTCAACCTTGAAATGTGTACTTGTATAAAATTATTATTTTTGTAGATACCTATGTATGTACTATACATTCACGTATTTGCATGCTTATAGAGTCACACCTGCACACTTTGAATACCACAAAGACTAAGAAGTAGAAACATTAAACTATTATCCCCTATTGTTGAAACTGAAACTTTATCAAAACAGGATTTTACTGTTTACAATTTTCAGTGCAATTTCAAGAGAGGCAATATTGAACCAATGACTCATCAACTGCTCAACTCTAATGCAAAGCTTCGTGATCCAAAAGCTCCCTGCATCAACACAAGCAGCATCATTTTTGCTCTTCTTCCTAAAGCAAACTATTTCATCTTCATGGCAGCATGACAACATAACTAATACTTTCACCATATGTACAGCAAATAGGTACAAGTCCTCCCTCCCTCCCTCCTCCTCCTTCCCTGGTTCAACTGCTTTTATTCTGAATAATTAAATTCTCTTCATTGTGAATAGCGATAATTCCACCAAGCTCAAAGCATCTCATTCTTCTCTTACCATGCTGAATTTTTAAAGAATGCAAGGGTATTTAAAATGGAAAGCTGTTTGAGACCCATTATGCCTTAATGTGAATATATGAGAAAAGAAGACATACTGGCAGCTCTGTGGATATTGCTTTGGTTATTGCTAAAACACACAGCTGCTAATTCTGCCATGAATCTCTCTCCAGGCACAATGTTTGGGAAAGCTTTCTGGGGCTATTACTCCCAGAAACCCTTATTCAGTCTCCCAAGGGAATTCTGGGATTTGTAACCCAAAACAACAACCCCCCCCCCCCAAGTCATATGGAAACATATCTACAAATGCTTCTATACTCAGTGCATTTGGGTCAGCACAAAGATTATATGTGTCTGGATCTTTCTCTACCTTCTCCCTATTAGAAGGACCACAGTATAATTAGTAAGCATATCAGATAAATTTCACCCAATAACAATACAATATCAAGAGATTTGTGGTAGTTAGCATTACATATTTCACCATAAACATTGAGGAGCATACAGTGCACCAACAAAGGTGAGTCTATTTTATTAATTAATTAACTTTATTTTATTATTAACATACATTGCAGTAAGGCAAACCAAATATTGGGACAGTTAGCTCCACTCTTACAACACAAGACAATACTGACCAGCACAAAGAAATACCTCATCCAAAGCATATTCATTCTCACCTTGGGTTACCAGTGCCAAACATGGACACTTACAACAAAACATAAATGAAACTTAGTCACCACAGAAATGAGATGTCTGAGGAAGGCTGCTGGAGTGACTAGAAGGGATAAACCCAGGAATGAGATTACAAGTGAAAAAACTGAAATAGAACGAATCTTAAACTACATACAGAGGCAACAAATGATGTGGTTTGCCCATTTGGAGAGAACATCTTGGAATTCCATAAAATACAAGGCCTAAGTGGAAAGAGGAGAAGGACGAGTACAAGGCAGACCCAGAGGAAAATGGAGAGGCAACAAAGAAACTGCTAGACGTGCCAAAGAGGCTGCTACCGTGTTTCCCCAAATATAAGACACTGTCTTATATTTTTAAAATCTCCAAAATATGCACAAGGTCTTATTTTCAGGGGATGTCTTATTTTTCCATGACGAAGAAGAATACAGTACACATTTATTGCTGATACAGTGGATCACCAGGGCAAGATTTAGGTGAGTGCCTTATTTTCAGGGAGGCCCTTATATTTCTGAAGTGGGGAAAAATAGGGGGGTGCCTTACTATACGAGGAGGTCCTATATTCGGGGAAACAGGGTAGATGTGCCAGAACAGAAACCTTGTGTCTCCCTTGACACCAGAAGTGGTAAAAGAAGAACAAAAAAGGAAGAATTAATTTTCTTCCTATACAGTGGAACCTCAGAAAAGGAAATCCATAGAAAACAGTGGCTCGGTTTACAGAAATTTTTTCAGACTGGATTACAGTAATACCTCGGATAACGACTCCCTTGGATAACGCTAAAATCGGATAACATCGGGGAATTTGAGGCAAACATTTGCATCGCACAACATTAAGATAATGGAAACTCAAGAGCACTTGGATGTAGAATGAGCATCAAGATTCAATATTTACATAGTCACTTGGCCAACTTTCCAGAGAACTTGGGTGACGTGAGAAAAGAGCACAGTGAAAGTTTTCATCAAGGCATTAAAGTAATGGAAGAACGTTACCAAGGCTGATGGAACACCAACATGATGCCGAACGTCGCAGAGCATCCAAGAAAAGGTCGTTCAGGGCGATGTAAGGTCAATATTGTCAATTTACCTTTTTGTACATATTTTCATATCTTAACATTTCAATTCTTACTTGTTAATATGCTTTCACTCTCAACTTTGTGCTTCAGTTCATAATTATATATGTTTGTTCAATAAAGTATTGCATATTGGATGTTATTTTATTAGGTCCGTATGTCTGTTTAGCTCGACAAATATGATGATAAATTTGCTGTTCGTAGGTATATTGCAATATCTGAGATCTCAAAAACCTGATGTGCTAGAAAAAAATGGATGCCAGATTCGGAATCAGCACCTCAAAATTACCTTAGAATCGTTCATGCCAGAAAAATTGTGTTGACCAGTGCAATGAACATTAAACAGTTTCACCCTGCAACACCTTAATAAGAATACAGTAATACCTCAGATAACGACTGTATCGGATAACGCTAAAATCGATCTGCTAGCGTTATATGATGCAGTTGTTCGTAGCAGCAGGGTGGCTGGAAAGCTGAACGGGGTTCTCAATTCAGCTTCCCAGCCACACTGCAGTTGTGGAGGCAGGGGTGGGGTGGCTGGAAAGCTGACAGGGGGGCTCCCCTGTCGGCTTCCCCAGCCACCCCACAGATGTGGAGGTAGAAGTGAGTGGCTAGGGAAGCCGACGGGGAGTCCCTATCGGCTTCCCCAGCCACCCTGCAGCTCTGGATCCCTCCCCTGCCTGGCTTGGTAAGGGTCTTAGCTATCCAGGCCGGGGGAGTCTTCTTAAGAGAGGCTGGGATAAGGGACCCAAGCTTCTGTTAGGAAGCCCCCCCCGATCACTAAGCCCTTTACCAAGCCAGACAGAGGTTTCTAAAAAGAAGGTAGGGAGAAAATCCTACCTTCTTTTCAGAACCCCTCCCCCCCCCACCTGGCTTGGTAAGGGTCTTAACAACCAGGCCGGAGGGTGTCTTCTTAAGAGAGGCTGGGATAAGGGACCCAAACCTCTGTTAGGAAGGCCCCCCTGCCTGGATTGCTAACCCTTTACCAAGCCAGACAGAGGTTTCTAAAAAGAAGGTAGGGGGGAAATCCTACCTTCTTTTTAGAACCCTTCCCCCTGCTTTACTTGGTAAGGGTCTTAGCTATCCAGGCCGGGGTGGGGGTCCTTCTTAATAGAGGCTGGGATAAGGGACCCAAGGGCCTGAGTTCCCCCCACCAGGCCTGGATCACTAAGCTCTTTAGCAAGCCAGACGGAGGTTTCTAAAAAGAAGGGACCCAAGAGAGGCTTGGGTCCCTTCTTTTCAGACCCCCCCCCCCCGGCTTGCTAAGCAAACCAGATCGGCCCCCTGTTTCTTTTCCTCTTTGGAAAGGGAACAGGGATTTTTTTAAACATTGTGCGATCAATGCATCACACAACATTAAAAACCGGATAACGTTATGACTTGTGGAACCAAAGGTTATGTTAATCTTTAGAAGGGTAAGACTTTTTCTGGTTGACTTTATGTCTGGGAAAATGTAAAAAGAAGAGAAAGCAGTTTTTAGTATCATAAGAAATATTTAAATATGTTCCCAAGTCAGAAGTTAAACCCCAGAGGGTAACTCTTATTAGGACATGTATTCCAATTAGATTGTCTAAGAAGCTAAATTAGCTTTTTAGATACATATGGAGCAGACAGCTGGTAATAAGGTAACAAAAATGAAAGTCAGAATAAAAATTTTTTTATAGCAGACTCAAGGTGGAGTCCTAACATTGTGGAAGAGACATTGATGATGATTATGATTTGCCATTTCCAAAGCCTTCCCATAGCATGGCCAGGGCAGTAGGACATTTCCCTTTAGGCTACCAGTAGTTCTTATGCAGCTCTTTGCCTCTTTGAATCTTCCCACACAGGCACACCCAACTGATTTAAAAGGGGTGGTGAATTATCTATGGCAATAAGGTAAAATTTGTAGGTACTGTACTATATATTGGTCACATTGACAGCTACTTAAAAGAGTATTGTAAAGATGAAAGCAGGTAAACCCATGAGGGCCAGAAAAGCTGATGAGAGGAATATCAAGAAAGAAAAAAATGAGACTACCTGTCACTAAATGACATGAATGGTAAAAATGGTTAGAAGGGATAAGCCTGTCAATTATATGAAAGTGAAAGGTCAAGGTCAAGGTGGGAAAATATATGGTAAACATGTAAAGAACAGTAACTGTTTAATTTGGCAATTAGAATCATAATCTTTAAAATTCCAACCTGCACATTTTGATTTGTATTAGCTGTAAATGTCATTGTAATTTTTTTTTGTATTTTAATGGCCTGAATCCTATCATTTACATACACTAGCATAAGTGCAACTGTGTAAACCATGGTTGTCAATTACTACTAGTTAAATTAGCTTGTCTTCCATGCCATACACCTTTTTATTTTTTGGTAATTTTTGTAATTTGCAAGATAGCAACATTAATTCTGTTATTTTTTTTGCAATGATATGGTCTGTAATTTGTAATATTTCTACCATGCATCATTGTGGGGTAGTTTGTCATTTTTCAATTTGATTCATCTGACATATACCCCAAAGAAATCTGATTCTCCTCAGAAAGCTTCCATCCTACCTTAACCCAATTCAATCAATAAATCTGGAGTCAACTCAGGGCTACCTTTATACCAGTATAGTGGCTGGGAGTCTAGGCTAAGACAGATATAGCTCTGGTGTAACTCTTTACTCATCTTAAAATAAGAAGTAAAAAATCACAACACAACAATTATTTTACAACTATCATAGGAAATCTTTTTCGTTCCTAGGAAGGAGATCTAAAGTGGCAGAAATTGCAGACTGCCCAAATGCTAAGAAATATGTAAACAGAGGTCATGAGTCACTAGAGAGGCCTAGAAAGGGGGCTCTGTTGTGCTGACTACAGACAAACCCTGCTCCAATATACATTCACTCAATGAAGTCACACAGAATTTGGACTGTGTTCATTCAGTAACTACCTTAGAACTCCCTTAGGAAACATAAATATGAAATATGGCTCCCAACTTGAGAAAAACCTATTCTTAAAAGGCCCCTTTGAAAACATTGCTTGGAATACAAAAACAAAATGTTTTTCTAATTTTCAGCAGCTTTTATTACTTTGCTAAGAGTCCTTAGCAACCTGCAAAGGCGATATTGGAGTTCTCTGTCCAATGTTGCCAGCTTACTAACTCATTTGTATAGATTCCTTGTTTGATTCTGTCTTTTACCTATAGTACCTCTATATACTAACACTGAACAATATTACATGCTAAATCCACATTAGTATTTTTAAGACACAACTGAAATTTGTGTTTTGAGAGACCTGAAAGAGCAAAAGTAGCATGATAGCAGTTTTGCTAGGTAGCAACCAAGGCTAAGCCGCCGCCCCCGCCCCAAAAATTATGTTAGAGTGCAAAATGCACGTAAAAAATCAAGACAAACATGGTTCTTGCGGGCACTAAAAATAGCTGCTCAAACTGGAAAGAGGCTTACATCTGGCACTTCAATTAGCAAGCATTGTATAAAAATGCAAGTTTAAATCAAAATCACCCAACACAGCACCTCCTCCAAAGCTGACATCTGCACAAAAATTCAAAAGAAATCCAAGTTTTGGACAATTAATGTTCAAGACAGTTAAACATCTGTTAAGTGAGCATTTCAAGTAAATGGGTGACGGATAAAAATGATCCCAAATGTAATTGTCAGTATTATTGACAGCTTTAACTTTTCAGGCCCTAGCAAACAAGTTTCTTTAAAAGTGCTTTTCTTTGTACTCTAGGAAACAAACATAAGCTAAAATACTGCGTAAGAATAGTGCAATGAATATAAGAGTAATTAATTGTTTTGTTAATATTACCAGTCCATTTTGTAGACCCTTAAAAAACTTGCAGGTCAACTAAACAGAGTGGAAGGCCATAACAGAGTACGATGCAGCCAAACAACTGTTCTGATGCAAAAGCCTATTTTCCCTGTGCTTTTGCTCATTCTTAATGGAATGTTTCTCTACTTCAGTTACCTTTGATTTATTCCAACACAAAACTTGTTTAAAGGGGGGGGGGACCTAAAAACACAGCAAACATGGAAATTGAAATATTTAACATTTTAAAAGCAGCATTAACAGATTTTGAAGGAATACCTGAGTAGATAAACAGCCCTTTCAATATCATTGAGTTCTTCATTTACTGTCAACCTCTCTATTTCTTCTGGGGTCTGTAAAGTGCAAAATGGATATTAATGACAGATTAAAGCATGTTAGTAAAACATTAGCTACTGCTGCTGCCTCGAGTTTCTACAACCAATGCCATAAATATTCTTAGGCAGCAACTCTGGCATAGACACTTAACTGGGAGCAATCCACACTGAACTTGGCTGGACTTACATCTGAGTAGACAAGCATTTGATGCAGGCTTCATTATGCTTAAAGTAAGTCATTCAATGAATAAGGCTTCAGTTCTTCCTAAAGCTTACTTGCCCCACTATTTGCATTGGATTTACTTTAATAGTAAGTTTGAATCCCACTAATGTACAAGATTGTGCTGCTAATCATTTGGGTCTGTGTAGTCCAAAGTAAATGCTCCTGGGATGCTGGTGACAATTATGTAACAGAGCTTGAAAGACAAATCAAAGTACTGTACAGTAGTGAAAACAAAGAAATGGCAATGGGAAATGATTTCATATCTTTCTCCTTCATTGCCCATGACACTGCTTGATATGAGTTAAACCACTGACCCATTGCCTAGTATTATCTATAGCAACTGGCAACATTTCTCTAAAGTCTTAGATATGAATCTTAGGTTCTGCTAAAGATGGCAAAGACAAGGATTTTGTGTATGCTAAACTTGTGCTTTGCTGCTGCTGTTGCTTCTGATCAGAATGACAAGCTGTCATTTTTAAATCACATCCCCTGAAGCAACCTTCTGAAAGTCTATTAAACTGTTCCAGGGCTTAGACTTAAGGCCCCTGGGTTGTTTGTATCCTCAGAATCAGGCAATTCACTTTTTGATTAGCAACAGTTTGGGGAGGGGGAAGCTGGAATTCTACTTTAGAGCTTCACAATCAGAAACGAAAAAGACCCCAAATTATATAACTCTAAAATTCTGTTGAAATCAGTGATGCCTAGCCCCTAGGATCCCCTCCCCTTGCAGCTCAAATCCCAGCTCGAAGGCATTATGCCATTCAATGCCTTATCTATGCAAACCATTTTTTTTTCAGTTTAAAGCAACTGAGACCGCAGAACCGATCCTTCTCTGAAATCGAATGCAGTTTGATTCGATTCCAACGTACTGTATAATTCTTTTTTTAATTACACCTAATTACACCGACAGACAAGCATACCTTTAAGCTCCTGCGGACTGGCCTTTCGATAATAGTAAGTTCTTGCAGATCTTCTATGTAACCAAACAGATTGTTCTGGCTAAAATCCATTTTGTAGGAGAAGATGATTATCGGATGCATGTAACTAAGGTTTTAATGCTCGAGTCCTTGACAAAAACCAGGGTTTTGTGGGCGAGCTTCACATTGCACGGAGGCCGGAGACAAGTGAGCGAGCCGGCACGCAACACCCTCTCTCGTCTGAAAGGGTTGCACGGGCGGAGGTGGGCGAATCGAAGCTGCTTGGCTGCTGCTTTTTGCTGCTTCCTCCTCCTCTTCCTCCTCCTCGTAGGACGCTGATGAGCCCCCGCCGCCCAGGAGGAGCCTTAGCAAACACAATGCGGCACCAGCACGACCCGCCGCCGTCGCCACGGCTCCAGCAGCATCACTCGCTCCCAGATCCAAGCTCCGGCAAGGAAGGAAACTTTCTCTCCCGCTGCTTCACTTGCGCCTCAGTCCCTCCGGCGTCTCCAGGGAGAAGGAGACACCAACATTTCCCCTCCTCCTTCCTTTCCATACACACGCCTTCCTTTCCTTTGGCTCCGGCTTGATGACAGGGTGTGTGTGTGCGCGCAAGGGGGGGGGGAGATTGGGGATGAGGGAGGGGGGGAGATCCTGGGTTGCAACTTTCCTCTCCCCAAATCCCCTACTTTCAGCACGGAGAAAGGATCCCCTTCCTTCCTTCGTCTTCAGGATCTTTGGACCCCACTGAAGGGTGCAGGAGTGAAAGCAGTCGATCCCTATGGGAAGTAGAGAAAAGGACTGGAGGGGGCAGGTTGCAAACCTTGAAGTGTGTGTGTGTGTGGGTTTTTTTTGCTTTTTTTAAGAGGGGGCATGTGGGGGGGGGGCGAGTCACTCTGCTTACAGTCAAGTGGGCTGGAGAAGGAGGAATATCGCCTGCGAAGGCAGAAAACCTGACTGGGAGGGTAGGATTTGGAAATGCCCGGTGTTGGGAGGAGAATCACCTGTCAAATAAGAAAGAAAATAGGACTTGGAAATGCCCTGGATTGGGGGGGGGGGCAGTTTTGTCTTTGAAGTTGAACCTGGGAGTGGAGGGTGAAACGGATTAAAGCGGGGGGGGGGGTAAATTTGATCAAATGAGTGCCTTGTTGGACAGGTGGTGGATGATGAGCGGGAGGGGGGGGGCAGTTTAAGCCTCCGCAGGAGAGTCTTAAGTCTAAGCTATTACATGCATGGAAAGGCAGGTGGCTGTTTGGGGCAGTTCTTTCCCGGGAGTGTCTTCTAACCACACCGGGCAAAAGGGGGGGGGGGAGGCGGTGTCGGCGTCTCCCTCCTCCTCCTCCAGAAGGTGAGAAAGGAGGAGGCCTTATTATGGGCCTGGGTCGCCGGGGGAGGGGAGAGTCAGGTCACCCGGGCCTCCTTAGGGCCCCTCGGAGGGACTCAGCGTCATGGGCCCAGGCGACCGGCTTTCTCTCTCCCCCGCGGTCACCAACCAAAGACCACCCGGGCCTCGGTGGGGCGACTCCCTCCCTCCGTTCCCCCGCGGCCCGAGAAGCCCTCAAAGCCGCCGCCGCCGCCGAGCCACGGACGAGGGGCGTTGGAGCCGCCTTTGGCCTCCGCGGGGAGTGGCGGCGCGGAGCCCGTTGCCCGGGGAACGAGCCGCTACCGGGGCCTCGGTGGGGCAAAAAGGGGCAGCCCGAACGGCCCAATATCCGAACGCGGAGGGGAAGGAGCGCGCGTGGGCTCCTTGCTGAGCCTCCCACCCCCACTGGTTCCTATTTATTGCATTTTTAATATCATCCGTTTGGGGAAAGTTCCCAAATAAAGTAACTGGCATCGATGGGCACAGAGAATCCTAAAGCATAATAAATGATCCTATATAGATCATTTATTGCCCTGGGGATAACATTCTGAAAAGCTTCCTTGAATAAGAAAGTTTTTAATTGTGTTTTTTTGAAGATATCCAGAAATGTGGCCTGGATATTATATTATTATAACAAACAGTATTACCCTCTCCATGTGTTTTTAAACCTTCTGCTTGCTCTTTTGTCCTTGTTGCAGAAAATTCAGGGGTGGCAGGGCAAGGGGCTCGAACTGGGGTTGTGGGGAAGTCAGCTTCAAGCTGACCTTGGGTCAGAAGAAGCCACCCTCTGCTGCCACATGACTAGCTCTGTCAGCATCCAAACTGAAGACAGATGGTCAATAAGGGTTTTATTAGGTAACCAGATTCCTGTTTTAACAGCCAGCGATGACTATGAATTACTTGAGGGGGACAAATCCTGTCAGTGTCTGCTTCTTCTGACAGATCCCTCTCTGAATAAAGGAACCATAGACCTATGTGGCTATTATCACGAAGTCCAGTCCTCTACCCATGCAGGAAAACTACTTTAAAAAGGCCCTTAACAAATAGGTATCTAGCCTCTGATTCAAAACCTCCAATGAAGCAGAATCCACCATCTAAGGAAGTACCACAATACTGTGCTAATACTTTTGTGTCCTGGTCAAACTTTGAACTGCATAAGCGAAGCCACCTTCTTGGCTTTGTTGTTGGCCAAACTTAAATCTTCACCAGTACTTTTTTTTGGCAGGTAGTAATTGGCAGACCAGCAAAGGAGGTGGATTCTGTATCCACAGTCACACAGTATGTTGCTGTCCACCATCAGCCCCCGCTTGAGCATGTTGTTCTTGCATTTAGGGACTCCAACTCTCAGCCTATTCAGAGGCCTCCAAGTGGCATAGGGGAGGTCGAGCTCCTGAGCTATATCCTCCTTTAATGTTATTTCTTGTCCAGTGAGCTCCTTCCTCCATCTTCTAATTTGGTCTTGCTCTTGCATACCCTCATGAATTTTTGTTCTTGCCGTAAAGGTATTTCTGGATCTGAGATGACAGACTTGAGGCTCATATTCCTTCAGAGGATGTCGGCGGTCATTCTCTTACTTAGCTCTCTCAGTATCCACTGCTACTTTTCTCCTTATCTTAGTTGATCTTCCTCATGTTTAGTAAAAATCTTTTTTCCCCTTGCAGTTGAATTGGTTTGGGTCCTACTCTGTGGAGCTGCAGAAAGCATTCCAATTTAGAGGTCTTTCCGCAATAGATGTTTCCTTAAAATATTTGTTGCTGAAAGGAGTAGAATTTCTTGCAATGTAGTCATGGATCTGGAAAGTCCATACTTCTTAGTGCCAGAATGAAGAATGTAGGATCCTCTAGATAACTGCTGAACTGCAATTTCCATCCACCCTAGCCACCATATGGTATATGATTATGGTATAATGCCTTCAGGGCCACATATTCTGTAACCCCATCTTACTGAACTGTGCTTCTGCTTTCTCTGTGATGCTGCACGTTGCTAACACCGAGGTTGCCTCTAGAATGTATAATACCACCTGATTCACCATTATTTGTTTGTCATTACTGTCTGCATGCCATTTGCATGCTTTGACTAATTGAAACTGATAGATGAGGTGCCCAGGTGTGTGTCTTGGTCGCGTGTCTGGCTATGCACCAACTGCAACCTTTTACTCTTAACTGTACAACTAAGATGTGCCCCTGTACCTCATCAATTAACTACATTTAGTCATGACAAGATATATGTATCTTTAATAAACAGTAGTAGTATTCTGGCTATTGTTGCCCATTGACCCATTAACACTGCATTTTCTGTAAAGAGAGGAGAAAAATCCATAGCTGATCACAATAACATATGCACAGAACTGTATTAATTGTGGATTTTCGTTACAACTTACATAGCTTTTGCTGATTATCTGGCGGGGAAAGTTGCTCAGATCCGCTCGAAGTTTAATCCCGGCGTGGAATGTATGGAGCTGGGGTTGACCGGAGCACAGTCTGGCCATGTTATTCGATTGTATGTTGTGAGCCGCCCTGAGTTGGTTTCACCAAGTAGGGCGGCATATAAATCAAATGAATCAAATCAATCAATCAAATCAAATCAATCTGGGATCGGTTCGATCCAGTTGGACCTGAGGAAGTGGACAGGCTTCTTGTATCTGTTCACGCCACGACCTGTGTACTGGATCCATGCCCTGCCTGGCTAGTCAAAGCATCTAAGGCTATGGCAGGTGGTTGGATCGAGGCGATTATAAATTCATCATTAAAGGAGGGGTCTTTTCCAGCACCTTTTAAACATGCTTTGGTGCGCCCCCTCCTGAAAAAGCCATCCCTCGACCCTATGGCACCTACTAACTATTGACCAGTATCCAACCTACCCTTTTTGGGCAAGGTGCTGGAAAAGGCAGTGGCGCAGCAACTACAGGAAGTCCTGGATGAAGCGGATTATCTGGACCCTTTTCAGTCAGGATTCAGGCCCGGATATGGGACAGAAACTGCATTAGGCACATTGGTGGATGATCTCTGGAGAGAGCGGGATGGAGGTCATCCATCTGTCCTGGCTCTTCTCGATCTCTCAGCGGCCT
This sequence comes from Furcifer pardalis, assembly GCA_030440675.1. NCBI lineage: Eukaryota > Metazoa > Chordata > Lepidosauria > Squamata > Chamaeleonidae > Furcifer > Furcifer pardalis. The sequence goes on from CP126894.1 coordinate 23,650,284, forward strand.
TTGATACTGTCGATCATGGTATCCTTCTGGGAAGACTCCAAGGATTGGGGATCCAGGGCACTGTGTTGGCCTGGTTTTCCTCATTTCTGAGGGGCAGGACCCAGTCGGTGTGGCTGGAGAATGAGAAGTCCAGCCCTAGGCCCCTCCAACATGGGGTGCCTCAGGGCTCGGTACTTTCTCCTCTCCTATTTAACATCTACATGAAGCGACTGGGTGAGATCATCCGTTCCCACAGGGTGAGGTATCATCAATATGCAGATGATACCCAGTTGTACATCTCGGCCCGTGGGGACCCAAGCGGTGCGGTGGAAGTCCTTTCCAGGTCCCTGGAGGCTGTTAAGGTCTGGATGGGGGAAAACGGGCTACAGCTGAATCCCGGCAAGACTGAGTGGCTATGGGTAAGGGGCCCTGTTTTATCACGGGAGCTACCAGCTTCGGTTCTGTATGGTGCAGTTCTGCCCCAAACAGACCCGGTGCGTAATCTGGGAGTCCTCCTGGACTCACGACTACTATTAGAAGAGCAGGTGGCAGCCGTGGCCAGGAGGGCTTTTGCACAACTTCGTGTAATACGCCAGTTACGCCCACTCCTGGACCGGGACGCCTTGCTCATGGTCACACATGCTTTGGTCACCTCCAGACTTGACTACTGTAATGCGCTCTACATGGGGCTGCCCTTGGTGACCATTCGGAGACTGCAGCTGGTCCAAAATGCGGCAGCCCGGGTAGTGATGGGGTGCGGGCGTTATGCTCATACCTCACCACTGCTTCGGGAGCTGCACTGGTTGCCAGTATGTCTCCGGGTGCAATTCAAGGTGCTGGTCATTACCCTTTAAAGCCCTATATGGTAGTGGGCCAGGATACCTAAGAGACCGTGTCACCCTAAGAACATCTGGCCGTCCCACCAGGGCGGATCGGAGGGGCTCTCTTGTTATTCCATCAGTTAGAGAGGCTCGCCTCACTAGCACTAGGAAGAGGGCCTTCTCTGTGTTCGCCCCGGCCCTTTGGAACCTCCTCCCAACTGAGCTGCACCTACAGACAGAGCTCTTGCCCTTTCGGAGGGGCTTAAAAACCTGGCTGGCAGGGCAAGTGTGGGGACCCAGGAACGTGAGACCCCATGTAGGGTGGCTGATCTAAGGGACAGCCACCCCCTCCTGTCTTGTTTTTATCTTTTGCGCTGTTTTAATTTCTTGAACTTTTAAAGTTTTAACGCTAATATGATCATAGGCCTAACCTATGATTTTAATCTATGTTGTAATGCCGCCCAGAGTCGGGTTTACCTGATTGGGGCGGGATAGTAAATATGAGTAAATAAATAAATAAATAGCACAATAGATAGCCTGTTGTGCTCATTAGATCAGGGTAAGGAATGCAGCTTTACATGCTTTCACACTTCATTGGAAAGTCAGGAAACTGTTATTGTTGGAACACAATACAACACAAAGGAACAGTTGTATTAGCCAAAATAATATCAACAAAAAGATTTCATAACTGGAGAGGCACCCCAGATCAGTGGTTGGGAGAAGCCAGTTCATTTTGAAACTAAGCCTCATATATGGGCATCTATGCTAACAGAGGGCAGATGAGTACATGTAGAGCAGGGATTCCCAACCTATGGTCTGTGGGCCATATGCAGCCTGCAGCACCATGTCATGTTGCCCCCACTGCCTCCACTACACCAGGAAGTGCCATGTGGTGAAGGAAGGGCAAAAAGCCCAACCAGCCCTTGAAGCTGTCTAAGGGAGCATGACCCGGCCCCTGACTTAGAAAGGTTGAGAACTCCTGAAGTAGAGAAACAGGACTGGTTGGCTGTCCTGTTCATAGTCACCCACACTTAATACAATTTGCATAACATGATATGAGAAAATACACCATTTCTCCTGCTTTACACTTTAGTAAAGATAAATGTAAAGGTCTCCCTTGTTCTAAAGCCAGTCATGTCCCACTCTAGGAGGTAGTGCTTATCTTTTTTTTACAGCCAAAGAAACAGCACTGTCTGTGTCTGCAGTCGTTTCTGTAGTCGTTTGGCAGATATGACTAGACACCAGAGTGCACAAAACACTGTTACTTTTCCTGCTGAAGCAGTACCTACTTAGTTACTTGCAATTTCTTACTTTTGAACTGCTAGGTTGGCAGGAGTTTACAGCCAGTGATGTCTGTGTCTGCAGATGTTTTCGCAGTCATGTTGCAAGCATGACTAGATGCTGGAGTGCACGGAACACTATTATCTTTCCTGCTGAGGCAGTACCTATTTATGTATTTGCAATTTCTTGCTTTTCAAACTGTTGGCAAGAGCTGGGAAAGATGACAGGCGCTCACTTGGGTCATGAACTGCTGACCTGTTGACCTTCCAGTCTGTCATCAGTAAGCCAAGATGCCCTGTGCTTTACATTTTACACAGAAGTAAACAACATCCCAGATGAATCATGCATGTGAACATTTTTCTAAACTCATCTAAAGATGTGATGCCTCTCTGAGATAGTTTGTAGGCTCATTCTAAGTGTTGGGATTAACACACAAGCTAAGTAAATTATACTTCAAGGCCTTGAATGATGACAGTCCTTTAAAAAGACTTTTTGTGCAAAAAGGGGGAGGAAGAAAGAGATATATACCATGCAACCTCTTAATCTTAATCCAGTTTAAAGTCTCATGATATCTTAACACAGAGATGGCGAACCTTGGCACTCCAGGTGTTTTGGAATTTCAGTTACCAGAAGCCCAAGTCACTGTGAATCCACAAGAATGGGTTTATTATCATCATCATATTTATTTATTTATTTATTAGATTTATATCGCTGCCTGCTCACCACATTGCACGTGCTTGCAGTAAACCCATTCATGTGGATTCACAGAGACTTGGGCTTCTGGGATTTTAAGTTCCAGAACACCTGGAGTGCCAAGGTTCGCCATCCCTATTCTCTCTGGAAACTGCTTCATGAAGCAACAATTTCATATGTGTGTTATGTTCAGGTTTGGACCTGGTTAACTGCCTCTTTATTAGATATTTAAGCATTCAAATGCAATAATGCCCAGAATTCTACTGGCGATAGATGTGAATCTGAAATAACATAATTTGCAACAGCAGATTGGCATTAATTAATGATATGCCCATCATGTTCCTGGTTTTGTGCCCAATCCATTATATAAAAATTTCATTACAAAAATTCTGCTTTATTTGGGGGCAGGGCAGACCTTAGATACCATAGGAAAGCATTTTGTGAAGATTTTTTCAAGGCTAAACAAAGACAAGCATCCTTTACATTTAAAAATAATAGGCAGGCAAAATAATTTAAATGTAATGAGCATTGCTTAAGTCCTTTTGAAGTTTGACTTTATTTTCTAGTTATCTAGAAAATAATATATTTTGATGACTTGTCAAGTTCCACCATAAAGGCAGAATAAGAAGTTAGTTTATAATTCTTGTAAGGGTTTATTAAATAAAGGAGGATTATCATATGGATTGTGGATTGGTTGAAGCTGTGTGTTGTGGTGGTGTCTTATATTCTGCTGTGTATTGTTGAGTGAACAGTACTAACAGCACTAACAATGCTCTGTCTCATCTTCCATACAGGTCTGACCTCTGAGTGTGGTGGTACAGTATTGAGAAAAGGACCTTCTCCAAAGATCAAGAAAGATGGGAGGAGTAGGTTTCAGGCAGTCTGGACCCAAGACAACCGGAGCTTTAGACAACCAGGTTATTAGAAGCATATTGTTGTCCAGAAAGAGATGAGTACTCAGTGAAGCTGTTATAATAGGTAACTCCCTGATACTGACCCTAGACTAGTGGAGGTGAACCTATGGCACGCGTGCCAGAGCAGGCACTCACAACCCTCTCTGGGCATGCACGCCGTCGCCCCAGCACTGAATTCACCTCCCACCTCTACCTAGCAGCCAAATGGGAGAACTTCCTTGCTTCCTCAACACAGAGTTTACCCCTCCCCTCTGCCCAGCAGCCCAATGAGAGTGCTTCCTCCCTCCCTCCCGGCACAGAGTTTACCCCCTCCCTCTGTTTTGGCACTTGGTCTCTAAAAAGTTCACCATCACTGCCCTAGACCAAAGTCTGGCCACACAGCATTTTGCAGCAGCAGAGGTTTCCAAACTTTTTTTGTAACCAGCTGTATGTAACTGATGATAACAGTAATCCAAACTCGATGTCACTAAAGCATACATTCCTATGGTCAGCTCAGATATGTACAGGCATGGATGTGGTTAGCACACTAGCATCAGCTGTGCAGATGCACTCTGGGCTATCGCCAAAACCTAGGTATCCAAATTTAAGCTTGACTCCAGAGTTCACCCAAACAGCAAAACTGGGTCTTCAAATGGTGTTATTTATTATTTTATTTACATTGTTAGCCTTTCTGCTAAAAGACAGTGCCCACGGTAGCTTACAAACTTTTAAAAAGAATAAAATGAGATAAAATCACAATTGGCTAGCAATCATAAAATCCTATTATCGACCCAACTGTAAAACCATTCAAATCAAATAAATATATTAAAAACAATTCAATACTGCAGGGCAGGTTAAACATCACAGAAAGTGGTTTTACTCCCTTTGTAAAACCAGTTAGTGTAAAACAGATCTTAACTCAGAAAAGAGCCACCCTAGTCCTTGGTCTGCCATTCTGCAGACTAGCGGCACCTTTGTCTTGGGTTTCTGAACCTTCTGTATGCTGGATTTTGTGGTCTTTGAATTGTTAAATTGTACTTAAACTGTTTTAGTATGTTCCAGTGGTTTTAGATTCTTCTGATGCAATTTTAATTGTCAGTATGGCATGGACTAGAAATGCTTTGATAAATAATTAAATACCTTTGTTTGCTCTCATCAATTCCATTACTGACATCAACATTGATCTAGAACAAGAACAGCATCCTTGGATTCAGATTGAAAGGAGAGATAGAGTTGGATGTCATTAGCACTGAATAAAATATAACCAATCCTTAACTTTCCAGTTTGAAGACTAGATATCCTACAGCTTGAACCAGCCATCATTGGTCATTATTCTTTACTAACTGTAGTCCAAAGCAGTAAAGAGTTTAGGTTATTTGCCGAAGCAGTAGAAAATCAGAGATGAAAATACAAAAGTATCCATATGGTTAGGTAAAGGTTGCCCTAGCTTGAAAGACAGTCGTATCTGACCCTAGGGTTTGGTGCTCATCTCCGTTTATAGCCAAAGAGCCAGCACTGTTAGTGTCTGAAGACATTTTCATGGACATGTGGCAGGCATGACTAGATGCTGGAGTACACAAAATGCTGTTACTTTCCTACGAAAGTGATACCTATTTATCTACTTGCAATTCCTTGCTTTTGAACTGCTAGGATGGCAGGAGCTGGGACAGAGATGGAAGCTCACTCCATCATGCAGCACTTGGGTCTCAAACTGCTGACCCGCCAACCTTCCAGACATCAAGTTCAATGTCTTAACCACTAAGCCACTGACCCCTGTGTAAATAAAATTCAAGGTTGTGTAATAACTTAGTTGGATCACTAAGATATGGAAAATGTGGCAAACCTCCAAACTGTTCAGAACTCTCTGTCAGGCAAGATGTTAGAAAATTTAGTGGATTGAGGAAGAAGCACAAAACTATAGCCAAGTGGAGTGGCCATTATTCATGTGGGCAGACTGAACTGCAAAGTAAAGATTGCCGAGTTAGCTGAAAAAGAAAGATGTTAAGGTATAATTTTACAGCTACTTGTAAGGAAATTGGAACTGACCATGTCTAACAGGGAGAGATAGCTGAAACCTATGTAGAGTAAGCTTATTGCACCAAAGATGAGCCATTTGGGCATGAAATGTACACCAAGACTATAATGAGTAAAGGAGGCACACTCTAACCCAGGGGTTCCCAACCTATGGCCCATGGGCCAGCCCTGGCCCACAGCACCATTTCATGTGGCTTACGCCACCACCGCACCTGGAAGTGGAAGCAGATACGTTTACGTCATCTGTGAAACACTTGTGCATGCATAAATGCACCCGCAACTGTTGTAAACGTGGAAGTGGCCGCATTTATGATAGTCGTAAATGTGCCCACTTCCAGGGGGCATGGTCCGGGCCCACTCGCCTGTATGGGGGTATGGTCAGGCTTGCGGTGTAAGAAGGTTGGGAAACCCTGCTCTAACCTCTTGTATGGAGAAGCGCTAAGTGCTATTATGCAAATATAACTGCATTATTCTTAGCAAACATGCCCTCATGCTAATGGATTTAGGATTATGGTTCCAAGCCTCAAACCATGCTGTTATTACTGATAGTTGTCCTGAAATGGGTGCAATGGTTTTCCATAGGCCAGCAGCAAATGCAACAGATAAGTTTTGTTGGGAGAAGTCTTTCCTCTCCAGCATCTCTTCTCTTCTTCCATATTGCACTTGGCTTAGTGAGAGGAAAATGACATTACATGGCCTCTTATTGAAGTCTGTGCACATTCTAATTATACCTTTTATACTGAATACACACCAAGATACAAGGGAACAGCCAGAAATGTCTCTGCAAATGACAATAACGAAACTATGAAGCAGCAGTTTCTTAGCAACAAACTGGAAGCTGTGTTAAGTAATGTTCTTATTTTTATCAAGGCTTGAGTGTATTGGCAATTTGGCTTTTCTATGCCAGATATTTATATAGCGTTAAATATTTCATTCCTCCCTTCCCCACCCCCAGTTTACTGAGGGAGTAGGAACATGATAGAAGGATTGCTACCTCTTTTCCTTAACAGAGGTGCTTTGTGTTTAATAACTTGTCAACACTCAGAGTGGCTGAGTAACATTCTGCAGATGAAAGAAAGGAAGAAAGAAAGAAAGAATGAAGCATACATTCTTAATGGCAAGGCAATTTATTCAAAATAGGAATTTCATCTAAATTGTCAGTTTAAAAGAAGCAATTTTAAATACTTAGTTCTATAAGTGAGTGGGGTGGCATATAGATCGAGCAATAAATAAATAAATAAAACAAAAACCGGGTGTCAGAGCAGATTTTGTGCTCTGGTTTTAGCCCATCCAAGATGGAGATTTCACTCTCTTGGATGTGATGCTTTTAACTGCAATCATGTAGTTGCTTCAATCAGAAGGGGGGCCACTTGGCTTTCCCTCAAAAAAGCAGTTTTCTTTATTTTGATATGCTTTCTGAACTTTTGCTGGACTTTATTCTGTAACTTTACTTTACTTTAATTTCAATATACTGTACTTTTAAAATACCTGAAGACTGGAGTGTTTACTTGACTGCACTACATCATCTACACTAGTCCCATGAGCTACCTTGCTCACCACCTAGGCCCAGGTCAGGAGTGAGAAGGCAAGCTTTAGGAATAGCCTGGACTGTTGGGTCAGAGAGCAGGCAGTATCAGGTGGGATCCCATTGTGAAGGGGCCAAAGTGCTACTTGTGAATAAGAGGATCCTGATAACAGGATGGTCAGCAAGACAAGAGAATGTAGGCATCCTTTCATTCTTGATTATCATAAAGGTTTCCCCCCCCCCTCCCATGTTCTTTCTGTTTGCTGATCATCCTCAAATTTAAAAAAAATGTATTTTAATTCCTTTGAGGTTAGTGCTGGATCACCTCTGAACACAATACTTTTTTTAAAAAAAGGGAGGGATGGAAAAAGAAGCAAACAAGATAAAATGAAATGAAAAATGTCATGGAATGTGTGTGTTTGAAAGCCAGGTTGCTTGACCGCGAACCATAAGAGGAAACTCAGAGATGGCACTAAAGCAGTGATGGTGAACCTTGGCTCTCTGACCCAACAGTCCAGGCTTTTCCTAAAGCTTGCCTTCTCACTCTTGACCTGGGCCAACACCACATTTCAAAGGCATCTATTCTTCTGCACTCAGCTTTCCTTATGGTCCAGCTCTCACAACCATACATTATCACCAGGAATACCATTGCTTTGACTATGTGAATTTTTGTTTGCAAGGTGATGTCTCTACTTTTAACTATGTTCCCCAGGTTTCTCATAGGTTGTCTACCAAGCATCAGTTGCATTTTTATTTCATGGCTGTAATCTCCATCTGCAGTGATCTTTGATCCTAAGAAAGCAAAATCTGTCACTGCTTCTACTTCTTCCCTATCTATTTTCCAAGGACTGATAGGGCCTATTGCCATTATCTTGGTTTTCTTGATGTTGAGTCTCAAGCCATCTTTTTATTATTATTATTATTATTATTATTATTATTATTATTATTATTATTATTATTATTATTATTATTATTATTATTATTATTATTATTATTATTATTAAATTCAAATTTATATGCCGCTCTCCTTGCCGAAGCAATCTTTTGCACTCTCTTCTTTTAACCTAAGCAAAAGCTTCTTTAGATCTTCCTCACTTTCTGCCATTAGGGTAGTATCATCTGCATATCTCAAGTTGCTGATGTTTCTCCCAGCAATTTTGATCCCAACTTGTGATTTGTTCAACCCTGCATTGCGCATTATGTGCTCTGTGTATAAGTTGAATAAGCAGGGTGATAAAATGCAGCCTTGTCGTATTCCTTTTCCTATTCCAAACCACTCTGTCATTCCGTATTCTGTCGTAACTGTTGCTTCTTGACTCATGTACAGATTTCTCATGAGGCATATAAGGTGTTCTAGTATTCCCATCTTTTTAATTACTTGCCACATTTTGTTGTGGTCCACACAGTCAAAGGCCTTAGTGTAGTCAATGAAACAGAAGTAGACTTGTTTCTGATATTCCTTTGTTTTTTCCATGACCCAACGTATGTTGGCAATATAGTCTCTAGTTCCCCTGCCTCTTCGGAACCCAGCTTGCACTTCTGGTTATTCTCTCTCCACGTGCTGCTGCAGTCTATCCTGTATTATCTTGAGCATAACCTTGCTAGCACGTGGGATGAGCGCAATTGTTTAATAACAATAAAGAACATCCCTTTTTTTTAAAACCAATTTTGGGGTCTCTGACCCCCCCCCCCCGCCGAGTCCAGGGAGGTGGGGAGACCCGATCCAAGCTGTTTCCAAAGTTCCCCCACCTCCCTGGAGGCTGCAGCAAGCCAAAATGTCAGGATTCGAATCCCGACATTCTGGCTTGCTGCAGCCTCAAAGAGGGTGGGGGAACTTCAAAAATAGTGCGCTCTAGGGAGGTCGGGAGACCCGATGCATGCTAATTTTGAAGTTCCCCCACCCTCTTTGAGGCTGCAGCAAGCCAGAATGTCGGGATTCAAATCCCGACGTTCTGGCTTGCTGCAGCCTCCAGGGAAACAGGGCTTTTTTTAACATTGTGTGATCAATGTATCGCACAACGTTAAAAACCGGATAACGATGGGACTTGTGGAACTAAGTCATAACGTTATCCGGGGTACTAGTGTAATCCGGTCTCAGGTATTGTTTTTATATATACCTTGTTAGGGTTACAGCAATCAATTTTCCTTGCATACAAGCAAGGGCAATTTGTGGATTGGGACAGAGTACCTCTGCTGCCCTGGTCACAAGTTGTCTATGCATGCAAGTCCAGATAAAGGTAAAGATTGCCCTTGCTCGAAAGCCAGTTGTATCCAACTCTAGGGTTCAATGCTCATCTCTGTTTATAGCCAAAGAGCCAGCACTGTCTGCAGATGTTTCCATTGACATGTGGTAGGCATGCCTAGACACTGGAGTGCGTGGAACGCTGTTTATCTTCCCTCTGAACTGGTCCCTATTTATATACAGTACTTGCAATTTCTTGCTTTCAAGCTGCTAGGGTGGCAGGAGCTAGGACAAACAGGAGTTCATTCTGGCATGCAGTACTCGGGTCTTGAACTGCTGACCTGCTAACCTTCCAGTCTTCAAGCTCAGCATCTTAACCACTAAACCACTGCGGTCCCAAGTAGCACACCGTTATAAAGAAATAACAAAGCAGTGAAATCTATTACAATTCACACATTCAGCTGAAATAATAGTTTTGCCTACTTTGCTAAATAGATCAATGTGAGGGGGGGGAATGTTGTTAAACCTTGGACTGTTTAAGATGCCTGAGAAGCAATGGTAGATGCTACAGAGATGAAAGCTGTCTAATGATTTCAGTAACTGTGCTTCACTGTCTGGCTCCAACCTCTCTCCTCCAGAAGCCTCCTGTTTGCTCTCTTTGCCTTTGCATTGCACTGTAAGAAAAGCTGTTCCAGCCATCTGCCCATCTTCAGCCACAACTCAAAATCCACTCTCGTCCAGGTGTATAATTTAAGATGCACTTTTTCTTTTTCCTAAGATCGATCTGCAAAGAGCTCTTAATCATCCAGGAGACAATGGCATGCTAAGTCTTCTTGTGAACGCTTTCCAACTCCAGCTACTCAGAACTCAACCACATGCAGCCCAATCGTATTACAATCTGCAGCCTGCTGGCCAAATGCGGCCTATGGCACAGTTTCATGTGCCCCCACTGCCTCCACCACACCCGGAAGTGCCATGTGGTGGAGGAAGGGCAAAATGGTCATCCAGCCCTTGAAGCTGTCTGAGGGAGCGTGACCCGGCCCTTGGCTTAAAAATGTTGAGAATGCCTGTTCTATGTATACCATTTCTCTCAAGGAATTGGGGGGGGGGGCAACCATGGGGGAGAGGGTGGGAGAAACAGAAAAATAGAAAAAGAAAGAGAACATAACACAGTTCTAATCTAAATGGTTTCAAACCATGCTATTGTATTGCAATCATGAAACAGTCTTGCTGGGTCAGAACTGGAATTTTTTAAAAATGATATTAAGTGCATTGAAGGAGCATTCTAGTCCCTTGTGATTGATTCTACCAAGGTCACATTATTAATTTGCTTTATTTTAGGGTGGCTGAACACAATGGACAAAGGGACTCCTCCTCTGTCTATAGGAATGGTACAGAAAAGTAAATTTCACAAAGGTGCCTGAGCAGGGAAGGGGATTAGCTAAAGGAAGAGAGCAAACTTTTCATGCAAATAATCACAGGTTGCACTCCTCAAATCTTCAGGCAGGTTGAGAAATAAATTCCTTGTCTCTAGGACCATGGAGAGTTCCTGTCAGTCATTCTATGGATAATACTGACTTGGAGTGCTTAATATTCAAGACCTAGCATTGTAAACTCCCCCTCCCCTTCCCCACCTCCCTGCCCACAAATACTGGTACAGTATATCCCATTCACCTAACAGCTATTGGGAGAAAAATAGCAGCTCAGAAACTGGAAATAAAACTGTTTGGGCCAAAAATACAGTGTACAATTTGGAAGAGTTATCTTTTTCTCTACAATTCCTCAGTCAGAATTGAAAGCTGTTTTTCAGTTTTTCTAAACTTTGTCTTTCTGTGAATAAAACCTGGAAGTAGAGCAATAACAATAACAGATCATGAAATCTGTACTGATGCAGGCCACTACTGGATTATAAACTGATTTTTAAAACTGCACATGCACACTCTTTAGCTGAACGTTCCCTTAGTAAAAAACCAGTTGTTTCTGACTCTGCGGTATGGTGCTCATCTCAGTTTACAGCCAAAGAGCCAGCACTGTCAGCATCTGCTGATGTGGCAGGCATGACTAGATGCCATAGCACAAAGAATGCTGTTACCTTTCCCACCCAAGCAATATCTGTTTATCTACTTGCAATTTGTTGCTTTCGAACTGCTAGTTTGGCAGGAGCTGGGACAAAGATAAGAGCTCACTCTGTTGTGCACCACTTGGGTCTCGGACAGCTGATGTGTTGACCTTTCAGTTGTCATATTCAGCCTCTTAACCACTGCAGCCACCACACTCCCTTAGCGGAAATTAAAAAAAAATATTTTCCAGAATGCTACACTTCAAAATATATGTTGCAGTAAGAACTAAGATTGCATAACAACAGAAAGAAACATTCTCTTTATATAACCTACCCCCATTCCTTGCATCTGGATCCAGTAAGCATTGCCACCCCCAATTTGCATTTGACAACAAGACTGAACTCCAGTAAAACCTGCCTTAATGTTTATGTTTATGCCTGCTAGGGCATACTGCCTAATCACTCCTACTTGGCTCCTCTCAGCACCACAAACTAAAGGTGAAAGAAGTCGAAGTAACAAGAAGGCAAACTTTTAAGAGTTGCGTCAGAAATGGGGCTCTCTATGAGTCACTCTCAAGCAAACTTGAAATTGGAAACCAATTACAAATCCCAACTTCAGATTCTGGTTGAGAAGCAGTAACAAATCAGCAGTCTTGGTCTGGATGCAATACTACATTTTTGCATTTTCTGGTTATTTTAGTCGGGGGGGGGGGGAGCCAAGAAGGAAAAACTGGCCGATGTGCACCATTCCGTTAACATTTTCCATAATAGACTTATTATTATACACATGGTGGCCACAGCCTAAAGCAACTACAAACATTGATTGATTGATTAATATTTATACCCCACCTTTTGGATGCAAACACTATTCAGGGTAGCTTACAATATACATATAAAATACGCATTATAAGCATATATAAAAGATCAGAATAAAATCATCCAGTGATAACCAATAAAAACACAAAAAGAACATGAATGGAATAATGCAAGTCTCATCATGTTTTAAGCTGCATCCAATACAGTGGCGGGATGTCAAAAATTTTACTACCCCACCGTGAGGTCATCACAGTGTGGGCGGAGCTGACATCATGATGTCATAGGTGGGGGTCAAAGAAAAAATAATAACATAAAAATAAGCATGCACACACACACCACTCAGCCCACCCACCAACACCACAAACCCGTACATTAATAAATAAATAAATAAAATAAAAATTACATTAAATTACACCCACCCACCCAAACACCCACCCGAAACATAAATCAGCCCACCCACCCCAAACACAAACCCATCACTTACCTGTTAGTATAAGTGCCTGGGCAGCACCATGTTGCAAAATAAATGGGCTGCAATATAAATCTAAATAAATAAATAAGATGGATATGGTCAGCGTACCGGTTCTCTAGGATAATATGCCTTAATGTAAATGTAAAACAGCTGTACCCCATTAAGTTTTCTCCAATTGGAACAGCAATTGGAACAGCACAGGTGTAGCTTATTGATGAGGTAACTCCAAGACTTTGCTTAAAAACCCCAAGCCAGGCTGCCAGGCCTGCTGGCCGCCAGGCTTTTTTAGGAACTGTGGTAGTACATCAATATAGGTAAAGGTATTAAATACACATTAAAATACATGCATACACACCACATCCAAAGATGAGTCACCCTGGGGAGCAGGCTATAGGGAGTTTCAAGCTAGCAGCTTCTCTTCTTCCTCCCTGCTTGAGAAGACAGCAAGGAGGCCGTGCATACGCACCAAGCACTATAGGCGTGCATGCACACCAAGTGCTTGGCGCACATGTGTAGTGGGGGAACCAGTGAAAAGGTAAGCCCCAAAGGTGGTTCCCCCCAAAAGCTGCTACCGGTTCTCCGGGACACTGGGAAAAGTTACTACCGGTTCTGGCAAACTGGTGAAAACCTGTTACATACCATCACTGACCCAATACATGCCATTTTAAACTGCAATAGAGCTTCCTCTATGGCCAATCTTTTCTGGTGGACAATAGTAGAGCAGTGTCCAGTGACAGCAACAACAGCAGCAGTGGTGACATCTCTGATGGCCAGGGAGACTAGATTGCTGCCACCATGATCCTGGGCTGCCACTGCTGCTGCTACTATCCAGCCACAAGAATACATTCAAATAGAAATTTGTTTCAAGTGGTTTTGCTGCAGTATGCAGATAATTCACAGTTAAAAGCTCACTGTGGGTTATCTGCAGACATATAATTCTTAATGGAGCGAGTATAGAAGGCACTACAAAGCTATTTACTCCACTGCATTAAAAATCCTTCAGGTTTCAAGCCTGTTTCCTATTTGTAAATCAAATTCACTTTGATTCCACCCCCCACCCCCACCTGTAAGTCTGGAACTGCAGAGTGAACTCACCAAGGGGCACATTCCTTTTGACAGTTTCACATCTGGCCTGGACATGGAAGAAGAAGAAGAAGTAGTTTCTTTAATGGGAGGGGATGGCAATCTCCCAGCAAAAGAAAATATGGTATATAACTTGGTCTAATTTGCTTTCCATACAGGCTAGAGTTGCTCTAACATCCATTTACTTCTCTTTCTAATGGTTCATGGTATTATTAAAGGTAAAGGCATCTCAGAAAACAAAACATGCAGGTCACAAGTTGATCAGATACCATAGTGGGCTTACTCAGCAACCTTGAGATTGAAAGGGAGTCTTTTAGAGTTTATCTGAATAATCTATTATTGCTAATGGCTGGGTGATACTGCATTCTTGTGTTTGCTTGCCTCTCATCTTGCTTGACACCAACCCTTCTCCCGTCGACCACCTGAATTTGGTATATAAAGAACATGCCTGTAAGTTTCATTCCTTGTCTGATGAAGTGGACTTGATCCACGAAAGCTAACAGTGAAAATATAGCAGTTAGTCTTTAAAGTGCTACTGTTTTTTATTTTACTTTATTTTGTTTTGTTTTCTGAGATGCCTGAACCACAGACTAACACGGCTACTATTCCAAAAAATTAAAGGTAAAGATCGCCCTTGCTCAAAAGCCAGGTGTATCCAACTCTAGGGTTCACTGCTCATCTGTGTTTATAACCAAATAGCATTTGCAGATGTTTCTGTGGACATGTGGCAGGCATGACTAGATGCTGTAGTTCATGGAACGATGCTACCTTTCCTGCTGAGGCAATAACTATTTATCTACTTGCAATTTCTTGCTTTCCAACTGCTAGTTTGGCAGGAGCTGGGACAGAGACAGGAGCTCATTCTGCCATGCAGTATTCGGGTCTCGAACTGCTGACCTGTCAACTTTCCAATCAACGTTCAATGTTTTAACCACTAAGCCACCCCAGTCCTAGGTATTATAAAACTGCCCTACAAATATTTCAAACCAATTGCTCCTCCTAATCATTTTTCTTCAGTATCCAGCTTTCATGTTTGTGCACAGTAATCAGGAATACTGTAATGTGGAGATCTTGACCTTGGTCTCCATTGATGCATCCTTATTCTCAAAAACCTTTTCTAACTTCTTCATACTTGCCCTTCCAAACATCAATCTTCTGATTTGTTGGCTGCACTCCATTTTATATGGCTGATTGAACAAACTTATTTTATGCTTACTTTACTATTTAGCATATTGTTCCAGATAAGAACTTTGCTCGCCTGCTAATGCAATCTATTATCATCCTTTGCCAGCAGTGTCTCTCTACCTTCTCAGTAGGGCAAATAGGGCAATCTCTATACCAAAGAATAAATTAGCAGACTCTGGTAACAAGTAGCAATACATAATAGCCAGTTTCAGAAAACATCAACCTCCCTGGACTTTCAGACTTCAAAATTTGTGACTGAAGTGGGCTATATTCACATATAAGGACCACAAATTCTTAGTTGACTATGGTTTAAAACAAATCCTGTCGCATAGCATAGTTCCATTGAATAAGTGGGGATTTGGTAAGTCAGTCCTCTGTATATTTAATTGCTCTAAATTAGGAGTTCTCAACCTTTTAAAGCTGGGGGCCGCGTCACACTCCCTCAGACAGCTTAGGGGGCCGGACAGCAATTTTGCCCTTCCTCCACCACATGACACTTTCTGGTGTGGTGGAGGCGGTGGGCCCCCCACATGAAATGGTGCCATGGACTGCATCCGGCCCATGGGCCACGGGTTGAGAATCCATTATCTAAATGATGGTCTGGCCAAGTTATCCTGCTATGGTAATAGAGTAGACCATACTGCCGGCGACCAAACTCCAAGTGTCAAGCGGCAGTTAACTAACCTGACAACCCTGAGGACTAATGACCTTGGGTGCTTAAGTCCACAGGGTAGGGTGATGGTCCCCAAGTTGATTAAATCCCACTTGAATCCATCTTGATGAAGGACAGCAACTATATCAATACTGGCCTGGGGCAGAGGAGGACTTTGTGTGCCAAAAGGCCTCAGGACCAGAAAGTGACTCATGGAATTGGATCAGTGGTACATATGTCATGCTAAGATGTGGAAGACAGATGAAAGACCACTGCATTTTATTCTCGGGACAGTGTTCATGGCACAGGTACACAGAAAGAGCCTCCTTGAAGATTGTGATATTTTTGAACCACAATCGGACGTACCCTGGTACGTAAACTTGTGTTGCTGGCTAATCTTTTTCACACTAGGTCAGGCGAAGGGAACTTCAGAATGAATTCACCAAAAGGTTCCTTCAGTTTCACATCTGGCCTAGACATGGAAGAAGTTGTTTATAACTCTAACTGGACAATTGAAACTAGTTTGGTTTCAAAACATTGGCTTAAATTCTGTTACTTAGTGTTGAAAATCATGACTCATTAAATCTGTGGAACTTAAGGAGAAGTTGACTCACCAAATCCAAATTGATTCAGTGGGTCTAATATAGTTGCAAATTTTGCTATGCTAAAGAAAGGATATTTACTTTGTGTTGCCGGCTAATCTTTCTCACACTAGGTCAGACCAAAGGAATTGCAGAATGGATTCACCAAAAGGTGACTTCATTTTGGCAGTTTCACATCTGGCCTATACAAGGAAGAAAAAAATTTGTCTAAATGAGTTCACTCTAGTTGCAATTTACTTTGATATAGTACGTCAGAACTAGAGTAACTTACTCTGAGTAAGCCATTTGAATCAACAGAGACTTACAAAATCCTACCGATTCAGCCGGCCTATTCTAGTGTAATTTACTACACTAAGCAACAAGATCTCAACTTCTGTGTTTGCTTGCTTTAATACTAGCCAGACTTGAGTTTAGCTTGTGATATAATTCCAGCACTTCTTGTAAACCACTTGACTGCTGATAACTAGCTGTCTGTGTAATTAGCAGTTTGTCTGCTGATTACTGAACAAAAATTGAAATTTAGAAAGCCCATTATCAGTGTCACCCTTTTTTAACATCTGACTTCCTTCCTATCCCTGTGTTCCCATCCCTGTGTTAACTGTTTATAAACCTAGGTATGTACGGTACTTGAAGAAATAAGATTATTTCACAAATGCTCACTTAAATAATCTGTTGGTCTTGAAAGTGCTACAGCAGTGGCGCCCAAACTAAGGCCCTGGGGCGGCCCCCGACACCAATTCATCTGGCCCATGAGGCCCTCGTCGCTCCTGGAAGTGGAAGTAAAACATGCCCATATGGGTGTGTTTTACTTCCGCTTCCAGGAGCGACGAGGGCTTCGCGGGGCGGATGAATTGGTGTTGGGGGCCGTACCTGGGCCCCAGGTCTTAGTGACCAGCTCCCTGAACCACATGATCGGCTCACGGCCCAAAAAGTTTGGGCACCGCTGTGGTACAGCTTAATGCTTTTTTGTTTTTATTATCCATGCTGAAACAATTTAATACTATCTTTTTGAACACTCCCCCTGAAAATATATCTATCTTCTTTAGTGTCAACTGAGTTGCCTCTACTCAACTCCAATATTTCTCAGGGATGGTTTGGTGATGGGGGATGTGGCAAAGAAAATACAGTACAGTAAATTCAGCTTGCTAAAAAATTAATGGAGGATGCAGTCTTTTACAAAGTCCATCTACTTGCCCACCTGCATTTTAGAAATGGATTTGAACCACCCAAATTATATTTTAACATGTTCTTGGTCAGTGGCGTAGCGTGGGGGGGGCGGGGGGGGGGGGGGCGGATGCCCCGGGCAGCGGCTTTCAGGGGGCGGCAAAATGTCCTCACCACTTTGGCCTCCTCCCTCTGCCTGGGCTTAGGAAGGAAGCAGGACTTCCCAGGCGGAGGGCGGCCCTTTTGCTGGTGAGCGCTGCTCGCCTCCGTCCCATTGGCTTGGGTACTCATTTAACCGGCCTCGGTCGCCAGCAACCGAGGCCGGTTAAAGGAGTACCCTAGCCAATGGGACGGAGGCGAGCAGCGCTCGCCAGCAAAAGGCTCGCCCTCCACACACCTGGGAAGTCCTGCACGCGCGCGCGCGCGCTGCCCACCTCCTCCCCCCCACCCCTAGCCACCCAGCCAGCTTGCCGTCAGAATGGGCGCTCGTCGGGGGGGTGGCGCCATAGCGGGGAGCCCCTGGCTGCTGGCTGGGTGGCTGGGCGGGAGGAGGTGGGCAGCGCGCGCGTGCAGGACTTCCCAGGTGTGTGGAGGGCGAGCCTTTTGCTGGCGAGCGCTGCTCGCCTCTGTCCCATTGGCTAGGGTACTCCTTTAACCGGCCTCGGTTGCTGGCGACCGAGGCCGGTTAAAGGAGTACCCAAGCCAATGGGACGGCCACGGAGGCGAGCAGCGATCACCAGCAAAAGGCTCGCCCTCCACCTGGGAAGTCCTGCACGCGCGCGCTGCCCACCTCCTCCCCCCCAGCCACCCAGCCAGCAGCCAGGGGCTCCCCGCTATGGCGCCACCCCCCCCCCGACGAGCGCCCAGTCTGACGGCAAGCTGGCTGGGTGGGTGGGTCGGCACCCCCCCCTGCCAGCCCGCCGCCAGAAGTTCGAAAAAGGTAAAGATCGCGGCTCGACTGCGGGGGTTAGCTGGGATCCCGAGGGTTTTCCCCATCGTCGCCTAACCCCCGCAGAGCTGCCCACGCGCACGCCCGAGGATTCGAAAGGGTATTCCTACCCTTTTGAATCCTCGGGCGTGCACGCGGACGGCTCTGCGGGGATTAGGCGAGGATGGGGGGAACCCTCGGGATCCCAGCTAACCCCCGCAGTCGAGCCGCGATCTTTACCTTTTTCGAACTTCTGGCGGCGGGCTGGCAGGGGGGGGGTGCCCACTATTCAGCAGGGGAGGGAGCGCCTTCTGCCTGGGGGGGGGCCGAGCGGTGGGGGGGGCAGCGAGCGGGGGGGGGCGGGCGGCGATTTTCTTCTTCGCCCCAGGCGGCTCAACGCTGCGCGACGCCACTGTTCTTGGTGCTCTGCTTTTCCAATTCTAATTAATTTTAAATGTGATGTTATTGTGTTTTTATCTGTATATTATTTGGCATCACTGAAATATCTGGATTCAAAAATGTATTTTATAGTTAAAATAAATAAAAATATCCCTATATTAACTATTCTTGCAGCCCTCAAAATCTCACTCACCTGTCTCCTTGCTCTTTATAAGCGGAAATGCGAGGAATTAGCTTCCTTTCCACAAGACAGAACAAACATTTAATTAACGCACAACAGCAGGATGGAATAGTTAAACACCTCAAGCACTAATTATAGAAGTAAGCATATGAATATTAAACATATATCTGCTTGTTATTTTTTAAAAAAATTATTAAAGTTTTTTACAAAAAAGAAATATTAAAAAAGAAAAAAGAACAAATTACAAAAATGACATGACTTACTGTACAAGAAAGAAGAAATAACAATTGTAACAAAACACAACAAGGAAAGAAAAAACAAGTTAATTCAATTCTTTTCAATACAATCTATCTCTTAACCATTCTACTTATATGTATATATAAAATATACTTTTACACTTTGTTCCAATTGTTCTCTTCATCATGGTATTACAACTTTTTATAACACAATACATGTACCACCCAAGTGCACAAAGGTCCTTGAGTCTGCCAGCTGTCCTTCTTACAACTCAATTGTTCTGCCAAAAACACATTACATTTGGTGCAGGTTTATCTCCTTTATTTTCCCTCAATCTATACTGCAAAAAAGGTTTCCAAATGTCCCAAAATCTATTTTGTTTTAATATCCCCCTTTTTATGTTTAAATCCCATGTAAGTTTTTCATTAAGTGCCATATCCCAAACATCAGTATACCATTTACTCAGTTCTAAATTCAAAGCACTTTTTTTTAAATTTATATCGCTGCCCACTCGCCGTGGCGACTCAGGGCGGCTTACAATAAGAAAAAACACAGCAGCCTTTCCAATTTCTGGCCACCTGTTGTCTTGCCAAAGTTAAGAAAATAGCTAATAGGTCCTTTGTATTTTCCTCTAAATGCAAATCCTCTGTCAGTAAAACAATTTTTTCATTCAACTTTAAGTTAAAATTTTAGCTATTTCTTGTTCAATTTTTTGCCAAAAATTGGAAATAATTTTACAATCCCACTACATATGTTTATATGTCCCAATTTCCTGTTGACATCTCCAACATCTCTTGGAGTTGCTACTATCTATTTGATTTAGTCAAACTGGTGTCACATACCACCGCCACAAAATTTTGTAATTATGTTCTTTAACTTTTGTGGAAAGGTTTCACATAATCCTGTTTTCCCACTTTCTCTTCCAGTTTTTTTCAGAAATGTTTATATTTAAATCTGTTTCCCACATTCTTTTGAGGACATTCTGAGATTCTTCAGTACAATTTATCATTTTGTATAACTTGCTTACTACTCCTTTTATCCCCATTAAGCCTTTTCTTATCTTATATAACATTTCTTCAAAGTCTGCCAACTGTCTTATAGTCTCTTTATATTCCTTATTCCACCTATCCAGCATTAGTATCTGAAGCCAGTTCAACCTTAATTCCTTATAAATTTCTTTTCTAGTATTTTCATTCTCAATCAAATTCAACCAAGCTTTTAATAAAGCTATATCATATTTATGCATTATGTTTTTTAGTAACTCCGAATTTTTAATCGGGAATGTCTTTAAATCTTGCAACTCTATTATTGGAGAGATATTTGGTGCCACAATGGGCAGAGCTGAGCGATGGCAGGTAGTCCATCTTCTCCCTAATTTCAGTTTATTTATAACATCTGTTATCTCTTTCTCTGTGATTTGTTCTTCCATTCTATTCCTGGGCTCTTTTTTCATATTCTTCCCCTTATATTTTTGTATATATTCCTCCAACTTATCTGCTTGTTATTTTTACCTGTGGAATCTTGGGGGATTTGCATTGCTGGAACTAATTTGTATTATTTATCTATATTATTTTATTTATTACATTTTTATACCGCCCACCTGGGATGTTTCCCAGATGGTAATGTCCCAAACACGCTACTGTATTGGGTAATTTTTGATACCATAAGAATGAGAGGAAAGCACTAAAGAAAAGAAAAAGCTATTTGGGATTTTAAAAAATGTATTTTTCCTACCAATTGTTCTAAAGAAAAAAGTTATTTGGGATTAAAAAACCAATGTCTTTTTCCTACCAATTCTTCTAAATTGATTAATGTTTTGATCAAAACTTTGCCCACTCACAGCAGCACTGCCTGAATTTTTAACAAAACAAAAATTCAGAGGAGAGCCAGATTTGCTTGCATTTCATAGTTTAATCCAGGACAAGAAAGCAGTGGGTCAACGGAAGATCTCTTAGCCTACAATTCCCATCAACCACATCCACAAAACTCAATGGGTAGAAATGATGGGAGTTGTCTTGTTCTTCTTTGCTTCCTCTTTTATCCTTTTGGGTGTTGAGGGAGGTAAGAGGTTCTTCCTCTAACACTTCTGTGGCCTCCTCCGGCATTATTTGGTGTTCTTGTCATGTTTCTTTTATATTATCTCTCCACTTTCCTCTGGGTCTGCCTCATGGTCTCTGTCCTTCTCCTATTTCACCTATGCCTTGTATGGTATGGAATTCAAAGACATTCTCTCCAAATGGGCAAACCATTTTATTTGTTGCCTGTGTATGTAGTGCAATACTGGTTCTGTTCCAATTCTCTCCCTTATTAATCTCGTTCTTGATTTTATCTCTTCTAGTCACTCCAGCAGCCTTCCTCACATATCTCATTTCCTTGGTGACCATTTGCTTATGTTTTGTTGTAAGTGTCCATGTTCGGCACTGGTAACATGAGATGGGAATAAAAATGCTTTGTAGGAGGTGTACCTTTGTGTCGGTTGGTATTGCCTTGTCCCCTAGAGGCGCAGTGGTTAAACTGCTGTCCTGCAACCAAAAGGTTGATAATTCAATCCTGTTTTTGTTGTTCAGTCGGACAGTCGATTCCGATCCTCTGCGACCCCATGGACCACTGTGTGCCAGGCACTCCTGTCCTCCACCATCCCCCTCAACTCACTCAGCTCTGTGCCCATTGTCTCTACAATACCATCTAGCCATCTCATCTTGGGCCGTCCCCTTCTTCTTTTGCCCTCGACCCTTCCAAGCATCAAAGCTTTCTCAAGTGAATCCTCTCTTCTCATTTGATGTCCAAAGTACTTTAGCCTCATCTTTATTATTTGACCTTCTAAGGAACAGTCAGGGATGATTTCTTCTAAGATTGACCTATTTGTTCTCCTGGCTGTCCAGGGGACTCTCAAAACTCTCCTCCAACACCACATCTCAAAGGCGTCTATTCTTCTGCGTTCAGCTTTCCTAATGGTCCAACTCTCGCAACCATACATTGCCACAGGGAATACCATTGCCTTGACTATGCGAATTTTTGTTTTCAATGTGATGTCTCTACTTTTCACTATGCTCCCCAGGTTTCTCATCGCTTGCCTCCCAAGAATCAGTCGCCTTTTTATTTCATGGCTGCAATCACCATCTGCAGTGAGCTTTGATCCTAGGAAAGTAAAATCTGTCACTGCTTCTACTTCTTCCCCATCTATTTTCCATGGACTGACAGGGCCTGTTGCCATTATCTTGGTTTTCTTAATATTGAGTCTCAAGCCAGCTTTTTCACTTTCTTCTTTCAACCTAATTAGGAGCTTCTTTAGGTCCTCCTCACTTTCTGCCATTAGGCATTAAAGTTGACTCAGCTTTCCTCCATCCTTCCAAGGTCAGTAAAATGAGTAACCAGCATGTTGGGGGCAAAATGCTAATAAACTTGTGAACCACCCAAAGAGTGCACTAAGTGTATATAAGCGTGATTGCTTTGCTTTTTTGCTTTGCTTTTTGTAAGAGCCGAGCTAACTGTCCCAATATTTGGTTTTGACTGGCTGCGCCGTATGTTGATCTCTTCGTCCATTTTGCCATTTCCAGTAGTCCCGTTTGAATGCAAGAAATTGCAAGTAGTGTAGATAAATAGGTACCGCTGCAGCTTTAAAAGTGACAGCCTTCCGTGCACTCCTGTGGTTAGTCATCATGCCTGCCACATGACCACGGAAACGTCTGCAGACTCAGACAGCGGTGGCTCTTTCACTGTAAACAGAGATGAGCACTGAACTCTAGAGTCGGATACGACTGGCTTCCAATCAACGGAGTCCTTTCTCTCCCCTGTGTTTATAAACTCTTTCTGGTTTTAGTTGTTCCGCGTATGCTTAGCAATGGAAAGTGCCGTGGCCGTTGCGGAGCCTCCGTCTGAGTCCCGCTTTTAAGGCAGTTCAACCAGGCAGCCAATCGCGAAATGAAGTTTTTTGACCCTGAAGGCGCCCGGTGTTGACGTCACGCGGCAATGGCCGCCCCCTTGAGGCTCCCACGTGGTTGGCGATCCAGGAAGCGCCGCTCTAACTGAGGTTGGTGGAATGCGTGGAAGTCGTGGTTGGTTGGTAGAAATTGGGGTTGATAATTGTCTCTTGAGCCTGGAAGTAGTGGTTGTTTCCTGAGCACTTGTACATGCCAGGTAGGAAAAGAGAGGGAGATGTCCGAATGTAGGTCTCACTCTTTAAGTTTGACGAAGTGGACTTTGAGCCACAAAAGTTCACATTAAAATACAGGAGATGGTCTTTACATGGTGCCAAAAACGGTTTTTTTTGGTTTTGTTTACTCTCTGGTTTGTTAGTTTTTAAAAGACATTTGTAAGACTCCATTTCTGAGTAAGTATTCAATGCAGTCTTGATACTTGTGCTTTTAAAATACTGTATAAATATTTTAAATATAAATAGGCTCCCAGGTAAAAACTGCTACTGGGAGAAAGTCTCCTTATCTTAGGAAGGCTGTTTCGATATCTTTAGCCTACTATGTTACTTTTACCACCAGTATCTCCCCCTGCGCCTCCCCCACCTCCCAGATTACCATTTCATGTACTATGTATATATTTCTTTGTGTTGCACTTAAGGTTATAATAATTTCATGTCAGAAATTATTCTTGGTAGAAAGGATTTTTGCTGGAGAAACTCTGCTCAGGGGACGCCCAAATGAGGCTTCTTTCTTGTCCCCAAGATCTTTTCCCAACAAAGTGGAGTGGAGTTTCTCCAGCAAAAATCCTTTCAACCCAGAGTAATTTCTGACATGAAATTTATTTACTTAAGTTAATGACCTAGTCCTGAGGTACCTATAGCATGCCATATTCTGTTAAACTACAATTCTTAACTGTTGCTTGGACTGATGGGATTGGCAAGAAAAGGAATCTGTTAGCCATAGAATTGAAATCTACATGGGAAGGAAAAGGCTAAAATTTGAAATCTAGCTTGCACTGTTTTCCTCTGTTTGTTTTTCTTAGTGCTACAGCCCTCCAGTTTCCAAAACTGTAGTCTCCCTCTTAGCAGAAAAATGCAAGTAGTTTACCAAACTGCAAGGTCCAATATACCTTTAGGATGATTCAAAACATTTAAAATTGTGTCAAAATGATTTGATTATCTTGTGCAGATGCACCTTTAGAAGGAAAGTGAAATGAAAACATACTGACTGATATCCTTTACTTTTAGCATTTTAAATTTGCAACTATATTAGATCCATTGAATCAGTTGAGATTTGATGACTGAACTCCTCTATAAATTGCACATATTTAATGAGCCTGTTCTAGTCATGATTTTGAGCACTAAGTAACAGAATTTCAGCCAATGTTTTGAAACAAAACTACTTTCATTAGAGGTATAAACTTCTTCTGTGTCTAGGCCAGATGTGAAACTGCAAAAATGAATTTTGGTGAATTAATTCTGCAGGGTTTTTTTCACCTGACCTAGTGTGAGAAAGATTAGCTGGCGACACAAGGTTGCTGTTGCCAGAGTACACTAGATTGTGATTCAAAAATACTACAGTCTTTGAGGATGCTCTTTCTGTATACCTGGTACGGTAATCAAGTAAACCATACAGTGACTTGTCACCAAGTGTCAGGTAGCAGTAAATAACCTGACTCCCTAAATGGGCCATTAGTTATGGGCAGATAAGCCCCCTTTAGGTGAGGTGATGGTCCCCCTCAGTGGAGGGATTGCCACTGGAAACCATCATATTGGGCCCAACAGCAAAATGAGCAGAGGAGGAACTTGAGGCGGAAGAGGCTATGCCAGATAGACTGGCTGTGAAGGTGCGCCTTGATAATATCCTCAAGGCTGCGGCAGTCCATTGCAGTCCTGGTATTAAATCCTGTGTGTCTCATTCCATGTGTGCTGCAGGGGATGGCTCTGTGATCATAGTGTGTGGGTCACTTCATGGGAAGCTGGGATCCACCTGTCAGACAAATTCACGCCAATGACATTTTTCCTGCTTCGGGAAAAATGCATTCTCGGATACGAGTTGCACTCGACGATGGCATATTTATTTATTTAGATTTATATAGCCCAGAGTTATAAACCAATCACCTTCTTTGCAATAATTTCTTTCTTTGCCATAATTTTTTTTAAAGGTCAGTTATGAAGCTCAAGCAAGGAAACAAATTTAAGAGGTCATCTACATTTAAACGAAAAGGAATTAAAGTCACAGGAAAATGGAAACCTGTTGAGGTTGACCCAAATCTGTTTGCTGATGAACAACTTGGAGGTTTGGTATGTTTTGAGGAACTTACTGATTATAAATTGGTGTCTTCCTTGAAAACTGAAGAAGAGAAAGGCAAGAAGAGAAAGTCTAAAAGTAGGGATGAAGGAGAGGAGGAACCTGAGGAAAACCACGATGCCATTCCCCAAAAGAAAAGAAAGAAGGATAAACATCTGGAACACAAAGCAAAGCCCAAAGCTGAATGGAAAGAGAATGAGGATGAAAATGATCAGGGCAAAGAAGATCTTGTCAACTGTGAGCAAGATGGGAATACAGCAGTAGATGCTACAGGCCTAGAAGATAAACAAGTGAAGAAAAAGAAGAAGAAGGAACGGAAGAAGAACAAAAAACCTCCTCAAGACATCCCTGAACCAGTTCAGTCTTCCAAAAAGGTTAAAAATTGGACAGCTGGAGTTTTGTCTGTATCTTCAGATCAGAAAGTGGATGTTTTGGCATGGAAAGGCCTCTTTGTTCCTAAGCCTGTCCTTCGGGCGCTGAGTGAATTGGGGTTTGGTGCACCCACGCCTATTCAGGCTCTGACTCTGCCTTCTGCAATTCGAGATGGAATGGATATCCTTGGAGCTGCAGAAACAGGTACACTTCCATTCTGCAGCAATGTCCTGCACATGCTGCTTTTTCATAGGCCAGGGAATGTCCTCTGTATCTCCACAAGCATGCCACAAAAGTCTGGAATATTAGCTATCCAGTTTTCCTTTTGTTAAAAAAAGTTTCTCTGCAGAAATGGAGTTGAAAATACTTGTACAGGACCTTATGAAACCGAGGAGGGCTAGGTAGAAATTCAGCGCTGGGGATTACAACGAGCTCCTTACTTTCTGCTGTTATGTCCCCCTACAGGGGAAGAAAAACCAGTTGGTGGTGAGGTCGAAGCAATGCATTGCCTGATTATATACAGTTGTTAATAACTGTTTAGTGGTTAAGATGCTGAACTTAACTACTGGAAGGTTGGCAGCAGTTTGAGACCTGATTGCTGTGTGAAGGAGTGAGCTCCCCTCTCTGTCCCAGCTCCTGCCAACCTAGCTGTGTGAAAGCAAGAAATTGCAACTAGATAAATAGGTACCACTTCGGTGGGAAGGTAATAGCGTTCAAGTGTCTAGATATGCCTGCCATATGTCTATGGAAACATCTGCAGAAGCAGACAGTGGAGATGAGCACCAAACCCTAGAGTCAGATATGACTAACTTTTGAGCAAAGACAACCTTTATCCCTACTAATAGCTGCTTGAGGGAAATCTGGGGATTATCTCGCCCCAACATTTGGAATTTATAATATTAATTAGTGGGGAAGACATGAAATTCTGACTTCAGCATCATGATATATTTCAGTGATGGTGAACCTTTTAGAGACCGAGTGCCCAAAACCCACTTATTTACCACAAAGTGCCAACACAGCAACAGGGGACGAAGGAAACACTCCAATTAGGCTGCTGGGCAGAGGGACGAGGCAAACTCTGTGCTGGGATGAGTGCCCAGGTGCCCAGAGAGAGGGCTTCAAGTGCCACCTTTAACACGCGTGCCATAGGTTCACCACCACTGATATATTTGAAGCAATAGTAGGCTTATGCTGCATTCCTGGCTGTTGGTATATTTGTGGAGTAATTGCTATTCATCCTATACAAGATTATTTAGGAAACAGAAAAAGCTAGAGGTGGCCAATAAATATTTACAGAAACTTGAAAACTCCCTAATGCTTTGAATTTTCTTGTCAAAAATTTGATCATAAACATTTAACTTTGATTGAAAAATTTGTGGGGGAGACTATCAACTGACATATTTTTTGTTGACTTTGACACATACAAAATGTAATGTGGTATAATTTTGCTGTTGCTGAATACTAAAAACAGTTGCATGTCGATTGTTAAATATAATTCACAATTACAAAATACCAACATTCAAATGTTACCAAGGCTGAACATAAGTGTATGTCAGTGACTAAAATATTTCCAAATATCAAATTTCAAATGTTATTTAAATACTTATATGTTGACTGGGTAGCAGATAGTAATAGCAATTACACTTATATATCTCCCCACAGTGCACCCCCTGAAAGGCTACCCCCCCATCTCTCAACCACTGGCTGCCAACAGCTTGGGTGGAGGAAAGAGGGCTCCTTTAAAGCCTGTTTTTCCCAGCTTGCTGGCAGCCAACTGCTGTGGGATCCGGGGGGGGGGGACTTCAAAGGAGCCCTCTTTCCACACACCCAGAAACGTGCTTCCCCTCATCCTACAGCCACTGGTCACCAGCAGCCAGGGCAAGGGAATGAGGTGGAAAGAGGGCTCCTGTAAAGCCTGCCTTTCCACATCCCTCATCCACTGTCCACCCTCCCCAGCTCCTGGAGTTAATTTTGAAAATTCATGAAAAAATGTAGAAAATATTTTTTTCCCTTAAAGATGTGTATAAAACCTGGGGTACGTCTTATACCCCAGTGCGTCTTATATGCCAGCTAATGCGGTAGATTAATGTTTCCCAATTTTTGGTTTTTGGCCTTCAATTCCCAGACGCCAAAGTCAATTCCCCAAATCACTGATCAGCCAGTATACTGCCTTAGGCTTCTGGGAATTGAACTACACCAGTGTTCCACGGAACATAGCTTGGGAAACGCTGATTTAGATCCTTCTCCAAACCAGGGCGCTCCAGTTAACACTGGATGTCTAATTGTTGTATACTAGCTAGCTGTAGTTGATGGAACTGTAGTTTATCCTCTTCTTCTTTCGTGATCCAATCAAACCTTGGACTGCCAAAATGAAGCCACTTTCTTGGATTTGTCATTGGCC
The DNA here is from genome assembly GCA_030440675.1 of Furcifer pardalis. Classification (NCBI taxonomy): domain Eukaryota; kingdom Metazoa; phylum Chordata; class Lepidosauria; order Squamata; family Chamaeleonidae; genus Furcifer; species Furcifer pardalis. The sequence continues at coordinate 23,678,467 of CP126894.1, forward strand.
AAACTTAAGTCCTCGTCAGTGCATATTTCTTGCAGTAATTGGCAGACCAGTAAATGAGTCATATTCTGCATCTCTTTACATTCACACAGCATGTTGTCTGCCAGCAGGCCCCACTTGAACATGTTGGTTTTACATTTAGGCACTCCGACCCTCAGGTTTATCCTCTAGTTGACATGAACAGTATTCATTTCTCCTTCAAGGGCCAATGAAGACCTGTATAGGATTGAAAGCTAGCTTGCAATAATGATTTTTAAGTAAAGATAACTACTCTTGCCTGTGCTTTCTGAGGAGAGGAAGTTTGCTTTCTTTGATAGTATCTCCTTATAAGCCCATATCCCCCCAAATCAGAAAGTTTACTCCTATGGAGAGACTATCCAGATGCAATAGCCTCCCTCCTTTATAGCAGTTGCATTCCCACAATCAAAGAGACAATGGAGAAGACACACAAGTACACTGCTCTAAATGAATGTAGGCTCCATGCAACAAAGCATGTCCAAACAGGATTGCATTTCTAACCCCCATTTTTCAAGGTGACATGATTCTTAAGCTTTCCTATGTCTGCCAAGTTTACCCTGCAAATACCTCTTCCTGTTTTTATTCAGCTAGACTTTCCTCCAGTGTGGAGGACAGCTTGAAGACACCCTTGCTCAAAAGACAGTCATATCTGACTCTAGGGTTCAGTGCTCATCTCTGTTTATAGCCAAGGAGCCATCGCTGTCTGCATCTGCAGATGTTTCTGTGGACATGTGGCAGGCATGCCTCAACACCAGAGTGCACAGAACACTGTTTACTTTCCCACCAAAGTGGTCCCTATTTATCTATTTGCAATTTCTTGCTTTCAAACAGAAAACCCTTTACAAAATAGCGGGGGTGAAGGAAAAACTTGGGAATGGGTAAAGATCATTCGCCTGCTTTTTTATTTTTCCAGGAATATGTTTTTCAACAAACCAGAATCCTCAGCCGTTAGATTTATTCCAGAAACATAGAAATGAAGACTCCATTTTATTTCCCAATCTCTGCTTCCATGCTGAGCCAAGGAATTAGTGATTTAGTTGTAAATGGTGGGAAAAGGAAAAAAAATTAGCTTTGACCTAATTTTCTGTTCCTTTTTTGTGTGGAGAGGTTTGATCAGTGTTGTCAATTAAGGTGAATTTCCTCTTAAGGCTTATGTCGGGATAATACAAGATAGCAAAGAAAGGAGGGTTAAAACCAAAACTATATGTAGTTGTGCGCGCGCACACACACACACACACACACAGTTAAAAACTGATGGTAGTATCTCATCTGCGTCTTCTTCTGCAAAGTCATTTTTGGTACTGACACCAATTTTAGTCATGCAGTGAGAGCCATTCTGAATCCCAGTTCAGGGGAAAATGTGAATAATAAATAAAATAAGAAGGTAGCTTCAGTCCTGTGATGAAGAAGCAGGTGCAATTATGTAACTCCATCATACTTTTGACATTCTTGTTCCTTTAATAGGTTAAAGTCCAGCTTTCTACAGCAGCAAGTCTGTTAGGTAAAGGTTACCCTTGCTTGAAAGCCAGTCATATCCAACTCTAGGGTTCAGTGCTCATCTCTGTTTATAGCCAAAGAGCCAGTGCTGTCTGTGTCTGCAGACATTTCAGTGGTCACATGGCAGGCATGACTAAACAATGGAGTGCACGGAACGCTGTTTACCTTCCTACCAAAGTGGTACCTATTTATCTACAGTGAAACCTCTCATAAAGAGCACCTCTCTTAGAGGGTAACTCGTTTAAAGAGCAGAATTTTCTCTGAATGGTCACCTCGCTTAACAAATAAAACCAACCAAAAACTCACTTAACAAATAAATCGGGTATCACAATCCCCCCTCCCGCGCCAGAAGTCACAATTGGTCACTTACAATGGTGTTTAGCTTAAAGAGCAAACTTGCTTAAAGAGCAATCCCGTGGAACACATTATGCTCTTTAAGCAAGGTACCACTGTACTTGCAATTTCTTGCTTTCAAGCTTAGCAGGAGCTGGAACAGAGATGGGAGCTCACTCCATCATGCAGTACTCAGGTCACGAACTGCTGACCTGTTGATCTTACAGTCATCAAGTTCAGTGTCTTAACCAATAAACGACTGCAGTCTGTTACAGTGGCACAAAAGCTCTTTGAATGAGTTTTCTGTTGTTCTTAGCAGAGAATTAGGAACATCACTTTTTTGGACTATAAATCCTAGAGTCCCTCAGCTACCAATGGCCATGCTGTTTGGCAAACGCCTATGACTTGCTGTCTAAAACAAACTTGATTTTCCAGGTGTTCTTGGACTCCAGTTACCAGAAGCCCAAGTCAGTACACCTGCTGATCAAGGCTTCTGGAAATTGAAGCCCAAGAAAATCTGGAAAGCCAAGTTTGAGGACCCCTGGTCTAAAAAAAAGTAACTTTCCCAAGCTCTTCCGTTACCTGAGCTGTATTGGGAAGCCATGGTCAATAAGAGTGGCTGAATATGGAGTCAACAGAGAGATGCAGTATCAGGTATTTTCTTTTAAAAATTAACTTTCATTGTACGTGTGTGTGGGTTTTTTTTTTAAGGAAGTGGAAAGACTTTGGCTTTTGCGATTCCAATGATCCATTCCATTCTCCAGTGGTACAAATCAAAAGGATTGTCAGGTGGGAGTGACAGCGAAGATGAGATGCCAAAGCAGGAAGCATCAGAGGAAGTGAGAGGACTAAACTCTAATGGTGAGGAAGCTGGTGGTGATGCTGCTGCTGCTGATTGTCCGGAAACAGGCTGTGTGTTAGAGGCGTCAGGAATCGATTCAGCTCACCCAGAACTTGATACTGTCATTGGCAAAAGCAATCCTCTTCTGGGCTTGGTCTTGACCCCTACAAGGGAGCTGGCTGTCCAAGTAAAGCATCACATTGATATAGTCACAAAGTTCACACGTAAGTTCATTCTTTCTGTTTCTTTACTGTCAGCACCTCAGCTCCATAAAATGGGCAGGCTTGCTTTGCTGCTCCCTTCCTGTAAATTTATTGCTCCTGTTATGCAGTGGGAAAGTACCCTTTAATTTTCATCTCTTTAGGAATTGCATAGAATGTACTACTACTACTACTTCTTCAGGTGTTGAGGGAGATCCAAGGTTATTGTTCTGGCACTTCTAGTGGCTTCCACTGGCATTATTTGGTTTCCTTGTAGTGTTTCTTTGATGTTATCTCTCCACCTTTGTCTGGTTCTGCCTCGTGGTCTTTGTCTTTCTCCTCTTTTCACATATGCCTTGTATGGTATGGAATTCCAAGACATTCCCTCGAAATGGTCAAACCACTTTATTTGCCGTCTCTTTGTGTATTTTTCCAGACTGGTTCTATTCTAATTCTTTCCTTTATAATCTCATTCCTGATTTTATCCCTTCCAGTCACTCCAACAGCCTTCCTCATACATCTGCACTGTTGTATAGAATGTACTACTGAGTGCAATTTAAACTTTGGGAGAGGATGCTTAGCTTGTGGTTTTTTAAAATAAAATTTTAGCCCTCATTGTAGTGAATATTTCCTCATCCCATTGGCATTTTTTCTTTCTATTGTTTGTACATTAAACACAGAATAGATTAAGAGCCAGTGTAATATAGTGGAGAGAGTTTTGGGCTTGAACTCAGGAAACCTGAGTTCAAATCCTTGCACAGCCATGGAACCTCCCTGGGCTGAAGACTCCTCGTACATCTTACATGTCTCAAAAACACCTATGAGTCACTGTAAGGTAGAAGTGACTTGAGACCACATAAAAACAAGTGGAACAAATATTCTTTGTTGCCTTTAAAATTTGCAATTCATTTTAAATTTGAATCCTGACTGTATGACAGGAACAAAAAAAGCTGCCTTGTACCTCATCAATTTGTCTAATTAATTCAGGCTTGATTCTCCCAGTTGGCCATTGCTGTCCAAGATATCAATCAGGATATTTCCCCCCCTATCTATTTTATATATTTAATTGGATATTATAGCTTGGACCCTTATAGATACAAAGCATGTGCTCATGACAATAAGCTATGTTCCCTTTCAGGATACACAAATAGGAGTAATTCTTGGGGACAAAATGGCATTTATTAAACCTATTCCTACTGAATTTGTTTTATTTTATTATTTATATTGGCGTTCTATCTCCCTTCACGTTCTAGGTGACATACTCTCCACCTACCTCTTATCTTCTCAAAAACCCTCCAGTCAAACTCAGAAATAGAATGAGTTGCCCAGGGTCAACCAGTGAATTTCACAGCTCAGTTCCCATCCATCCCATCCCATCCCATCTAATCCATCCATTCATTTTTATACCATCCATCTGAGATGTTTCACACTCTGGGCAATGCACAAATAATTAAATAAACAAACAATACCATACAACAAACAACAATAATAAATAACAATATCTGATTTTATATATTTAATTGGAGATGATATGGAGGCAAGGAAGCTCAAATCTAATATGAAACAGACTCTTTGTTTTTCATGCTTGTAGTGAAGCAAGTCCTTTTGTGTTAAACATAGTATCTGTTGGTATGGGATGTTGTTAAAATAGTGACCATAATCCTATTGCAAAATTCCGCATGCATAAAGGCAGTTGCACCAAGAGGTTTTTGCACTTCACTAGTTGTTGGTAATGCAGTGAAAAGATAGCAATTATACTTACATAGCAATTACACTTCTATACTGCCCCATAGCACTTAGTTCACTCCCTGGATGGTTCACAAGTTAATTAGCATTTTGTCCCCAACATTTGGGGTACTCAGAAGGGTGGAAGGCTGAATCAACTTTGAGTCCTGATCAGGATTGAACTCACAACATTCTGGCTGCAGTACAGCAGTTTAACCATTGCTCCTGGTGTCCAGGTGTGTGATGGACAGCTGACAGAACGCGTCCCACCACTTACACAGCTGCTGTGGTGCTGTGGAATAATACAACAGGATTTCTGACCAACAATTCTAATCCTTTGATGTCTTGTCAATTTATTTGTCTGTTCAGGCATTAAAACAGCCATTCTCGTTGGCGGAATGGCTCCTCAGAAGCAGCAGCGAGTCTTGAAAAAGAAGCCGGAAATTGTCATTGCAACACCAGGGCGCCTGTGGGAGCTAATTCAGGAGAAACATTCTCATTTGTCAAATCTACGGCAACTCAGGTATGAAGAGTTTGAAAGCTATCAGCCTTATGACATTCTCAATAGAGTAAACTGTAGCATTGTAGTGTAACAATACCAGTGAAGAATCTTATAGTGTCTCAAAAGGCTGTGCCTGTGAAATGCGCCCGTACGGGTGTGTTTTACTTCTGCTTCCAGGAGCAGTGTGGGCAGGATGGATCACAGTAAGCCCATTCGTGCGGATTCATGGCAGCTTGGGTTTCTGGGAATTGAAGTCCAAGAACATCTGGAGTGCCAAGGTTCGCCATCACAGGGCTATGCAGTGCTTCCCAAACTGTGTTCCACGGAACACTGATGTTCCATAGAGGACTGCAGCCTAAGCCTCCACAACCTATACTGAAGACTTCTAGGAATTGTAGTCTAAGAATACATAGGGACCCAAGTTTGGGAACCATTCAGCTATAGCATGGATCTTTGGGCAGCTGGCCAGTTTGTCAAATTTCAATTTGTATATGGTAAACATAGCTGGCAGAAAAACATAGGAGACTCGCTTATACTGCCACAGGCTAATAGCCTGTCTTTCCTCTGTGGAGAACCTTGACATTCATTGCTGGTTTTTCATCCAAGTGTTAACCAGGCTGAACCCTGTATTGTTTCTGAAATCAGGTGCTGTTAGAGCAAGGGTGCCCAAACTTTTCGGCCCGGGGGCCGGATAACATTTTATCAGAGGCTCCGAGGGCCGAACTATCTCTCCATGGTACATACATCCACCCAGCCTTGCCGCTGCCTCCGCCGCCACCACCACTAACGTCTTTGCCGCCGGCTCCTCTTTCACCGGCTCCTCCTTCGCCGCCTTCGCGGTGTCCTTTAAAAATGTCCTTTTAAAAAAATATGACAGATCCTAGAAACTCACATCCAGCTTCGTCATTGTGGCATCCAAGGAGCTGTTGTTGTGTTCCAAAGCTTCAGGTAGGCGGGATTTTAATTAGCAATGAAAAGTCATTAGCCTTAGAAAAGATCCGCTTCCTGACATGATGTCAGGAAGCGGATCTTTTCTAAGGCTAATGACTTTTCATTGCAAATTAAAACCCCACATACCTGGAACTTTGGATTTTAATTAGCAATGAAAAGTCATTAGCCTTAGAAAAGATCCGCTTCTGACATCATGTCAGGAAGCAGATCTTTTCTAAGGCTAATGACTTTTCATTGCCAATTAAAACCCCACGTACCTGGAACTTTGGATTTTAATTAGCAATGAAAAGTCATTAGCCTTATAAAAGATCCGCTTCCTGACATGATGTCAGGAAGCGGATCTTTTCTAAGGCTAATGATTTTTCATTGCCAATTAAAACCCCACCTACCTGAAACTTTGGATTTTAATTAGCAATGAAAAGTCATTAGCCTTAGAAAAGATCCGCTTCCTGACATGTCAGGAAGCAGATCTTTTCTAAGGCTAATGACTTTTCATTGCCAATTAAAACCCCACCTACCTGAAACTTTGGATTTTAGTTAGCAATGAAAAGTCATTAGCCTTAGAAAAGATCTGCTTCTGACATCATGTCAGGAAGCAGATCTTTTATAAGGCTAATGACTTTTCATTGCCAATTAAAACCCCACATACCTGGAACTCTGGATTTTAATTAGCAATGAAAAGTCATTAGCCTTATAAAAGATCCGCTTCCTGACAGGAAGCGGATCTTTTCTAAGGCTAATGACTTTTCATTGCCAATTAAAACCCCACCTACCTGAAACTTTAGATTTTAATTAGCAATGAAAAGTCATTAGCCTTAGATCTGCTTCCTGACATCATGTCCTGCCTGGCTTCCTGCAGCTTCAGAGGGTGGGGGAACTTCAAAATTAGCGCGCATTGGGTCTCCCAATCAATTTAAAATCAAGAATTACACAATGCACAGCCATAATACTGTAAATCAATTTTGACTTCCAACTTATACCAATACAGTAATACCCCGTATAACGTGAGTATCATATAGCACTAAAACCGTATAACGTTACAAGATTTTCGGAAAAATCTTGTATCGAATAACACGATTTTAACGTTATCCGATACAGTCGTTCTTAGCAGCAGGGTGGGTGGAAAGCTGAACGGGGTTCTCCGTTCAGCTTCCCAGCCACCCTGCAGCTACGGAGGCAAGGGCGGGTGGCTAGGGAAGCCGACAGGGAGTCCCCGTCAGCTTTCCCAGCCACCCTGCAGCTGTAGATCGGGTCCTCTGATCTCTCTGGAGCAGGCAGGGGACATGATCCAAGCTGTTTCTGGGATTCCCCGACGTCCTGAGCCAGTGCAGCAAGCCAGAATGTCAGGGTTCGAATCCCGACATTCTGGCTTGCTGCACTGGTTGAGGACGTCGGGGATGCCCACAAACAGCTTGTATCGGGTCCTCACACCTCCCTGGACCCAGCCGGGGGGGGGGGGGTCAGAAACCCTAAAATTGGTAAAAAAACGGACTTTTTTTTTTTTTACCAATTTTGGGGTTTCTGACCCCCCCCCCCCCGGCGGGTCCAGGGAGGTGGGCAGACACGATCCAAGCTGTTTCTGGGCTTCCCCGACGTCCTGAGCCAGTGCAGCAAGCCAGAATGTCAGAGTTCGAATCCCAACATTCTGGCTTGCTGCTCTGGCTCAGGACGTCGGGGAAGCCCAGAAACAGCTTGGATCGGGTCCCCACACCTCCCTGGACCCGGCGGGGGGCTCAGAAACCCCAAAATTGGTAAAGAAAATGGACGTTTTTTTTACCAATTTTGGGGTCTCTGACCCCCCCGCCGGGTCCAGGGAGGTGTGGGGACCCGATCCAAGCTGTTTCCAAAGTTCTCCCACCTCCCTGGAGGCTGCAGCAAGGCAAAATGTCAGGATTCGAATCCCGACATTCTGGCTTGCTGCAGCATAAAAGAGGGTGGGGGAAGTTCAAAAGTAGCGCGCATCAGCTCTAGGGAGGTCGGGAGACACACAGACACACACACACACCTCTTTCTCTCCCCCCCACACACCTCTTTCTCTCCCCCCCACACACCTCTTTCTCCCTCTCCCAGAAGAAACTGCTTGTAATCCTGGACACACACACACACACACATCTCTCTCTCTCTCTCTCTCTCTCTCTCTCTCACACACACACACACACACACACACCTCTTTCTCCCTCTCCCAGAAGAAACCATTCTCCCCCCCCCTCAGCCCTGAATAAGCGGAAGGCTAAGACAAAATGGTGGACGCTTACTTTTAGCTGCCGGATGGCCTCAGGCTCAGTCTCTCTCTCTCCACTCTTAACAGCCAAATCAGCTAGGCGGAGGGATTCAGCAATTCTAAATTAGATTCGGCAGAAGTCCTAGTACTAAGCAGCAGAAGGAAGGAACTAGGAACTGATTTGTGATCCCTCCGCAAAAAAAAAAAGTCCGCAAAAAAAATTTTTTTAAAAAATAAAATAAAATAATAAGAGTTCCTATACCATGTCGGGGGCCGGATGAAATGGCCTGGTGGGCCGGATCCGGCCCGCGGGCCGTAGTTTGGGCATGCCTGTGTTAGAGGTTTGCAGGGTGTTACCAGGGATACTGGGATTGGAGACTGAGCTGAGAGATAATTTAAATACAGAAAGTACTGTCAGCGATCATTATATTCTTAACAAAGACTCACTAGGTCAGGCGAAAGGAACTGCAGAATGAACTCACCAAAAGGTTTTTTTCATTTTGGCAGTTTCACATCTGGCCTAGACATGGAAGAAGATGAAGAAGTTCGTGTATTGCTGTGTAATACCATGATTTAATTGCCGTGGGGGCAGCTCTTTCTGTAACTATACTGACTTGACATAGCTACCCTCCATTTCCTGACTCAAAGATATCTAGGAAGCTGTGAACAGTGGTATAGTTGAACCAGGTCGCATTGGGTTAAAGCCATGGGATCTTCTGAACAACAGTGATTTGACTTAATCTGCTGCTTGCCTTGAGTTCTCCTTTTCCCTTCAAACTTAGATGTAATCTTTACAGTAGCCAGGGGAGAAGTGGGTTTTTACAGGAACAGTTTATTACCAGCTATCCCTGGTAATAATCCCTGAGAGACTGAGGTACCTTAGGGGTTAAGATGCTGAACTTGACAACTGGAAGGTCAGCAGTTCGAGCCCTGAGTACAGCACGACGGAGTGAGCATCTGTCTCTGTCCAAGCTCCTGCCAAGCTAGCAGTTTGAAAGCAAGAATTGCAAGTAGATAAAAAGGTAACACTTCGGCAGAAAATGTAACAGTGTTTCATGCACTCTGGCATCTAGTCATCCCTGCCACATAACCACAGAAATGTCTGCAGACACAGATACTGTAGTGTTGGCTCTATGGCTGTAAACGGAGATGACTGACCACCACCTCTTGGAGCTGGACATGACTGGCTTTTGAGCAAAGGAGATCTTTACCTATACAGTAAAACCTCAGATAACACTAAAACCTGGTTCCACAAGTCTTGGTGTTATACGATTTTTAGTGTTATCCGATGCATGTTAAAATCCTATGGGATCCATAGAGATACATTGTAACCACACAGGCTTTAGCGGTTGTTATCTGATGCATCCCATAGGATCTTAATGTTATCCGATGCAATTCTTCCCTCCAGATTGCTTAATGTTATGCGATTTTAGTGTTATTCGGTACTAATGTTATCTGAGGTATTACTGTAGTTGGATTAGATGAAAGGCCTGTTTAGTCTGTTTTTGCATGTGATAGCAGTACACTTTCTTTTGATACATCTGACAGTGATCACATTGGTTGAGTAAAACCTCTCAGATGTTCTCTTCCTTGTGCCCATCAGATGCCTGGTGATCGACGAAGCAGATCGGATGGTGGAGAAGGGACATTTTGTAGAGCTCTCTCAGTTGCTGGAAATGTTAAGTGATTCACAATATAATCCCAAACGCCAGACCTTTGTCTTCTCTGCCACTCTGACTCTGATCCATCAGGTTCCAGGTAGAGTGCTCCAGAAGAAAAATGCGATTAGATTAGACAAAAAGACTAAGCTAGAGATGCTGATGCAAAAAGTGGGCATCAGGAGCAAACCAAAGGTGATTGACTTGACGAGAAAAGAGGCCACCGTGGAAACACTCACCGAGAGCAGAATCCACTGTGACACGGACGAGAAAGACTATTACCTCTATTATTTCCTTCTGCAATACCCAGGCAGAACCATGGTTTTTGCAAACAGTATAGATTGCATCAAACGGCTCACTGCACTCCTGACTATCTTGGACTGCAACCCACTCCCTCTTCACGCCAACATGCACCAAAAACAAAGGTTGAAAAATCTGGAAAGGTTTGCTGAACGTGACAGGTAGGTTTCCTTTATTCCTTTATATGCTTGTTTTGGTGGTGTGCATGTAAGCTTTTAATCCTAAATAAGAGGGACTGCAGTGGCTCAAGTGGCTAAGATGCTGAACTTGATGACTGGAAGGTCGGCAGGACAGCAGTTCAAGACCCAAGTACTGCACTACAGAGTACGCTCCCATCTCTGTCCCAGCTCCTGCCAACCTAGCAGTTCGAAAGCAAGAAATTGCAAGCAGATAAATAGGTATCACTTCGGTGAGAAGGTAAACAGTGTTCCATTCACTCCGGTGTCTAGGCATACCTGCCACATGTCCATGGAAACATCTGCAGACACAGACAGCGCTGGCTCTTTGGCTATAAGTAGATGAGCACTGAACCCTAGAGTCAGATATGACTAGCTTTCGAGCACGAGCAATGTAAATTTTTTATCCTGAGCAAGACTCACCTATATCCCATCCAAAAACAACAACAAAAACCCTACATTTGAAACAACAAAATTTCAGGAAAAGCAATGTGAGTTGCCATAGCATAATGAGTATGGAAGCAAAGAAATATTCTTAAAAGCTAGGGATAGTTTTCAAAAACAAAGAACCTAGGCCAATTCTTACTTTTTTAAAATTGTTTTTAATTTTGTTATATGTTTAATTATTTTTAAAATGTAATATTTCTGTCATACTTTCTGAAGGTGCCTAATTATAATAATGCAAATAGACTGACAATTAAAATTAAAATACACTAAAATGCTTTAATTAAAGCAAATAAGGAACAAGTGAGCAGCACCAATTGATTCAGCAGGTCTCTTCAGCTACAAATCATCTTAAAGTCCCAAAGCCTGTGTCCCTAAAGATGTCTTTGCCTGATGATGGAAGCAAGTGGTCCATGTAGTTATTTGGGATAAAATCTATCCATCCTTCAGTAGTTCCCATTCTTAGGATGTATATGTAGGATTCACTGTCATTGGCTGACTAAATTGTACATTTAGGAGTCAAATTTTTAAGTGATTCAGTCCTGAAATGAAGGAAGATAAACGTGTATACAGTGTGCAAGGAAGAATTTCTTTTCAGGCTGCTAAGATCTACGTGCAGGACTTGTGTTTGTGCTTGTGAATGACATTTGTCGAGTGCAGTCCTGTAAATAGTTTCCATGGTTTCCTTGAGGATAACTCTGTTCTTCAAGTCAATGCACAGTGAAGCAGATTTTACCCTAAATATGCTGTCTCATAAGGCATGTTGTAGAGGTGTGCTATGCATCATCGCATGTGAGAAGAATATGTAATTGCACATCTAATCAGCACAGCGTAAGCAGAGATTTGACTCACGTTGGACGTGCTTGCTTTTAAAACCCTTGCTGGTTTGAAGAAAGTGGCATTTGAAACGTCACTCATCACTAATGTCTTCATTTTCTTTTTATCCTTCCTTGTCAGACATACTTTAGTAGACTGATTCCTAGTTCTGGCTAAATTATAGCTGATCAAAAAAAAAGGAAGGACTACTTAACCATGAAGGGCTCTGGTGGCTTTGTGGTTAAGACGCTGAAGTTGATGACTGGAAGGTTGGCAGGTCAGCAGTTTGAGATCCAAGTGCTGTGTGACGGAATGAGCTCCTGCTGTCTGCCCCAGCTCCTGCCCATGCAGCAGTTCGAAAACAAGAAATTGCAACTAGACAATTGGGTACCACTTTGGTGGGAAAAGTAATAGTGTTCCATGCGTTCCAGCCTCTAGTCAAGCCTGCCACATGGCCATGGAAAGTGCTGGCTCTTTGGCTCTAAATGGAGATGGACACTGCTCGCTAGAGTCAGACATGACTGTCTTTGAGCAAGAGAGTCCTTTACTTAATAATGCTCCTAATTGCTGGTTAGAAATACAAAATGTAATAAGAATTACTCTTTGCATTCTGGAGTACATCTGTTCCAGAGTGGCACCTGAAATCAGTAATGAGGCTTGAAGGTTTTACCCATGTTACTCTTCTTTAAACCTCTCACTTACTGCAAAAGTCCTCTTAGGATCACTGTAAATCATTTCCCACTTGAAAGCACATAGCAACATTCTTCCTTTCACAAAACATCCTGGAGGCATGAATTTAAAAATGCTGAATATTCTACAATCTAACTGCACTGCATTGTTAAAAGTTGTTATAAGGGTCAGTGTGTAGACCAGGGGTACACAAACTATGGCCTGTGGGCTGGATCTGGCCCCCAACACCAATTCATCTGGCCCATGCCGTCTTTGATGCTCCTGGAAGTGGAAGTAAAACATGCCTGTACGGGTGTGTTTTACTTCCGTTTCCAGGAGTGGCAAGGGTGGCATGGGCTGGATGAATTGGTGTCGGGGGCCGCATCTGGCCCGTAGGCCATAGTGTTTAAGCAGAGAAAATGGCAGCCAAAAAATCTATCACATCTTGTTGCAGAGCTGATTGCAAGGTATGTTTTACTTCCGCTTCTTGTGGGAGGAACCACATGACCAGCTCTCAGCCCAAAAAGTTTGTGCACCCCTGATGTAGACTGAAGCCTCCTGTCCACTTACTGAGAAGGCTGGGGTTAATCTCTCCATTTTCCCTCTTGTAAGAGCAGAAACTACAATCCCTGCTGTCCTTCTACTATTAGTATTCCAGGAACAGCAGTACACCCAGGAAGCACATTAGTGGAGGCTTTGGAACTGCTGGATCCAAAGGTCTCTTATTCCTTCAGCAGTCCCTGAAACAAGGTGGAAAAATTTGGCTCCTTTGAAGCTCCCTCTGAGACCTGTGGAAGGGAAAATCTGAAAAACAGAGTGCCAGTTCTTCTTCTGCAGTATCTGAATGTTGGTGATTTTCATGGCGATCAGCCATGTTAATAGTCATATGCCTGGGATAGACCTGCTACATCTGTTGTCAGTGTTGTTGGATTTTAGGGTTGATGCCTTTTGGTCTGTTTAATAACCCATCATCCCCGCTTCTGCCATTTTAGTTGCACTCTCTTGACAACAGATGTCGCCGCTCGTGGCCTTGACATTCCGCACGTGCAGCACGTCATACACTACCAGGTATGAAAACAAAATGGTGTCTCTGTTTTGTGCTAATGAGGTGGATTCTATGTTAAGTGGTGGCCTATCTAAAAGTTATAACCTGGAAAGAGGAGGGAGGTGTGTGACAAGGCCTGAACCACAGCTTAGAAAGGGGCTGTTTCATACCTGTAAGTCCCAGAATTCCCCATTCCTGCAGGATCAGTAGCCATCCTGTCTGGGGGATTCTGGAAGTGACTCTTCTTTTTTAAAAGGAGCCTATTTTCATTTTTCATGCCCAGATGAGGACAGCATTTTCCTTGTCTCCAGGGACATGCTGGTTACACTAAAAGGGCACAGGACAGGGAGTGATGAGGGCATCTAACCCTAACAAAATACATACATTCCCACTCGCCTTTTAATTTCAACTCCCCTCTGGAGATTTGAACCAGTTACCTCCTGCTTACAAGGCAAAATTGCAACCTCTAAGCCACGGTGGCTCCACTGTCAATGGAGCTGCTTTTGTAATCTTATCTTTGGCAGCACAGGAGGAGGAAGGCAGGCAGGCTGAGGGACACGGAGCCCCGCTCGTTTTCTCGATTGTTCCAGTCATCGCAGCTCGGCTTGGCTCTTTGCATTGGCACCTAAGGAGGGTGCCTTGGGCTGAGTTCCGGTAGCCCAATGGGCCATCCCACCACTGCTTGTCTCCTTTAATAGCAGAGTTACCTGTGCCTCTTCATGAGGGTGAACTCACGGGCTCTTGAGCTATTGCTGTGTAGGGACCAGAGGGAAGTCTGTCAAGGGTGATCACCTGTTGTTCTTATATGAAGGCTGACTGGATCAACTGAGGTTCATCCTGGTCCAGAGCTTCTGGATCCAGGCTGCCTTCCACAAAGGATTTGGCTGTCTAAATCAAGTAAAGTTCAGACGCTCATCCTCACTGAGGTCTTGTAGCCTCCTGCTATGAGAAGATCCCTTACATTTGCCTCAGTTGCCTAGAACAGAGAGGCTTTAGATGAGGCTTTTCCCAATCATGTTTCCTTGACACGGAAGGATGTACCTGGTGGAGATTTTGTCTGTATTTCTCTTAAAGCAAGGACAAGCATCATTAGCTGACTAGGTAGTGTTGAACTGTATGAGTTGCTGCATCTGCAATTGGTGCTTGTGTCCGAAAGGCTTCGGCTTCTTCTGGAGATCAACTGGAATCCTTGTGTCCCATTAGCTCTCTGGCTTCTGAATTTCCCTGCCTAGACCAGCCACTTTCCAGTTACAATCCTGTGCTTCTGAATCCAAGTGGTCTTTAGCTTTATGAGAAAATGCAATGTGTTAACATCGAAGACATTGTAAAACTGGGATGGATGCTGTTTTCTTTCTTATGGAGGGCTTATAACCGTGATGGTGAATCTTGGCGTTCCTGATGTTCTTGGACTTTAATTCCCAGAAGCCCAAGCCCCTGTGAATCCAAACGAATGGGTTTGCTGTGATTCATCTGTCCCGCACTGCGCCACCCTCATCGCTCCTGGAAGCAGAAGTAAAACATGCCCGTATGGGTGCTAAGGTTCACCATCACGAGCTTATAATCTTGCCTCACTGCAGGTACCACGCACTTCTGAGATCTACGTGCACAGAAGTGGCAGGACAGCCCGAGCTGCGAATGAGGGACTGAGCTTGCTGCTGATTGGTCCAAGTGACATGATGAATTTCCGAAGGATTTATAAGACGTTGGAAAAGAATGAAGAACTTCCTTTTTTCCCTGTTGAAACAAAATATATGACTACAATCAAGGTAACTTTTTTTTTACCACAAAGCTGGCTGGATAGCTTGGTGGTTTAGGT
Organism: Furcifer pardalis; assembly: GCA_030440675.1. Lineage (NCBI taxonomy): Eukaryota > Metazoa > Chordata > Lepidosauria > Squamata > Chamaeleonidae > Furcifer > Furcifer pardalis. Next base: position 23,693,676 of record CP126894.1, read on the forward strand.
ATCTGGCTGCAGAACCAGAGATTGGGAGTTTGATTCCCCACTGTGCCTCTGTAAGGGGCCAGAGTTGGGGTTATGGGGTTATTTCAGTTCTGCTTGGAAGGCATGGTAAATTAAAAAGGCCTAGAAGCCATCACTAGCCTTCTGAAAGGAAAAAAATATCCATTTTAAATTCAGCTTGAGGAGGACTGCCTTTGTTATCGGCAGGTGCTTTCTCCCCCAAAACAACTTCCAAGGATCTTGGCTATGTTTTTCATAACAGGTTGAGGTCATTCTAAAGGATGGCCTGTAAGTCCCTATTGAATATGCCTCTAAATTTGCCCCTTATTGTATCCAGAGTGTCACCAGTATTCTTGTGCTCATGTACCCACATGCTTGTCACAATACGCTCTTCAAGTGTAAATGGGCTTAAATCAGCGATATTTCTCGGGGGGGGGGGGGGATGAAAAAATATAATACATATCGATGGGTAGGTATTTACAGGCCACCCTGTTGGGGCCTAGAAACTGGGTGGGGGTGTTTGTGCTAACTGTTTTTTTTTTTTTAAGATGTCACCTGAATTAAATATCTGTGCAGCAGTAAGATTTCAATGTATCAAGTGTGACTATCAATCATAGTAAACCTGCTTTGTTTATTTTTCAATTAAGCTTGATGCCTTGGTTGATATTGGAGTGAAAGAGGTCCATTGTGTTATGTTTCCTATAAGGATCAGCCTCCGCATTTTGGTGTGTGTTATATACTTGTCAAGAAGAGGACTTCTTTTTTATCATTGGCCTGTGATATTCAGAGTGACACTAGCTTGAACCCTGAGGTTGTAGTTAATTACTGTGACCAGCAACCATGGGCAGATCTCTTCACTGTGATTTTGTTGTAACAACTTTTCTTTTTAAGCCATCTAAGGAAGTGACCATCACCACGAGTGGTTTTTATGGAATTTACTAAGTTAATCAGTTAATGTTCAAAGAATGTTCTGCCTTGGGTCTACTCAAGGGAGCGGAAGTGATTTCCCACCTCTTCACACTGTGAATCGTTTACAAAGCCTCTCTGGACTTTCATTGCCTTTTAAAATCAACATGCAGAATCCTTGTTTATTTGTAAGTTACACAAAACATGTATAGATTCCTTTGCCTCTGCGCATAGTGATTTCAGAAGGCATGTAAAGTTTGAAATGACATTCAGCATCACTAACAGCCAAATTCAAATACAAACAATATAACACATCAGTAAAATTGCATCCCTGAATTGCTCCAAACTGTCCTGGTTCATCCTTTGTGTAGGCTAAATGAAAGCAACAATACCTTTGCATTCTTTCAGGTCTTCAATATTCTCTTGTAATAGTGCCAGGAAAGGTACCGCACTATACAGATGGATAGTTTATGTTCTTCTGTTCCATCACTTCAGCATTTTCCAACAAGCATGGAAAGTGCTTTCCTGTCTAAGCTCTTTTGAGTGCCCCAAATTCTATCTGCAGAAAATGCCCCAAAATGTGTGACTACTGCATTTTGTTCTAGGAACGGGTGAACTTGGCAAGACAAATTGAGAAGACTGAGTATTTCAACAGCCGTGCAAAGCATCACAACTCCTGGCTCCAGCAAGCTGCAGAAGCTCTTGAACTTGACCTGGATGATGAGGAGTTAATAGGCAAGTAGGACTTGGGGCTTGGGAATAAGGAACTATCCAGGAGCATGCAGTAAAGATCTTGACTCCTAAGAGGGAAGTAATATTTTAGGTATTTCTAAAGGAACCTCATTTGGGTGTTCCCTGAGCAGAGTTTCTTCTACAAAAATCCTTTCAACCCAGAATAATTTCTGACATGAAATTATTACCACACCTGATAATTCTGGTCATGAGCTTAAAATTTCCTTTTAGTACTTTGGGACAGAGGATATATTTATGCTTGAGAGGACTCGTGGTAGAGGCCAAGGAGAATCCTAAGTGAGAATCTTCTTTCGTGTCCAGGTCAGACTTTAAACTGCCCATATGAAGCCACATTCTTGGCTTTGTCACTGGCTTAGAGCTAGGTTCAATGTTTAGGAACAGCATGTTAGTCTCACCTCACCTTAGAATGAAAGTTGGCTGTCTCAAATCTGAACACATCCCAAAGGGATGGATGCTGGTAGAGTCATAATTCTTGGAGCCTCAAAACAGAAAAGTGATTGTCATTGAAATCTCTGGGTTTGTGCTGAGTTGTCTTCTGTTAGTTCAACTAGGCCAGGCTTTGTACTCTGTCATCGGCTCCCTGGTATATCAAGCGGTGGGCTTTTCTACTCCAGTTATATTAGACCAGTGTTTCCCAACCTTTGGTATATGCAAAATATTTACTCTGTCCTTCAACCACAGACCTCCACTCCTAGTGTAAGGCATGCAGAAGTAACATCTGAACCAGCCCTGAAGCGGTAACATAGAGAATTGAGACTAGGTTGTCCAATTCTCAAAATCCCTAACCTTTTTCTCATTGATCATCCGTTGCTTGATGTTTTTTTTTTTTTTTGGGGGGGGGGGGGTGTCTACAGGAGGCAAACCCAGTGAGCAAGAAGAGTGTGAAAAGATAAAGATGCTCAAGGGTATGAAGAAGCATCTGAAACGCTTGCTGTCTCAGCCAGTCTTTAAGAACCTGATGAAGACCAAATATCCAACCCAGTCTGGAAAATTAATTGTGTCTGAAACCTCGGAGGAGCGTTCCCAGTCTGCACTAGGCGTTGTGTCAAAAGCACAAACAAAGAAGATAAAAAAAGAAACAAGTTAAATAAATAATGGTGAAGCAAAATGAGGATCCCTGTTTTTTCCTTTTTCTAAGCAGAGGGTGCTTAGACCCATTGAAATGGATGGGAGCTCTTACTCAAACAAAGATGTTAATGCCCATTGATTTCTATGGGTCTAGATTTAGTTGAGACTAGTGCTGCCCTCTAAAGTTGGACATGAGTGGCTTTTGAGCAAGGGAGACCTTGACCTTTAATAATGATTGCCAAATGAGTTAAGAACTCATTTGTAATTAGTATAATGAGTTAAATGCGACTTACTCAAATATGTTGTGTGATATATTTAAAGAAAATCTTATTTGTAATTCTATAATTTCATGTCCTCATTTGATATTTGCATGTACTTAAGCTTAGACTGCTACAGTGGTAGGGCTTCTCACTTAGAAGGAAAGGGGGGAGACCAGGCAGCAGGGGGGGGGGATTAAAACCAGATTTTTCCCTAAGCAAAATAGTGAATTTATTTCTTCCTGTTTTTGATTTGTCCATATTAAAAGATTTTACAAACTTCAGCATTTTATCGTTTTTGATTCTTAATCGGTTTAGAATGACACCATAGAAAGTATATAAAACAGTGGGAATTCAATGTGCAAAAAGTTGATCTGCAATTTAAATTTTATACTGTAGATTGAACAACATCCAGTACAGTTACAGCCCATGAAAACGTATGCCAAATAATATGTATTAGTTATAAGATTCTTGGTTCATTCTTGCTACAGCAGATTAACATGACCAGGGAGCATCTACCAGGAAATGCTGCACAGATCCCTGCAGAAACAGTATCTATTTGCAGGCACATACCTGCTGAAATCCTGTTTCCTAGTGTGGTAAGTTACACTAGTGTAGGCCCATTAAATCAGTGGGGATTTGGTGAGTCAAGTCTGTAAGATCCATTTATGTCTAATTTTCTATTGTAAAGATTTTTGAATACCTTGTAAGCTGCCCAGAGGGAAAATATCTCAGATAGGCAGGATATAAATGTAATAAATAAATTAATGGCTCGCATAGGCCTAGCTTAAGTTATGACTTTACTGCAAGGGTCCTCAGCCTTTTTAAGCCAGGGGATGGGTCACATCCCCTCAGACTGTTGGTGGGCTGGATCAGTGTTGCTGCCGCCTTTTGTGGTGGCGGTGGTGGGACCACCTTAAGCCCCCACTAATCCTACACACACTGCCGCTGAAGGCAGTGGGACCACCCTTGAGCCACCCACCACTCCACCCACACCTCTGCCACCACCAGTGACGACCTGGAGGCACACACCACTCACTCCATGCCTCTTCCCTTGTTACTGACCTGGAGGAGCTGCACGACACCAAATCATCCGGCCTGCGACCTTACTCCAGCCTCCATTTCCACTACTGCCACCTCAATCTTTGGCTTGGCGTGTCCCTAATGGCGCTCCATAGCAAGGCAGATGTTGCAAGCCTTACAACATCTGCCTTGCTATGGAGCGCCATTAGGAAAAAGCCAAGCAGAGGAGACCAGGACTGAGGTGGCCATGGCAGCTGGAGCGAGTGTGCAGGCCAGATGATTTGGTGCCTCGGGTCAGATCCATCCCTCAGGCTGTATGTTGAGAACCCCTGACTTACTTGGCTAAAATAAGTTGTCCCATTGACGTGTTTGTTTCTTTGCTATATTTATATCCTTTTCCTCTCTGCACCTCCTTCCTATTTTTATCTGAACAAACAGTTCTATCCAAAGGAGGAGGTTTAGACTGAGAGAGTAGCTCGCCTAAGTTCATCAGTTCAGCTTCTTGGCTGAATGGGAATTTGAACTTCAGTCTCATAGGCCCCAATGCATTACTGCAATCACTCTCCCATGTGGTTCTGGCTCTCACATGCATACAAATTCTATTCCTTCAGTTAAAATAAAGCAGGTCATTGTAAGCTCCCTGGGCTTTTGTGGGTGCACTAACTTGGCAAGGTTGTACAAGCCTGATTTAAACAGAAAAACTTTGAGGGGGACATGTCAGTATGTTTTGGGAGAAACAGGCAGTAGGTAACCAGAGAGTTCTATTGGAAATACAGTATTTGGAAAGTTAATTACATTTTTCAGAATGTATTCCCTTGAAGAGCTTAAAAACCTGCATACAGAATCAAACAAAATAGAAAATTATGGCAAAGAAACATGTTGCTGGAGGAGATGTCAACATGATAATTATTAACCATTTTATAGATGGTTGGCAATAATAACACTTGTATACCTCCCCATAGTGCTTAGTGCACACTCTTGGCGCTTCACAAGGTAATTAGCGTTCTGACCACAACACGCTGGGCACTCATTTTACTGACCTTGGAAGGCTGAGTCAACGTTGAGTCTCATCAGGATCGAACTTACCACTTTGGCTGCAGTACAGCAGTTTAACCACAGTGTCCCAGGGCTTTTTAGGGCATATCTGCTCTGATGCTTGTCAAACTGAAACACACAAAGCAAAAGTATTAGGCCACCACCGGCTGGTTTGGGAAAATTCAACGAATTATTTTGGGGACCATAACTCAGACATCCTAATTCCAAACTTGGGGAGGGTTGAGAGGATAATAAACCGTCTCCAATTTTGGTGTATGTAGAAGCCCTGGAGACTGAGTTACACTCTCCTAAATCACTCATTGGACTTTTCCCCCCTCACTACTTTGTTGTTTTATTGGAATGTGGGCAAAAACCAGTGCCATAGACACAAGGTGTTAACCCTAGCTAGTAACCCCTTTGAATGAACAGGACATGTTAAGTCAACAGTTAGACAAGCCCCGTTGCTTTATTTGAGAGGAACAAATTGAGCTTTTACACTTAATATTGAACAATTCTGAGTGGAGGAATTTGTTTTGGGTGCTGGAGCTGAAGAGAGCTCTGTCCTCCCACCCAAAAATGTGTTCCTGTCACCTCAAATGTTCTTACTTTCTTAAGGCTCGCATCCTACAGAACCTTATTGGTAGGACACGTTTTTACAGGCCCTGAGCTGATGATCAGTCCCATGCAAAACTCAGTATCAAACCACGGGGAATATTTTTCAGGCCTTGTGTTGTTGCTGCCAATGGTAATTGTATCATGACCCCTCCTGTGCTGTGATGCTATCGCTACATGCCCTGCCTTGCTCCAAGTGGTGCGTTTTGGCTCAGCTTCATGCTCCCAATGTCTTTCTGGTACACCAACATTTTGTGAACACAACACATCTACAAACTTATTTTATTTATTTTTCTGATTTATATTGCCTCCCAACTCCGAAGACTCTGGGCGGCTCTAAGTCAGCCTTGGCACCAGTCAGAAATGGAGAGAGAGATGATATGGGCTTGGGGAAGAGGTGCAGGTTGTATTGCTTCTATTATTAAAGCAGTTGACAGACGAATCCTTGCCAATATGCAGATATGCAGGGATTTACTGGTTGTTTCAGGTCTATTTCTTCCAATGTTTCGATTGCCTGACATATACTGCAAGTGTGACGAGTCTGATTTTGCTGGACACTTCCAAGTATCTCCTTTGCAAATTACAGTGCAAAGGCTTTCAAGCATTAATCTTACGAAAATCAGTGGGGGAGCTTTCTGCATTGCAAGTTACTTAGGCAGCAATTATTTTAATCTAGGCCAATTCTAGTTTCCAATTTGCACTATAACTAATATAGCTCTACCCAAGGGCAGTAAATATGCCTTTCTGAGAATCTGACACCTTCAAACTTTGAATCATTACTCTTGTATGGAGGTTGAAGCCAATGTTGCCAGCATTTCAGTGGTGGGCTCAAAAAAAAATACTACCACACTGTGGGCATGGTATGGTGTGTGGCCAGGGGGAAAGCCCTACTGTTGCACCTGAATTAGGACTACTACTTTATTTCAAAACTTGGGTGGGTGGGTGGGGCCAGCCAGAATTTCTGCTACCGGTTCTAGCGAACTGGTGCGAACCTGCTGATGCCCACCACTGCAGCATTTTCTCCAGGTCCTGCTCCTCCACTTTCAATAGTTTAATCTGCAATTAGATTTATCTTCATGCCACAGAAGGATCCTTCTGCTAATCTATGCTTTTTAAAAAGGCCTTTTCAAAGTCTATTTTTAGCGGCTTTCACAAAGATGTCTTTCTTCTTCACCACTGTTCACTACATCTTCCAGTTTTGACAGGGTTTTCCTGTCTCCCATTGCTCCTGCAAGATCTGGCCTTCCTATTAGGCAAAGTGAGGGATTTGCCCTGGGGAGCAATAGTAGGACAATGTTGAAGAAGAGAGGCGTCACAAAGCCTGACCTTTACCAACCTAGTGCTACTGCCTCAATGATATTAACAATTCAGTTAACAATACAGAAGTATTCACAAGAACTTCAAAGACCAGCAGCAGACCCTCAGATCCTTACATCAATAATAAGCAAATGACATCAGATCAGTTCTGACTAATGGTTACCCTTTTGGGGGATTTCTAGGCAGAGAATACCAGTTGCTTCTTGGGACATCCTGGAACTGCAGCTTTTCCAAGACTACAAAGGCTGGCTCTTCTTTCTGGAAGCACAGTGGGTAATCGAACTCCCAACCTCTGGTTCCGCTGCCAGATACTTAAACCACTAAGCTATCCAGCCAGATTAACTTCATAATGATAATAACTGTTTGCCATCAAGTCAATTCAGGTTTATGGCGGCCCTTTTCAGGATTTTCTAGGCAGAGAATATTCTGACGTGGTTTACCATTCCTTTCTTTTGGGGGCACCATGGTAGGGCACACAAACTTGCTCTTCTCCTAGAAGGCACAGTAAGGAATCAAACTCCCAGATACTAGCTCCATAGTAAAGATCTCCCTTGCTTGAAAGCCAGTCACATCCGATTCTAGTGGGCAGTGCTCATCTCTGTTTACACCCAAAGAGCCAGCATTGTTTGGCTGTAGGACTAGACAGTGGATGTGCAGAGAGCGTTGTGACCTTTCTCACCAAGACGGTATCTACTTATCTACTTGCAATTTCTTCTTTTTGAACTGCTAGGTTGGACAAAGTTGAGACAGAGAACAGACACTTACTCCATCACGCAGTGCTCAGGTCTCGAACTGCTGACCTGCTGGTCATCAAGCTCAGTGTCTTAACCACTAAGCCACTTTTAATTCTCTAAATACCATATCACACCATCAAAATAAATAAATAAATAAATAAATAAATATTTGCCACTAGATGGCCTCAGTGGGCTTTTAAAATTTAAACAAAACTGCCAAAAAGAAACATACAGTATTTTGGGGTGGGCAGTATGTGGGATTAGTTATGGCCCTCCAAAATCCAAGGAGGGTTTATATGGCATTTGGGCATCCAGGGGTACCCACCCTTTAGATTCTGTCACAACTGCCCTGTAATCTTAACTATATGTAGGGTGTAGGCCCTTTTCTCCTCCCTATTACCATTCACAGCTACCCTTAGTTTAACCAAAGGAGCAACAATAATTAATTTAACTTGCTTGTTCATTACCAGACTGGGTAGGCACTAGTGCTTACAACAATCACTTCAAATAGCACCTCTTCTGTACTGCAGACAAATATGTCCACTATTTATTTCATCAGGAGGAAGGGAAGTCTCCTTCTGTCACAACCACATGTTGAAGTTCATTGCCGTCCTACACTATTAATAACCTTTTCTATGAAAACCTTAAACAAAACATTAAGGATACTGGTGAGTAACGGGATAAAGGGATAGCAGGTATCAGTGCAATGTAGAAGAATTGAAGTGGATTGGATTGCTTTGTGGAAGCTTTGGACCATGTGCCCAAATTGTTTCCTGGGAAAGCCTACAACTTATAGTGTTACCAAAATGCACTTCATGTGCTGGAATGCAGAATAGACATAGGCATAGCAAAGCAAAGCAATCACACTTACATACTTCCCCATAGCATTTAGCATACTCTCTGGGCAGTTCACAAGTTAATTAGCATTTTGCCCCTAACATACTGGGTACTCATTTTACCGACTTCAGAAGGATGGAAAGCTGAGTCAAGCTTGATCCCTGGTCTGGATTGAACTCACAGTCTTTTGGTTGCAGGACAGCAGTTTAACCTTTGTGCCACCAAGGCTCCTAACATAGCCGACAAGAGCCAAGTTACTCCTCACATTCCCTCAATATTGTTTACAGAGATACCCAATGCATTGTAGTGGAGAGAGTGATGGACTAAGACTCTTGAGAACAAGGGTCAAACCCCCTCACATTGTCATAGAAAATTACAGGAGTGTGCATGGAACTGGTAAAACCAATCCTTAAATATCCAATTGACCTTGAAAGCCATATTAGGACTGCTATATTGGTTCTGACTTTGGAGGTCAGACGGCCATTTTGCCCTTCCTCCACCACATGGCACTTCCTGGTGTGATGGAGGCTGTGGGGTCCACATGAAATAGTTCTGTGGGCCACATCCACCACATGGGCCACAGGATGAGAATCCCTGCTTTAGTGGTTAGTCTGTCAGTGAAGGGACAGCTGGGGATTTCTCACACAAACAGGGTTTGGTCTAGGTAGGATGTCAAGAACTTTAGGAGTTTATGATTTTGTGTAGGTAAAAACGCCAGATGGCACCAAAGCACTAGGTTTCTCATGCTCCATTACTATACTCTTCAAGGCTGTCTCTAGGCTGTCTCTAGTTTAGTGATACTTTTGTTGGATTACTAAAAAATCAAACATTAGGTTAGCTTTTTGTGATTCAAGATCACTTTGTCAGACATGCACCAGTTTCTTGTGGATACTTTTTTGTTGTTGTTGTTCAGTCGCACAGTCGATTCCGACCCTTTGCGACCCCATGGACCACTGTCTGCCAGGCACTTCTGTCCTCCACCATCCTCCTCAACTTGCTCAGCTCTGTGCCCATTGTCTCTACAATACCATCTAGCCATCTCATTTTTGGCCGCCCCCTTTTTCTTTTGCCCTCCACCTTTCCCAGCATCAAGGCTTTCTCAAGTGAATCTTCTCTTCTCATTTGATGTCCAAAGTACTTTAGCTTCATCTTTACAATTTGACCTTCTAAGGAGCAGTCAGGGTTGATTTCTTCTAAGATTTATAGTGCAGGGAAATTATCAACAAAAGTCCCAAAAGCTCATGGCATGATGTGCCAGGCTTTGCTTCTTAGGGGGAGTTGGAAGAAACAGAGGCAGGCTATATCTGATAGCCTCTCCCCATTGCACAAAACTAGGAAAGCCAGTCTATGTATAATGGCCCATAATGGCCCACTGCAGATGGGTTTCTTTTGACGCTGCATGTTTCTGTTTGGGCAGAGAAAAGGGCATCACAAAGATTCAGAGCCCATCATCATGGAATTGGGGTTAAATTTTAGTTTAGTCACTAGGCGCACCAATTGTAGCAAAATCAAAGTCATTTGGGAATATTATCTACCGGTACCTGGTTGGAAGTAGCTGCTTCCTTCAATCAGCTGGGCTGGCGTAAAAAGTCCTCATGCAGAGTTCTTGATTGTACATGGGACAGCTTCCCCCCAGCTATTTTCAATACAGTATTTCCAAAAACCAAGAGCTGTATGAACTTTTCACAATACAAGTGCAGAAACAAGCCACTGCTTTGCTGGATTACTAAAAACTGAACATCATATGAGTTTTCCTGAACTCTAGCATGACCTCCAGACTGAAGGTGTAGCCTGGGGTGGTGTGGAGGACAAGGTGGTATTCATTCCAAGGATCCAGCTGTCCAAATCTGGTCTCTGAATGACTGTGGAGGGTATGAATCCCAAGCTTTCAGTAACAGGAAGAGGTTACTTTAAGAGGTGATTTGTTCTAGGTAAAAGTAAAAGTCTCCTTTGCTTGAAAGCTAGTTGTGACTGACTCTAAAGAGTGGTGCTCATCTTCGTTTTCAGCCAAAGAGCCAGTGCTGCCTGCCTCTGCAGACCTTTCCGTGGCCATGTGGCAAGCATGACTAGATACCAGAGTGCATGGTACACTGTTACCTTTCCCGCTGAAGCAGTACCTGTTTATCTACTTGCAATTTCTTGCTTTCGAAAAGCTAGGTTGGCAGGAACTGGGACAGATGACAGAAGCTCACTTCTGGAGAAATATATCTTTGACCAAGCCTCAATGAACTCAGCGGGGTGTTCTCCTCTATAAATCTTTTAAAGATTACAGTTGTTAGAATAATAGTTGAGTGCATTCAAGTCAATTCTGACTTATGATAACCTTTTCCATGGTTTTCTAAGTAGAAAGCACTCAGAAGTGGTTTACCATCCCCTTCTTAAATAAGCCTGGAATTTTAATAACATACAAGTTCAGGCATTCAGATTGTAAGCATGGGGGGAACAAATGTTGGTAGGGATAATTGTGTAGACCCATGATGGTGAACCTTGACACTCCAGATGTTCTTGGGCTTCAATTTCCATAATTCCAAGCCCCTTGTGAATCCACACGAATGGGTTTACTGCTATTCATCCACCCCACACTGCCCTTGTTGCTCCTGGAACCGGAAGTAATTCCTCCAGAATTTATTTATTTTTTTGCCCACCCAGATGTAGAATCCTGACTATGACCCTGGGTAAAGGTCTCCTTTGCTTGAAAGCCAGTTGAAGCCAACTCTAAGGTGCAGTTCACATCTCCATTTTCAGCCAAAGAGCCAGAGTTGCCTGCGTCTGCAGGCATTTCTGTGATTATGTGGCAGGTATGCCTAGATGCTGGTGTGGATGGAATGCTGTTACCTTCCCACCAAAGCAGTACCTATTTATCTATTTGCAATTTCTTTCTTTCAAACTGCTAGATTGAGAGGAGCTGGGACAGCTTTATTTATTTATTTATTTATTTATTTATTTAATCAAACGTTTATGTCGCCCTCCTCACAGAGACCCAGGGTGGCTAACAAACTTTAAAAACACTTAAAACACAATAAAACATGATATAAAAATCAGGATTAAAAATTACAAAAGAGATTAACAAAGCACACACAGAGAGGGAGGGGTCAGATGAGCCAACAGAATGAGGCAACCGTCTGTCCCATACCCCACACATGCCCCGCCAGCCAGGTCTTAACCCCTTCCTAAAGGGCAGCAACTCTGTCTGGAGACGCAACTCACTTGGAAGATGATGGGTGTTCATTCTGTCATGTAGTACAGTACTTGGGTTGAACTGCTGACCTTCTAGTTATCAAACTCAGCATCCTAAACTTCTCACATTTATATTGGAGATTCACTCTGCATTTAGAAATAGAGCCAAGGCAGGCTTCTACACTTTTGTGTCTTTTAAATTAGCTTGCTTTGTTTTGTGGTTTTTGTTGTTGTTCAGTTGCATAGTCGATTCTGACCCCTTGCAACCCCATGGACCATTACACACCAGGCACCCCAACTGGGAAATAAACATGGACTTTATCTGCAAGTCTGACTGTTTGGGCACAGAGCTCAGAGGAGACTGTGTAGCTGCGGGAGTAACATGCTGTCACCTTCTAAACCGGCTGAGATAGGTTAGGCTACAATAGAATGAATAAAGATTAGCCAATGTGTTTCACCACTAAATGACAATTTGAACTTTGCCCTTATCCAGCGCTCCATTACACCATGTCTGCTCTCTATATGAGTCACTGTATTTTTCCTTTACTTTAAAACAAAAAATAAAAAGTTGAAGGGAAATGTAATTGGGAACAAGATTTATGATAGTGATAAAAAGTTTCCCTGACCTGTTCAATTCATCATTTCAAAACCAATATGTTAACTGCCTCCCTCATCAGAGAGAGTAGGTCATTATGTTTAAGACCTCAGTTGCATTTGAAAAATCTTCCATCAAAATCTTAAATTTAACAAACCCTTGCTTCTTTATTTAAAAATTAAAGAAAATAATTTATGTTTATGTGGCTCTATCTATTTCATTAATGGGTTATTCTGTTGCTATATTGAAATAAAATTGCAAAATCAAGCATCTCTGTGAGTTAACAATGCGGGCAGGAGGAGAATGGAGATTTCTTCAAGATTCCCTATGCAAAGCAAATGGGGTTTGGATAATTGGCTACAAAAATCAGGACTACAAATTGATCCTAGCAAAAACTTGGTGGTGTGAGGTCTTATACAGATGTACATGAATAGTACAGTAAAACCTTGCATAAAGAGCGCCTCGCTTAGAGAGTAACTCACTTAAAGAGCAGAATTTTCTCTGAATGGTTGCTTTGCTTAACAACTAAAACCAACCAAAAACTCACTTAACAAATAAATCAGGGTTTGCAATCCCCCTGCCAGGTCACAATTGGTCACTTACAATGGTGTTTCGTTTAAAGAGCAAACTCACTTAAAGAGCAATCCTGTGGAACGCATTGTGCTCTTTAAGAAAGGCACAACTGTATCTCTGAAGAGCTGAGACTGTGAAGAGACATGAGAGAGAAGAGCAAGAAAGAAAGAAATACCTTTATGAAAAACACAATTACTGTACGTATAATCATTCTGCTGGGCAAATTCTCCTTCCATAAAATGTCCATGGTGACTATGAGATTTCTGAGCATTATGGTTGGGAAAAAGTAAGTTTTCCAAGTGCTGAAACAGTTTTTCCAACTGAGCCAGGGGCTATTTTTCTGGTCAGATCTGGCCCTGCCACCAGGCAAGATGAGCAGATACAGGTTATTATAAGAAATGTCCTGCTAGCAGGCAGATCTGATCCAGGATTTGGATCACCCAATGACCAGTCAGAGGGTTATGGGAAGCCTACAAGCATGACAAGAAAGGCATACCAGGCTAGAGGACATGCCATTAATAGGCAGCAAATTGTTAGTTATACAATTTATTCTCACAGTATATTTAGGGATGTTGAGAAGTGCTTGTAGAGTTTTCCATATTTGGTGCCAAAATAATTCAACTGTCATTGTGTGTGATGTACTTTGACCTAGATGTGGATGGATGGATATGGTCACCATCTGTTGGTCTGCCTCAGGCAGCGTAATGTTTGGGGACAGGCTGGCTCTTAGCTTCACCTTGGTTTTGTCCCCACCCTCCACCCCCTTTAACCTCTTGGCATCATTTCTAAATTAATCCAAGGTCACATATTTGTGTCTTGTTTCAATGTACAACCCATATCCTAGGGCAAGTCAGTTCATTGGACTTTTAGCTTCTATTCCAGATTTCCCCCTTAAATTCTGTTAAGTCACTGTTATTTGTTCTTAGAACGTGATTACCTTTCTAATGGATTGTTATTTGAAGTCTCTACAAGCCAATTCTCAGGGGTTTTTTTTTTTAAGTTACTGATTTTTTAGTTTCAATCCTGGCTCAGGCAAATGCTATTTTTAGACAGCACTGAGAGCCTTCAGGCTGAGTTTACTGGAATAACTTTCCCAAGCATTCATGCGGCTGCTGTATTTTCAGTACAGAAACATCTACGTATTTCACTTTATAGGCATATAAAAGGTTCTGCTGCATTAAGAGGGCAAAGTAAGGAAGCAAAATGCAGTCTTAGTCAGGCTGTTCTCTAAAGGGAAGGTCTGGGGCCATCCACTTTCACTCCCTGTACCAAACCAGCACTACTTGAAACTAGCTTTAATCACCATAATACTCCATTTCAATCTGCAAATCACAATATTTTATGATTTTCTCCGGCTGTTTGTCCTGAATTCATGCATCCCCTGATATAGCAATGTCAATAAATTTTTATTTTTTTCCTTTTCCTCTTCTTCTTTATTTTCCTCTTTATCTTTCCTCTTCCACTTCCTCCTCCTCCTCCTCCTCTTCACTTTGATTATGCCCCTCCTTATTTCCAAAACCATGTCATCTCAATTGCCCATGTAATATTTTCCATCATTCTAATTTTTTTACTGCTTATTTTCTAACTGGTATTGTGCAACAGTGCTACCCTTAAAGGGTAGAACCTATGGCATATATGCCAATGGGACCATTCATAGCCCTTTCTGTGGGCATGCATGCCATTGCCCAGCACAGAGGTTGCCCTGCCTCTCTGGAGCATGGACAGCAGCCTGCTGAGTTTGGGTACTCAGTCTCTAAAAGGTTTGCCATCAGTGCTGTATGTTATTTGCAGTCCCAAACCTATTACCTTGGCAATGGAAACTTGCCAAACCCCAGAGACACAATTTACTCTAACACAGGTGATTGCACTTGTGAAAATGATTCAAAATAAACCATGAACAAAATATATTCAAAATAAACCACCCCCTCCAGGCTGTTTAAAATAAACAGAAAATAAGCAAGAAAATGTGCATTTAGCAATGTATACAGTGTAATTCCCAATCTTTAAATTGATTCTACACTTGGCAAACCTGATGCAAATACAGGAGTATTTTGGCATGCAGACAAGCCCTTACTATAATTTTGTAACACAAATTTGCGCAAGGCATCATATTCAGGTAATCAGAATGTTTACATATATTTATCATTTAATCTGGGAAACTGTCATAGCTATGTTCCCGTGATGTGCTGTGGACCATGGGGCCGCAAAGGGTCAGACTTGACTGTGTGACTGAACAGCAACAACAACTTTCTAAAGTTCTGGTTAAGTCCAGGAGCTTTGCTGTATGGACTAAACATCTTCACTCACAGAAGTTGACTCTTTCCAAGTTTCCTCCTTATATTCTACAGCTTACCATAGTCATATGGATGCAGCCTACTAATGATAAATATTCTGCTTTACTACTCACTGCAAAGCTTCAGAGAAAAAAATACTGGCTAAAGGAAAGGAACCCCAAAATGGATTACTTGACATCATTATTACTGCTGTTCATTGGGCTTGGCATTTTATTCACTGTAATATAAATGAGTAGATTTATTAAATAGGTCGCCTCAGGCTCTGCAAGAGGCCACTTGTATAAACGCTGAGTAATGAGCTCTCCTGCTGTGGTATTTCTCAATGACATTTGGGCCATTGATCCTTCTTGCCAAGGTCTTCCTTCTTTGCAATATTGAGGAACAGCATTGATCTTTACATTAGCAAAGCTGTCGTGTTCATTTTACATTGATATTGAGGGGTTAAAAAAATCAGACTTATCTCATGATTAAATGTATGAAGTCAAAAAGAAAGAGTAATTACAAATTCTAAAAAGCAGTTGACCATAATTTCATCCTGTGTGTGGTCTGACTTGTGTCTAGCAGAGAGAATTAACAGATAATTTTGTATCAACTGGATTTTTAAAAAAGAAAGTAAGAATTGACCGGCTTCATCAATATTGACCTGGGGCTGATGAGGACTGTGCATGCCAAAAGGGCTCAGAACCAGAAAGTGACTTACAGAACTGGATCAGTGGTATGGGTGTCATGATGGGATGTAAAAGTCAGATGAAAGGCCATTGCATTATATTCTCAAGGCAGTCTTCATGGCTCATCGTCAAGAGGATTGCCTATATTCGGATTTGGCTATGGCAGAAGAAGGAGAGTTGACCAACATTTCAAAATATTTTCATATCTACGATGAAAATAACTTGAGATGTGAAATATTTAAATGTGGGATAAATGAAAGCAGATAGAGCCACTCATCCAAGCTTAGTCATTTGCATTGAATGAAGGTCACTTCATTTTGGTAGTTTCACATCTTGCCTAGACATGGAAGAAGGCATTTGAATACTTAAATCTTAAGAGGTTGTTTGTGATCCCCAAGAAGTCAACATCATTAACGCTGCCACTAGCAATATAAGTGCTACCACCTCTTTTCTTCTGAAAACCTCACCATCATCAGGACTTATATGGTAGGCAAGTACAACATACTTCTTTTTGGATTTGGCTAGTGTAAATAGGGAAGAGTAAAATTATGGTTTGCCTTTATCAAATATTTACCAATATGATGAAATTCTTCATTTTTTGCCTTTGAAAGGTTTAATATGTTCAGACTCCTTGTTATTTATGATTGTATTAGCATCATTTATATGCCATCCAATAATGAGGTTCTCTGTGGCAAGTTACAGTATCAATAAAACAATAAATAGAGCAAAAATGAACCATAAAAAAACAGCCAAAATCCTGTTGCTCAGTGTGATAAATCATACAACAGTATACCCAATAAAATAATGGGGATTTAGTGAATTAACTCCTTTGTAAGTTCCATTGATTCATATCAGCCTACTCTACTCTAATTGTGATTTATTTTAGTGTAGTAAATCACAATGAGTTGCTTGTATCAATAGAACATATGGTGCAGTTGACTCACTAAATCTCAGTTGATTCAATGAGCCCTCAGATGCCAATTACATTGTTTTATTTTATTTTAATTCAGTTTGTAATGTATTGTTAGTTGTTTGTTTGAGCTGCTGTATGTTGCTGTTATTTGTTATCTGTTTGTTCACTGCCCAGAGTGGGATACTACCCAAATGGGCAGTATATAAATAAAATAAACACTGTACATAAATATAAATAAATATTGTCAAATAGTATTCTAAGGAACAGGATTTGGGCTTGCATTATAAAACACCAGGAGAAAGGTGATTTATCAGACAGATAGACAGACAGACACAGATGGCAAAGGCTTGAAAAGGATGAAAATAATATATCTTAATTTACTCAAAATAGTAGATCTTTGATTAATTTCATTATTTTCTTCATACTAAGAAGCTTAAAATCAATAGAATATCTTAGTCTGCTATAGGAAAAGGAAAAGGTCACCCTTGCTCAAAAGCCAGTCCAATCCAACTCTAGCGTTCAGTGCTCATTGTTAAGGTTATTATGGTGTGGGTTAGCAGAGTGCATGTAAGCCTTACGCAAACGGAGTGTTGTGCCAATGAACTGCCCACACACAAGGAAGATGGCAGCATTGCACAACCAAAAAACAGCTTTACTCTCTTGTGCTAGTATATTTACAGTGGTCAAACGTAAATATAGATATAGTCTCTGCAAAACATATATACATGGAATAAACAGTCTCTTTGCCTCAGCAGTAAAGGACGTTGGAAATGTTCAAAGTCCTTCAACAGGCTAACTAGAAACAGTTCAGATAGAATCTTGTGGATTGCTTATGTTTCTTCGGTATATAGTTCAACAACAAAACAATTTCCTTCACAGCAATTTGGAAGGGTAGAAGCCAAGGATCTTTCAGGCTTCAAGCACACTAGCAAAAGCAGTTTAGCATTCAAGCACAAGGAAACATTGCAACATGAGAGAACAGATGGTCCTTACTCAAAATGCTTCCTCTGGTACTATCTAGTGCAGGTTTAATCCAGTGCAGTTATATAGATGAGCTTTGCTTGAGCTCCTCTTTAGTGTTCCAGCAACTCCAGCACAAGTTCCAAATCTAGTCCTCCTCCAAATAAGTGCTTTGCAAGCACTATTTTATAGAACATTACATGATTGCTACATACATCCTTGAGATCAGCTGTGCTGGTCAAGCACAAGCCCTTAAAGCTACAGACACATACAATTACATACATTCATCCTATGCAATACCTAGTGGTAATACTTTATCCCTGACACCCATCTCTGTTTATACCCAAAGAGCCAGCACTGTCTGTGTTTGCAGACATTTCCGTAGACATGTGGCAGGCATGCCCGCTGCATGGAACACTGTTTACCTTCCCACTGAAGTGGTCCCTATTTATCTACAATGGTACCTCGCTTAAAGAGCACAATATGTTCCACAGGAATGCTCTGTAAGTGACTTTGCTCTTTAAGTGAAGCACCATTTTAAGTGACCAATTGTGACTTCTGGTGGGGGGGGGACTGTGAACCCCGTTTTAGTTGTTAAGTGAGTTTTTGGTTGGTTTTAGTTGTTAAGCAAGGCGACCATTCAGAGAACATTCTGCTCTTTAAGCAAGTTACTCTCTAAGCAAGGCACTCTTTATGCGAGGTTTTACTGTACAGTACTTGCAATTTCTTGCTTTCGAGCTGCTAGGTTGGCAGGAGTTGGGACAGAGATGGGCACTCATTCCATCATGCAGTACTCAGGTTTTGAACTGCTGACCTTCTGCCTCCCAGTCAGCATCTTCACCATGTGAGGAAAGAGCAACACAAAATTCTGGGAGAAAGAATCCAAAGCCTGGGTTGAATGATGTAATTAAAAAACTCTTTTCTGTGGTGTAGTTTGAGGGAGAATTTAAAGAAGTATGAAATTACTTACATTTCTCATACATTTCATTCATAAGTGGGATGTAATGTATTCCATTTACTAATCTAAAAGAGACCGCCTCCAAATCTATCAACTCTCATTATCATTTCATCTTTTCTCATTCTGTTCCAACTTCCTCACAACTTTCTTGCCTGAGTTTGCTCTGGCCTTCCCCTACCTACAAACATAAGCACACACAGGATCATGTGAAGATAAACATTTTCTTATTAGGGTTTTTTTTTGTAAATGTGTGTAAAGGTAAAGGTCACCCTTGCTCAAAAGCCAGTCATATCTGACTCTAGAGTTCTGTGCTCATCTCTGTTTATAGCCATAGAGCCATCACTGTCTGTGTTTGCAGATGTTTCCGTGGACATGTGGCAGGCATGACTAAACATTTCAGAGTGCATGGAATGCTATTTACTTCCCCACCAAAGTGGTCCCTATTTGTCTACTTGCAATGTCTTGCTTTCAAACTGCTAGGTTGTCACTCACTCTGTACTCGGGTCTCGAACTGCTGACCTGTCGACCTTCCAATCTTCAAGTTGAGTGTCTTAACCACAAAGTCACAGCAGTCTCCAATGGTGGTTACGTGATCATAAAAAGAGATAAGATTACTTTGGCAGGATTTGTTCTTGACAAATCAAAATATCCTTCCTTAGAATGTGTATACATTTTTGGCACCCTCTGTGTGGGAGGGCTATAATTATACCTCACTTTACCAGCATGGGAAATGCATAGCCATTTGCCCCATTTTATACACAAAACAACATAGGCAGCAGAAAACCCAGTAATGGGGGGGTGGGGGTGCAGGGCATACTGATGGAATAGAATTGCAGTGCTTTCTCAGACACAGCAAACAAATTGTTATCCATGCAAGGAAAATAGCATGAAAAATGGCAAAATCCAACCTTATTTGCAAAAATCCAGCATGAAAGGTTTTTCTTCACTGCCTATAAAAGCTTTTTTGGCAATGTATTGACCTCCATCTGTGCTACTGTACAAACAACAGAATAAAACATTCCACTTGTCCACACAGTGTTGTCTCTCAGAAGTGTTTGGCACTTTCCCAAGGGTCTTTTACACTGTCTCATCTTCCAGAAACTTGTCTTCAAGTACTCTACAACTACTTTTTTGCTTTGGAGTTTGTTGTTTAGGAAGAGTAATGGATGACTTTCGAGCTCTGATTAATGACATCACTTCTTCTTTGACCTGCATTTTCTCCAGAATGAACTCCTGGTTTGAGAAAGAGAAAACATTTCATAATATAGCTTAGCTTTGAACAGTATCTAAAACAAGAGAATAACCCTCAACATGCTCTGAAGGGATATGAACCTCAAGTACTCCATCTCAGATCCAGGAAGAGCTTTATGGCAAGAACAACCACTCTTGAGGGTACACAAGAGCAAACTCAAATTAGAAGATGGAGGAAGGAGCTTACTGGACAAGGAACATTAAAGGAGGATATAAGTGAGCAACTCGACCTATGTAACTTAGAGGGCCCTGAACAGGCTGAGTGTTGGGGTAATTCCAACATGTTTAAGTGGGGGCTACTGGTGGACAACCACATACTGTATGAATGTGGATACAGAATCTGAATCATTTACTGGTCTAACAATTACTGCCAGAAATATGCACCGACGATGACTTACATTTGGCCAACAACAAAGCGAATAAAGTGGCTTCATTTTGACAGTTCAGGGTTTGATTGGGACACAAAAGAAGTAGAAGAACACTGTCCAAAATCTTACTAACAATTTAGGTGTGCATAAGTGAAATCATGTAGGCTGCAGAGGTGAATTGCAGCTAATTAATGATGTACCAGTTACAACAGGATGTTTCCAGGAAAGCAAGCAACACTATTTCACTTAGCAGCAATTTGCTGCTATAACTTACACAATTTCACGTATATATGCAAAATCATTGATAAGATTCTGGTCATTATTTATTCTGTATAGAATGCACATGTTTTCTACAAAAACCTCACATAAATCCTGGCCAGTATATCTCAATGGTCAACATTAGGAGAATTGTAGTCCAAAATTTCTGAAGGATGCCAGCTTTAGGAAGGCTGTAGTAGAGTCAAGCAAGTGAAAATCACCATTCAAGATTTCAACAAAAGTTCAACAGCCTCTGTCTCCAACAGAAGCCAACCAGATGAATCTCGCAAAACTGTGATGGAGATATTTCCCCTTATATCTCAGTTAGAAAAATTAGAAATAAGTACAGTATTCTATGGTCCATGTAGCTAATATTGGGATAACAAATAAAATACAATACAGGTATTCCATTTGGAGATGCACAGCTAGCAGAATAACTTGTACAACCAATAACTAAGAAGATATTAAAATGATGCAGCTGTAAGTTCTTTTGCAACTACTGTACTTGTACAAAGGGAATGAAAGCACCTAAACTAATATTGGTGCAAGGATGACAACTCCATTTTAAAAAACCATAGACACTTTTTGCTAGTACTGTACAAACACACTACCATGGGAGAACCTATTTATAAATACTTTATTCCCCTGGTTTGAAAAACATGGGTAAGCCCCTTTGGTTTTAGTTATTCCTTAATATCATGGACAATCTGACTTACTTGGATCATCCTCAGCTTGGATTGCCATGTCATTTCCTCCAAAGAACCATAATGCCTCATGTAGCACTGCTCTGCTAAACTGGAGATTGCCAACAGCATTCTGCTTAGTTCGTGACTCTAAAAAAGTGTAAAGTGGATGTTTGTTTGAAATCTTCTGTGTTATAATTTGAATCAATTGATTTGGGCCTTGTCCTCTGGAGCAACAGAGAACAAACTTTCTGCTTCATCTACAGAACAAGACTTCAAATATTTGAATATGATCATTTTATTGCCTCTCAAACTTTTCTTCTCCATGCTAAACATAACAGGCTCCATCAACTATATCTCATAAGGTTTAGTTTCCACATCTGTTACCATCTTTGTTGTCTTTCTTTAGACATGTTCCAGCTTGCCATATACTTAAACTACAGTGCCTAGAACTACACAGCAATAATAATAATTTTGTGTCAGAAATTATTCTGGGTTGAAAAGAATTTTGCTGGAGAAACTGTCCTCAGGGGACACTTGAATGAGGCTTCTTTCATGTCCCCAAGAGCTAGGACAGAGATGGGTGCTCAAACCGCTATGCAGTACTCAGGTCTCGAACTCCTGACTTGCTGGCCTTCCAGCTAACAAGCCAAACTTTTTAAACATTGAGCCACTGCAGACCCTTTAACAAAACCCTTTATACAAATTCAAGTAAGTAAGCAAGCAAGCAAGCAAGCAAGCAAGCAAGCAAGCAAGTAAGTAAACTTCACAATATTGCATTCTATTGCACATGAGTTCTGACCAAGGTGTAATAGAATGGTACTGTTAGGGGCCTTTCAAAAAACACATGACCTAAAATAGGCCACTTTTTGAGCCACCCACCCCTGTGATTTTCCATGACCTTTGACCAACCCCCAAACCCCCGCCAAATCACATGGTTTCTCCATTTCCCCTGGTTTGAAGAGAAACTGGCAGAAGCATGGCTGACCCTGAGCCTGAGGACACCTGCCACCCCATCTCCGGACTCCCACCTGGTCAGGGGGTTAAAAGCCATGCCGGCTCGAGTGGGAGAGGACAGTCCCGCCCGGAGCCTGAGGATGCCTGCCGCCCCACCCCAGTACTTCCACCTGGCCGAGTGGTTAAAATTGTGGAGTCATTGTGGTTCCAAAACTCTTGAAGTTGTTTAATTATATTTTAGGTGGGGGTTGAATGTTGACTTCATGGTATAGGTCATAATAGCTTTAATTCCTAAACCTGGGAAAGATATGGAGAAAGTTGATGCGTATAGACAAGGAAAGCAAATTAAAGACAAAATACAACAACATAGAAAGTTGAATTTATCTTGGTTAGACAGGGTTGCATTATGTAAAATGAAATTATTGCCCAGAATTATTTTTTTGTTTGATGCCCTGCCAATTCAACTTAAGGAAAAGGAAATAATGGTATTTCAGAATTTGTTGAACTACTGTACTTTTGTAATGGAAGGAAAAGACCAAGAATATCAACAAATTTATGATACTTATCCCAGAAAGAAGGTGGACTAGGATTACCAAATGTTAAAAATTATTATAGAGCATTTCAATTAAAAATATGGTAAAAAAATTATTGAAAGAGGAAGTAATATGGGAAGAAAATGTGATGAAAGAATTAAGAGGGGTAGGTAAAGCAAAAAATTTTAGATAAAGATTAAAGATTAGTGTTAAGAATAAAATGATGAAGACAATAATGGAGGTCTGGAAGAAATTGAAAGGAAAATTGGCCCCAGATGTATCTCCAAAATGGTGCCAGTGCTATTGATATCATTGTAGCCTCATGTAGAGTTTTAGTGTGTTCTTCCCATGATTAACCCATGTTGTTCTCTACATTTATTTCTACTTTGTATTTACACTAATTTGGGTACAACCTTAGCAATTTAAGGTAATTTCTTAGATTATTTTGTATAGCATCAAAAATTTAGCTAATGGCCACTGTAACTATTTGCTTGACTAGCCTCTGATTTAGTGAGTAACATTCTTCTCTTGTGAATTTTGTATCAATTTGAACCAACATCAATTTTGTTGTTCAGTCGCACAGTCGATTCCGACCCTCTGCGACCCCATGAACCACTGTCCTCCAGGCACTCCTGTCCTCCACCATCCCTCTCAACTCACTCAGCTCTGTGCCCATTATCTCCACAATACCATCTAGCCATCTCATCTTGGGCCGTCCCCTTCTTCTTTTGCCCTCCACCCTTCCCAGCATCAAGGCTTTCTCAAGTGAGTCCTCTCTTCTCATTTGATGTCCAAAGTATTTTAGCTTCATCTTTATTATTTGACCTTCTAAGGAGCAGTCAGGCTTGATTTCTTCTAAGATTGACCCATTTGTTCTCCTCGCTGTCCAGGGTACTCTCAAAACTCTCCTCCAACACCACATCTCAAAGGCGTCTATTTTTCTGCGCTCCGCTTTCCTAATGGTCCAGCTCTCACAACCATACATTGCCACAGGGAATACCATTGCCCTGACTATGCGAATCTTTGTTTGCAATTTAATGTCTCTACTTTTCACTATGTTCCCCAGGTTTCTCAGTAGATGGTGCTAATGTATAACAAATCCTTTCCCTCTCATTCAATGCAATTTTCCATTCACATCCATTAATTATTTACACATTGCAAGATAACAATAAGAGAAATAATCTAATTCACCTGGCAAAATATTTTGACTCTGTGATCCCACTTGGCTGACTGGCGAGACAACCACTATAGCAAACCATAAACAGTAATGTTCAATCTTTACTTTAAAACAGTGATGAGCAGCAACAGGTTCGCACCAGTTTTCCAGAACCGGTAGTAACTTTTTCCAGTGTCCTGGAGAACCAGTAGCGGCTTTGGGGGGAACCACCTCGGGGGCTTCCTTTTTGCCAGTTCCCCCACTGCGCATGTGCGCGAAGCACTTGATGTGCATGCACGCCTACAGTGCTTGGCACACATGTGTGGCCTCCTTGCAGTCTTCCCAAGTGGGGAGGAGGAAGAGAAGCTGCTAGCCTGAAGCTCCCTATAGCCTGCTCCCCAGGGTAAGTGACTCACCTTTGGGTGTGGGGTGTGGATGTGTATTTTAATGTCTATTTAATGTGCATTTATTTTTAATGTGTATTTTTATGTGTTTTATGTGTATTTAATTTGTATTTGTATGTGTTTTTATGTCTAGTTAATCTGTATTTATTTTTAATGTGTATTTTAATGTGTATTTAATTTGTATTTGTATGTGTTTTATGTCTATTTAATGTGCATTTATTTTAATGTGTATTTGATGTGTTTTATGTGTATATTTATGTATGTTTATGTCTATTTAACTTGTATTTTTGTGCATACTTATTTTTATGGGTTTTTTACGTTGGCTCTGCCCACATTATTGGCTCCGCCCATGACATGACGTTGGCTTTGCCCATGACATCATGATGTTGGCTCTGCCCATGATGTTGGCTCCACCCACAGTGTGGTAGTAAAAAATTTGGCTGCCCACCACTGTTTTAAAGTGAAATATACAGGCGTAGTGTTGATTTCTTCTATGCCCCTGTTGTAGTTTAGCACTCTGTACATGTTTAATGAACACTCTGACAACTTCTCTATCTCTAATGGGCTACAGCCTCCTTTCTGCATCATCATTCTCCATTCACCAAGTTAAGTATTCTTAATCAGATGAACACTCCTTCCTCACTCCATTTTCATTACAGTTCTGCTGGGAGAAAAATAACTGGCAAAGGAGAGAAGCAAATAATAATAATAATAATAATAATAATAATAATAATAATAATAATAATAATAATAATAATAATAATAATAATAATAATAATAATAATAATAATAATAATAATAATACCTGCTGGTTGGAGATATGTTCTTTATTGTTAATAAACTGCATTAACTTCATGTTTTTTGCACGTAAATCATTGCTCTTGGATTGAAGATCAGATATTTTGGCAATCAGTGCCTAAATGAATCCAAAAAAGGAAAATCAGCAAGTCAGCAAATTGCAGACAGAAATCTAAACATTGCATGTCATTTGCACTCATCGGCTCAATTACATTTGCAGACACGGATTTCACAAATGTGGGTCTTCCTGCAATAAAGCTATTATTTGGGTTTCTGAAGTTAGCCAATGTGTTAACCAAGAGCTAAAGGAAATGAAAAACTGGACCAGGATAGATAAAACCTTACTGAACTTTCTGGGCACAAACTGTTTTTCAATCCTGTCTGCCTCCTCTTATATGATCAGAGTTACACTGCTTTAGAAAGCAAAAACATCTTTCTGAGGATGTACGACTTTCTTTTTCTGACACCTATGGAACTGACGTTTGGCTGCTGGAAAGACTAGAGCACTAATTTTGGTCTGCATCAGTGGTGGGATGTCAAAAAATTTACTACCCCACCGTGATGTCATCACAGTGTGGGTGGAGCTAACATCATGACATCATGATGTCATGGGTGGGGCCAAAGAAAAATAATAATAAATAAAATAAAAATAAGCACACACACACACCTCTCAACCCACCCACCCACAACACAAACCAGTAAATAAAATAAATAAATAAATAAATAAAAATTACATTAAAATACACCCACCCACCCACCCCAAATGCAAATCAACCCATTCACCCGAAACATAAACCTGTCACTTACCTGTTAGTATAAGCCATGATCAGCAGGTGTGTCGACTTCGGCTTCTTGTAATTGAAGTCCAAGAATACCTGGAGGCCCAAATGGGCATTACTACAATGGCAACCATGTTGTACCAACCAGTCTTTCTCATACTAGGTCAGGCAAAAGAAACTACAGAATGAATTCACCAAAAGGTGGGTTCATTTTCACAGTTTCATATCTGACCTAGACGCGGAAGAACACTTAGCAATTGACTTGACTGAAATTTCTTCAAGCTTTGCCCTTTTCTTAAAACAAGACTTGACTCTAGCCCAGTGGTTCCCAACGTGGGGCCCAGACCCCACATGTGGCCTTCAATTCACAGAAACTTAAGTCAGTGCATTGGCTGGTCAGTGCTTTGGGGAATTGACTTAGGCTTCTGGGAATTGAAGGCAAAAAACCAAAGGTTGTGAAACACTGCTCTAGCCCTATGCAAGTTTGCCTAAAGTGACAACAAGGATATGGGTGTTCATGGATGCTCCAACCAAAACATACACCCAGCATCATTTTATACCTTTGTGCATGAAAGTATATATAAGGCTGTGTGACTATGTTTAGCTAAACACACTTACAAAGACCCCATGATTAGAAACCCAGTTGGGTCATATTAACATGAACTAAGTAGACTTATACTGTATAAAGATTTATAAAAAATTAGCTGTTCTAAAAACATTACACATTTTGCAGTGTTGTATTCTTCTTGCAAGACCAGAAATTCATGTAGGATGTCTTCAAGTATATATTGCTTGACAGAGAAATTATTTATCAAATGCTCCTTTTCAGCCACCAAAGTATTGTGCCTCTTTATAAGGGTATTAACCAGTGAATCTTCTTGATATGTCAGATAGTCTACAGCGAAGGAAAGGAAAGATCATATTCTGCATGGAAAACATTTATCAGGATGTTGTTGTCATTCTCATCTTTATGTATCCAGTCTTCCTACAAGAGAGCTCCTAGTAGTGTACGTTTTCCTTACCCACAAAAAATACCCGCTGGGAAGTAGATTAGGCTTGAAAGAGGCTCAATGGTCCAAAATCACTTGGTAAATTTCATACCACAGTGGGGTCTGGAACCTGGTTCTCCCAAGTCCCCTGGCAACCCCAATATCACTACACTATGTTGGTTCAGAGTAGGTCAACATTCTAATATCAAACCTCTATGAGTATGCTCCAGTTATTATTATTATTATTATTATTATTTATTTAGATTTATATTGCTAACTCAGATTGATATAGGGCAGTGATGGTGAACTTTGGCACTCCAGCTGTTCTAGAATTTCAATTCCCAGAAGCTCTGATCAGCAGGAGTGCTGACTTGGGCTTCTGATAATTGAAATCCAAGAGCAGCTGGAGTGCCAAGGTTAGCCACCAGGGATATTGGGACTAATGTTAGAGCTCCTTGCCCATCAAATGTGATTAAGGGGGGGGGGGAGAATACCGGACAGGGCAATTATGGGACAAACAGCTTTTTAAAAGTAAAATTCCAAACTATGTTCAAGTGTGGAAGGGGTAAGACAATCTGACAATTGGGCAGAGCCCAGCATTGACCTCAGTTGATAGATGCTGGAATATGGCAAGCAAGATGAAGAGAGATCTGTGTTACACCCTGTACCCTTGAGCTAGTCTGCTGTCTTTTAGGATGTGATATGAGGCTCTCCCATTGCCAGTGTTGAAGAAGATCCAACTGTCAGTCCAGCTTGCTTTTCTACACAGCACAAGACAGAATGCTGTCTTATTCTTGGCCTCAGAGAGCAAAATGGAAGGGGCAAGTGTTCTCTTTAATATTTGAACCTTGATGCATGGCATGAACGTCAAATCAACTGAAGTAATATTCTCCCTTCCACCTACCCACCCCAAGAATAATTTTCTGCATGTGAATCAAGGACAGGTTCTTACAGGATTTATAGCGGCTCCCTGAAAACTACTAGAAATGTGTCAGTTTCTATGTGTATGAGCTAGACATGCTTGATGAATTCTTAGTGAATTTTTATGTGAACCTCCTGGAATGATGTGCAGATCATAATTATTATTTGTGCTTTTTTTTACTGCTTCACATTTTGCAATGCATTTGTGGGATGCACAAAAATATACACAAAACCTGGCAGAGAGGGAAGAAAACCTTCATAACCAGTGTAAAGAAGAAAAAGAATAAGAATGCCAGTGACAGACTAGAAAGCATTATTAATCATGCCCAAATGTGGCTTAGATATTAGTATATTAGGCCAGATTTGGGATTTTCTAAAATATTTTTTCATTTTATTGTTTGGCTTTTTGTACTAACGTTAACTGAGTCTGAAAACCTGTTTTATGATACAAGTAAAGCCTCGCATAAAAAGTGCCTCGCTTAGACACTAACTCCCTTAAAGAGCAGAATTTTTCTGAATAGTCGCCTCACTTAACAACTAAAACCAACCAAAAACTCACTTAACAACTAAATCAGGGTTCACAATCCCCCCTGCCAAAGTCACAACCAGTCACTTACAATGGTGTTTCGCTTAAAAAGCAAACTCGCTTAAAGAGCAATCCTGTGGAATGCATTGTGCTCTTTCACCGAGGTACCACTGTAGTTGCATAGGAGTCAGACATGTATCAACCAATCAATGCAAAAAGGAAATTCAGTAATTGGTTAAGAATGGCACTCACCATACTCAGTGGAGGGCAATATATCAATGATTTTTTGCAGGAAATCTTCAAACCTTTTGTATTTTGCTATCTTCTTCTGTAGTTCTTCTTGTCTGAAGAAATGTACAGCTATTTAGAATGCCCCAGAGATTCAGTTTATCAATAACTTAATCAGCTATGCCTTAGCAACAGGCGCACTAGCCTTTACTTCTAATAATTCTCTGACAGAAGACATCCTTTCTTCCCAGAACCACTCAGATAAATAACAAACTACTAGAAAGAAGGAGGGCAGCAACATTTCAGTTGTCTGTAGGCAATTAGGACCTGGAGTCAACTGATCAGGTAAACAGGGTGACCTCGTGACAACCTATATTGCTATCCATTCAATTTCTATTTAAATTACACTGTAGTCTAGAATTGAGTACTGATTTACTTACTGCCAATTCAAGATGTTTTTTACATATACAGTATAGGAAACCACAGACTCAAGTGAATTGAATTAGATATGTAAAGCTACTTTGACAGTTCAATGCTATGCATGTTTGGCACACACTGACATCATTGGGATTTCCTTGGAAACTTCAAATAGGTTTGCAGTCATAGTCCTGCTGTTTAAGTTCATGTTAGGAAAGACATCTGATTTTATTCCATTTTACAACAAAAAATAAATTATGGATTCATGCCAAGATCAATTGGGTTGTTCTAATGAAAGAACTGTTCTGTCAACAGACCTAGAAAGAAGGGGTACAGTGCTGGTAGCCTTGGTCTCTGCACTCACAAAATATTTTTGAGAGAGCTGGGAAACTCTTCAAGGCAGATTTTTAGGCAATAGAGAGGGCTACATAAAGAAGATAAAATTGTCCCCATACTAGTAGATGGGTCCTAGTGTGATGCTGGATTTTGACCACAATTTTTTTTTTATGCACAATTTGCAAAAGTTACCTTTTACCACTGCTGTTCCCAGAATCCCTTAATCAGCATGGATACTAGCTGAGTGATTCTAGGAATTTTAGTTCAAATAAGTAACTTTTGCAAGTGCTAATAATAATTTCATATCAGAAATTATTCTGGGTTGAAAAGATTTTTTTCTGGAGAAACTCCACTCAGGGGAGGCTCCTTTCATGTCCCCAAAAGCTGAGACAGAGGCGGGCACTCAATCCGACATGCAGTACAGTAATACCTCATATAACATTAGTATCGAATAACACTAAAATCGCATAACATTAAGGAATCTGGGGGGAAGAATTGCATCAGATAACATTAAGATCCTATGGGATGCTTCAGATAACAACCGCTAAAGCCTGTGTGGTTACAATGTATCTCTATGGATCCCATAGGATTTTAACATGCATCAGATAACACTAAAAATCATATAACACCAAGACTTGTGGAACCAGGTTTTAGTGTTATATGAGGTTTTACTGTACTCGGGTCTTGAACAGCCAATTTGACAGCCTTCCAGCTAACAAGGTGAGCTTCTTAACCACTGAACCACCGCAGCCCCCTTTGCAAGTGCTGATTTTATACTAGACTAGATTATTTGCTCATCTAGCCTGGTAATTTCTACAAAGAATAGCTGCTTTTCTGGCTAGCAGGTAGATGTCTTTCCCAGCCCTTGGCCAGATTATTTTAGTAAACCAAACAGAGGTGACTCACCATTATTTATTTATTTATTTAAATTATATTGTGCCCAACAGATAGGAGCACCACTCTGGGCAGCTCACAAACATTAAGTAAACAAAAAAGAAAAAGAAAAACAAATAACGACAAACAACCATTTCCATAAATAAAACCAAATAAACAAAATAGAATGCCTACCTAGATGGCATTCCTAAACAGATTAATAGAGCCTACCAATAATTCATAACCTACACCAGTTTTTCTTAGGCATGTGGCTGGATGATTGATCAACACAGGTTTCAGAATTCAAAGGATCAGAATTCAAAGGATCAGCATACACCTCTGAAAATATCTTGAGGCTCCATAGGATTGGTTTGGGGCTGAGGGTTTCATTTATAAAGGGGGGAAAGTGTGATGGGCATGCATGCATGTATTCTGCATGAAAGATTTCTTTGTGATAAGACATGAGTCTGACTGATGGTCTTTGCCTCAAATGTCAAGGTGTGCTATGAGTGTTAAAATAATTACATATGGTAGAGAAAAAGTAGCTGGAATAGTTTTTTGGTTTTTTTTAATTGTATCAGAAGCACACAAAGGTGCTTTCTGTGTTGAAAGGATTTTTGCTGGAGGAACTCTGCTCAAGGGATGCGTGAATGAGGCTCCTTTCATGTCCCCAAGATCTTTTCCCACCAAAGTGGTCCCTATTTATCTACTTGCAATTCCTTGCTTTCAAACTGCTAGTTTGCCAAGAGCTGGGACAGAGACGAGCGCTCATTCTATCATGCAGTACTCAGGTCTTAAACTGCTGGCTTGCCAACCTCCTAGCTAACAAGGTGAGCTTCTTAACCACTGAGCCAACACACACCTGATAGTTTTGTTGTTCAGTCACACAGTTGAGTCCAACCCTCACGCCAGGCTCTCTGTCATCTGCCATCCTCCAGGATCCACCCACATCTACACCCACCATGTCAACAATACTCCCTAAACATCTCATCCTCATCCTCAGCCATCCCCTTCTCCTTTTTGTTAGGATATATGAATGTGTTTGCAACGAGAGCAAACTAATGACTGCCTCTTTAAGATTGTGCAGAAAACACAGTCACTACCAGCCAGGTGCAAGCACTGAGTGATTGTGTCTTAGCATAAATGTAGCACCACTCTCTGCTGTTTAGCCAGCCTGCATTCTCTGACTGTTTTTCTGCTGTGCTCATGTCTATTTGCCTGCTTCGTTCCTGAGGATTATTTATTTATTTATTTATTTATTTATTTATTATTCGCATTTAATATCCTGCCCCAATCGGGAAGACCCGACTCTGGGCGACTTACAACATACATTACCGTCATAGGTAATGGTCATAACAATATATAAAAACCTTAAAAGTTCATAATACCTGGTATGTTTTTACTTGCTGTTCTTTGCAAGTTATTGGAACACATACCTTGCCACATCGTGGTAACCTGTTCGAGGACTGTTTGAAGCTAAGCTACTTCATAGCGTGAATGAACTACTGGTGGGTATCTTCGAAGCCAACCTTGGAGCAGAGATAAAGGTTTGGACTTCTTCCATTGTTTTTCGAAGATAAGAGCTTGAAAGCTCACATTGACTATTAAGACTAGCTGCAACACTTTGTCTGACTTGAAGCCGAGTGTTGACCTACACTTTGTGCATGCTCTATGTAAATATATATTTTTCTGCAAACCAAGCCGGACTTTGTTTTGTCTCCTGTTTTCAACAAACACTCTGGAAGCTCAGGGTGTGGCAAAAGCTAAGCCACTTCCAGCACTCTGCATATATTATCCTGTCACTTTTGCCTTCAATCTTCCCTAGAATCAGGTCCTTCTCACTATCACTCCATGCTGTTCTCTGGAAATCTACATTCAGTTGGGTGAATCTTTCTCTTTCACCTTCTCATTCCCTGATGAACAATAAGGTGCCAAAAATAAATATGGTTCATTCATCTCCTGTCAGTCTTATATGTATCAGCCACATACCTAACTTTGAGTGTTTCAATCTCCTTTTTCAGATTAAATATCTCTTGACTCTTTACTGAATTGTTTTTTTGTTCCCTCCTGTATTTCTCAAGAGCTCGTTGCTTCTTCTGCTCACACTCTTTCAGATATGTGTCACATGCAAAACCTTGAAACCTACTCTAGCCAAGGAAGGAGAGAGAAAGTATATTGAACTTAGCATCACTATCCATAGCATTGCATGACTTCTTCTAAAAGAGGCAAAGGAAGGGAAAGGTGGCGAGAATTCATCCAACCCTCGTCTAAGGAAATAAAACTTTTTAAAACAAATTGAGTGAGAGAGGCTAATTTAGAGTGTAATCTATATAGCAGCCATCCTCTGTCTGGGACCAACTACAACTCTCATCAAACCAGTCACCAAAAGTACAGTCCAATACATCTGGAGGGCCCTGCGCAGTGGTGGGATGTCAAAATTTTTACTACCACACCATGGGCGGAGCCAAATTTGTGGGTGGTGCCAATCATGTGGGTGGAGCCAGTGTCATGGGTGGGACCATGTGACCTGGTGGGCGGGGCCAAAATTGGACATGTACACATAAAAATACAAATTACATAGACATAAAAATTCATAAAAATACACATAAAACACATAAAAATACACATTAAACATAAATACACATTAAATACACATTAAAATACACACCCACACCTCACACCCAAAGGTAAGTCACTTACCCTGGGGAGCAGGCTATACACCAAGCGCTTGGCGTGCATGCGCAGTGTG
Organism: Furcifer pardalis; assembly: GCA_030440675.1. Lineage (NCBI taxonomy): Eukaryota > Metazoa > Chordata > Lepidosauria > Squamata > Chamaeleonidae > Furcifer > Furcifer pardalis. The sequence continues at coordinate 23,726,579 of CP126894.1, forward strand.
GGAACCGGTGAAAAGTTAAGCCCCTGAGGTGGTTCCCTCCAAAAGCTGCTACCGGTTCTCCGGGACACTAGGGACAGTTACTACCAGTTCTGGTGAATTGGTGCGAACCTGTAACATCCCATCACTGGCCCTGAGTTCAGGAAAGAATCTGGAGAAATATATCTTTGACCAAGCCTCAATGAACTCAGTGAGGTGTTCTTCTCTATAAATCTTTTAAAAATTATATTGTTAGAATAATAGTTGAGTGCCATCAAATCAATTCTGACTTATGATAACTTTTTTTCCAGGGTTCTCTAAGTAGAAAGCATTCAGAAGTGGTTAAGCTAATTCCCCATTAATAAGCCTGGCATTTTAATAGCATACAAATTCAGGCATTCAGATTACAAGCATGAGGGGACAAATGTTGGCAGAGATATTGTGTAGACATAAGCCAAGCGATGGGATGTAACAGGTTCGCACCAGTTCGCCAGAACCGGTAGTAACTTTTCCCAGTGTCCCGAAGAACTGGTAGCAACTTTTGGGGGAAACCACCTTCGGGGCTTACCTTTTCACTGTGCATGTGCGCCAAGCACTTGGTATACATACATGCCTACAGTGCTTGGCATGTATGCATGGCCTCCTTGCTGTCCTCCCAAGTGGGGAGGAGGAAGAGAAGCTGCTAGCCTGAAGCTCCCTATAGCCTGCTCCCCAGGGTAAGTGACTCACTTTTAGATGTGGTGTGTCTGTGTGTATTTTAATGTGTATTTAATACCTTTACTTATATTGACGTACTACCACAGTTCCTAAAAAGGCCTGGCGGCCTGGCGGCCTGGCTTGGGGTTTTTAAGCAAAGTCTTGGAGTTACCTCATCAATAAGCTACACCTATGCTGTTCTAATAGCTGTTCCAATTGGAGAACCCTTAAGGAGGTACAGCTGTTTTACATTTACATTAAGGCATATTATCCTAGAGAACTGGTTAGGCAAAGACTTAGTACCTAACTTCTTTAACTGTTGAAAAGTTGAAAAGTACCAAAATGAAGCCATCTTGTGGTGAGTTCATTCTGTAGTTCCTTCCATCTGACCGAGTGTGAGAAAGATTAGCCAGAATAAGCTTTATGCTCTGGTTTAAAAGCTCTGGTTGATTTGTATTTGGGGTGGGTGGGTGAGTGTATTTTAATGTATTTTTATTCATTTATTTAATTTATTTGCGGGTTTGTGTTGTGGGTGGGTTGAGGGGTGTTTCTGTGTGTGTGCTTATTTTTATTTTATTTTTTATTATTTTTTATTTTTTTAATTATGCTCTGCCCATGACATCATGATGTCATGATGTTAGTTCCACCCACACTGTGATGATGTCACGGTGGGGTAGTAAAATTTTTGACATCCCACCACTGCATAAGCCCCCCCATCTCCCTCTACACACACACTTGGTGGCTCAGTGGTTAAGAAGCTCGCCTTGTTAGCTGGAAGGCTGTCAAGTTGGCAGTTCAAGATCTGGGTACTGCATGACAGATTGAGCACCCTATCCCAGCTCTTGGGGACATGAAAGAAGCCTCATTTGGGCATTCCCCAGAGCAGAGTTTCTTCTGCAAAAATCCTTTCAACCCAGAATAATTTCTGACACAAAATCATTGTTAGTGCTGAGCACAGTTATACCGTTTCCATGATCTTTCCTTATCTGGCTGCCAATCATAGAAATGGTTAAAATGCCTGTGCAGACTTACATGGTGGTACATTGAAGAACTGCCCCTGACTTCCAAGTGGGGTCGGGATCTGAGAGAAAGGACTATCTGCACACACCAATCCCCACCATCTCTTAACCCATACAAGGTTTCAAGCCTAGTATCATAGTATAGGTAAAGGTCTCCTTTGCTTGAAAGCTAGTTGTATCCGACTCTAAGGTGCAGTGCTCATCTCCATTTATATCCAAAGAGCCAGCACTGTCTGCGTCTGCTGACATTTCTGTGATTATGTGGCAGGCATGGCTAGATAATGGGCAAAGAGCTGGGCGAGTTGAGGGGGATGGTGGAGGACAGGAGTGCCTGGAGGACAGTGGTCCATGGGGTCGCAGAGGGTCGGAATCGACTGTGCGACTGAACAACAACAAAATGGCTAGATGGCAGTGCACACGGAATGCTGTTACCTTTCCCACCAAAGCAGTACCTACTTATCTACATGCAATTTCTTGTTTTCAAATTGCTAGGTTGGCAGGAGCTAGGACAGATGATGGGCGCTCATTCTGTCATTCTGCTGGCCTTCTGGTTGCCAAGGTCAGCGTCTTAAGCACTAAGCCACTGTGCCCCTCCGTATATCATAATACGGCTACAATTTTAACTGACCTGAGTTTCCTGCATTCAAGTGGTGGTCGCTCCCAATCTGTTTCTCACAGCTGACCCAAAGGAGGGGAAGGAGGAGTACAAACTTGATAGACTTGTCAAGGTTCTTCTCAACAGTCTTATAGTTTAGCACCACATGCAATATTACATTACATACACAAAGCCAATTGCTCTTGACAAAGTGATGCTTACATCCAGATCTTTCTGTAAAAGCTCCTTTCTTGACTGAGCCAGTCCTTTCAACTTCTGTTTAACTTCTTGCTTCTTCATGTTCAATTCTGTAGTGAAGTGGTCATTTTCAATTTCTTTCTTCTTAAGTTGGAATTTATGCAGTGCTTTCCTGTGTTGCTGCACGATCTTACTGCAAGAAGACTACAAATCAGATTTTTTTAAAAAAAATCTCTGAGGACCCAGACAGAATAGGAAAACTGGAGAGGATTTATTTTCACCTAATGTGGTCTTTTCCTTAAGAGTATCTAAAAGATTGTTTGTTGTTGGGAGGGAACAATCACAACAAATATACTGCTTTCAAACATAGCAGCTTCCCAAAAAGTTTCCTCAGATTTTTCTGCCCTCAAGTCAAGAAAAACATTTGTCTTCACAAAAGAGCTTTTGAAACATTATGGACTGCCATAAAGCTGGGAAGAACCAAGCTGTTCTTCCACTGATTAAAAGACAAAACACAATTGCAAATAGTGATGCTTTACTTAAGGGAGCCATCTAATCTGGTTCTATTCATCACAATGCTGTAGTCCAGTGATGGCCAAACTTGACACTCCAGGTGTTCTTGGACTTCAATTCCCAGAAGCCCTAACCAGCAGAAGTGCTGACTTGGGATTTTGGTAATTAAAGTCTGAGAACACCTGGAGTGCCGAGGTTCACCATCACTGCTATAGTGTAACTCTTCTGAAGCCATTTGTTACTCCACAGGGTAAAACTGTATGAGCCTGATGCCTGCTCCTAGTCTCACCTAGAGTAAGGCCCGTTGAATTAATGGGATTTATATACATGTTGCTTATTGAAAGTCTACTGTAGCTGAATTGAGCAACCGGATTTAGGCCCTTATAAGGGATGTCTCATCAGTCCTACTGGCAGAAACATACCAGGGAGTATTGTTTCATTTTAATATTTGATAAACAACATTGCTAGCCCTTTGATGTGATTCCATAGCAACAAACCATCACACCAATTTCTTGAATGGACAGGAAATACCTAAAGGGGAGCAGGAACCTAAGGCTATTGCAATCCAGGTCTGTATGTAAGAAGAGTGGGATGTATGAAGGTAACTATGAAGAGCAGTATGTATGAAGGGCTGTACAGTCTCAGTGGTTAAGAAGCTTGTCTTGTTAGCTGTAAGTCTGTCAAGTTGGCAGTTCAAGACCCGGGTACTGTATGACAGGTTGAGTGCCCATCTCTGTCCCATCTCTATCCCAGCTCATGGGGACCTGAAAGAAGCCTCATTTGGGTGTTCCCTGAGTGGAGTTTCTTCCACAAAAATCCTTTCAACCCAGAATAATTTCTGACATGAAATAATAATAATAATAATAATAATAATAATAATAATAATAATAATAATAATAATTATTATTATTATTATTATTATTATTATTATTATTATTATTATTATTATTATTATTATTATTGAAGAGCAACTACTGTATCTGTGTTTCAGGCAGACTGAGAGATAATAGAGAGATGATCTTGTGTGGCTGAGGTTTGCACTGAATTTCAAGGAGATGCATTTAATAACAGGGCTTCCAGAGATGCATGCTTTAACAATCAAACTTGCAAATCCAGCTTGTGTTTACTTTCCAACAGCCAATTTCAAAACAAAGCTGCACTAAGTACCAAAATACCAAGATAAGGTCCACTAGTTACTTAACATTTTGCCCTCAACCTGCTGGGTACTCATTTTACCAACCTCAGAAGTATGGAAAGCTGTGTAAACCTTTAGCCCTCGTCAGGATAGAACTCACAACCTTTTGGTTACAGTACAGCACTTCACCCACTGTGCCACCAGGGCTCTGAGGATATCATCTAGTCTGACCCTTAAAGTTCTAGATAACTAGAGATTTTATTTGGGACAACTGAGCTTTTGCTGCCTGCAGAAGTAAATAACAAGAGTTGCTAACCTCAAGATTGATGGGAATGTGAAAAACATCTTTGCTGCCATCTTCCCTGTAAAATAACAGCACAGTTATTGTGAGGGCTCCTTCTTGGCATTCCAGAAATAGCACGTCATACATAAAATAGTTTTATAAATTGCATCATAAGTTTATTAAGATATGGAACATAAGATAAGGGTAAAGGCAGGGCTGTCAAAACTGACATTATCTTCATTCCCATAAATTGGATTTTTAAGAGTATAGGTTTACATTCTTCCCTTTCTGTCTTGTAGTATGCTCTAGGCATATATATGACCCCAAGTTGCATTCCGTTATCATCCCTTTATATTACAGTAATACCTCATATAACATTAGTATCGAATAACACTAAAATCGCATAACATTAAGGAATCTGGGGGGAAGAATTGCATCAGATAGCATTAAGATCCTATGGGATGCTTCAGATAACAACCGCTAAAGCCTGTGTGGTTACAATGTATCTCTATGGATCCCATAGAGGATCAGATAACACTAAAAATCATATAACACCAAGACTTGTGGAACCAGGTTTTAGTGCTATATGAGGTATTACTGTATTTATAAATTTTATAAAGTAATGAAAGGGATGATAAGGGAATGCAACTTGGGGTCATATGTATGCCTAGAGAATACTATAAGACAGAAAGGGAAGAATGTAAACCTATACTCTTAAAAATCCAAGGTGTGTGTGTGTGTGTGTGTGTGTGTGTGTGTATCTGTATCTGTATCTATATCTATATCTATATCTATATATCTATATCTATATCTATATATCTATATATCTATATATAAAGGAATTATTAAAGGAATATTAAAGGAATATGATTTGGTAATTAAAATTCTGTAATGTCTGTAAGGATAAAGGACATGTTTTAGAAGTTAGTTTGGAAATGTTGTTTAGTACCATTGAAACTGAAACAAATAGATACCAAAAATTTCAAATTGTGTTGGAGAGGTTGTCACAAAATAGATACAGTACACTATTTTCATGTATGGTGGGAATATGAGATTACATGGACATTTTACCATTTGGTTTTCAAGGAAATAGATGAAATAATCAAATTCAGGGTACCTCCTGAATGTGTGCTTTTAATAGTACAGTATTTAATAAGTAGCAATGGAATTGGACAATGAAAGAACTAATACTGTATCAAATTTATTGATAGCAGCCAGATTAATGAATGCAATGAATTGAAATACATAGTACTATTTTCAATTAAATTAATGATGCAAAGAATTTGGAACATAGCTATTAATGAAAAGTTAACATATAATATTAAAGAAGGGTCTGATAAAAAATAATTGATATTTATTGATATCTGGCATAAAGGGGATCCTTCAACCACAACGACTAGGTCCAGACCCTCAGAAATTAGGCAAATCAGGACCACACAGTGCCCTGGATCACCAATCCTTGGAGCCGTTCCAGAAGAATACTGTGGTTGATGGTATTGAAGGCTGCTGAGAGGTCAAGAAGAGCAAGGACAGAGGGATGAACTCCATCCTGCTCCCGCCAGAGATCATCCAACTGGTTAAGACTTACTGTGCTAAACTACAAAAATTCGGACACTAAGACACTGAAATGTCTTTTGTTGTGCTCTGTGTGTATGGAAGAACACAAGGAAGTGGGAGGTGATGCTCAAAAGACGCAGTAGGCTAAAAGTTATCCGCCCATATCTAAAAACTTTACATAGAAATATTCAACAGCTTAAAGATGGGGGGGGGGGGGGGAGGCCTCATTACCCCATTGGATGTTCCTGAAAGTCCCAAGGTCAAAACAACTGCAAAAATCTTTTCAAGACAAACAGTACTGGTAACAATATGTCTAGCAGTGAGTGGAGACAGCAAAATGACTCACAATGGCACCTCCATGACATCTTGTTTCATCCATTGGGACACTTAGGTTCAGGAAAACAAGTCCCTTGAAATGTAAGGATATCCACAGTCCTTGGCTTACATGCAAAGAAAATTCCTAAGCAGGCCCACAGCTATAGCTTCAAGAGAAAATACATGAACATTGTTTGACAAACTAATTATGACAGACGGATACCCACACTGCGGACAAGGAATTGAGCAGCCACTCCTGTACACAACAGCTGCACTGTCTTTCCCAGTCTTTCCAAAGCTGTCTTTACCAGCTGGACTTATAAGTGCCCAATTATACATGGTGCTTATCAGACCCCATATGTTCTCTGCTAAACTGCCAACATTTGCTGATTTCTGAAATGTTTCAGCTTTAGTTTAAGCTGATATAGCATCTTGACTGGCCTGAAACTAGGCTGATTAGTTCAGTCAAAAGATACAAGAGCCCCTCCGATCCAGGGCGGATCGGAGGGGCTCTCTTGTTGTCCCATCAGCTAGGGAGGCTCGCCTCGCTAGCACCAGGAAGAGGGCCTTCTCTGTGTTCGCCCCGGCCCTCTGGAACCTCCTCCCAACTGAGCTGCGCATGCAGACAGAGCTCCTGTCCTTCCGGAAGAGCTTAAAGACCTGGCTGGCAGGACAAGTGTGGGGTTCCAGGGATGGGGGATCCCATGTGAGGTGGTTAGTCTAGGGATACCATCCCTTTGACGACACCCCAGATACTGTTTTAGTTATGAATTTTTAAATTTCTTTTAATATTGATGTGTTTTAATTATGCTGTAAGCCGCCCAGAGTCGGGCTTGCCCGATTGGGGCGGGTTAGCAAGTGTGAGAAATAAATAAATAAATAAATTGTGTGGCTCAAATTCTTCGTGAAAGGCAGCCTTATCCTAAACCTGTGTTCCCAACCTTTGGTTTTTGGACTTCAGTTCCCAGAAGCCTAAGTCAATTCCTCAAAAGCCAGTCGTATCTGACACTAGGGTTCAGTGCTCATCTCTGTTTCATTGCCAAATAGCCAGCACTGTCTGCTTCTGCAGATGTTTCCGTGGTCATGTGGCATGCATGATTAGACACCAGAGTGCACAGAACACTGTTTACTTTCCCACTGAAGTGGTCCCTATTTATCTACTTGCAATTTCTTGCTTTTGAACTGATAGGTTGGCAGGAGCTTAGACAAAGACAGGAGCTCATTCTGTCCTGCAGTACTTGGGAATCGAACTGCTGACCTCCCGCCTTCCAGTCAGCATCATAACCACATAAAAATAGCAAAATTTTGTTCAGGTTTTATTTACTTTATGTTATTGTACTATATTTTATTCTTTCTTTAGAAAGTTGTACACTGCCTTTCATGGCAAGAAGACCTCCTAAGATAGCTTGTGTAATAACAGTTTCAATAATAGAACGCAATACTTTAAGTTTTTGCTTTCGTTATTTTCTTTATACACCTGCAGGTACTGAGATGTGTAGCATGACAGACATTTTGTGACCCTATAAAAATCACAGATTGGTCCATTTCAGAGTGATGATGCAACAGTATTTTGTAGGTTATTGTTGTTCCATGAAACAAGGAAATGGTTCTATGCAACATCAGTTTTTCTCACATGTATTTTATTCTGGCAGATTTCCCCTCTTAATTTCCCCCTGTATTCCATGAATATAAATGTTTTTCTCCACTGCAGATTTTCTTGCAAATCATAAGGTTCCCTTTCAACTAAAATTATTTTCCACACTCTTTGTGTTTATTTATTTATTTAATCAAACTTTTATGCCGCCCTCCTCACAAAGACCCAAGGCAGCTAACAAACTTTAAAAACACTTAAAACACAGAAAAAAACATGGTATATGATACCTGAAATTTTGAATAAAGCATTATAATTAATCAAAACGTTTATTAAACGCCACATATCACAACACTCACACACACATGGAAAATAAGGTAGAAGCCAAAAGTTTAAAATCATACGATTGGAATCCTTGCCAGAGGGAAGGGAAAATTAAAATCCACTAGACATGTCCCTGATTGCCTCCATTGTTTCGGTGCACTGGGTCAAAGGGTGTGAAAACCGGTTTGTTGACTTTTCTGATAAGCAGAAATTCCTTCACAAAGGAAGCTGAATGACTCATACCTCTAGTTTGATTAAAGTTCAATTAAACATTGCCAGAACACTGACACAAGACATAGCAGAAGAGAGAGAGACCAACATGGGCAGGATTCTGTGGGGAACACAAGAACCATGGAACCCCAAAATTGATCAGGGAAAAGGGGGGAAGCAAGAACCTAGGAGAAGCAAGCGAAGTAAACTGACAGCACAGGGACAAGCAGATATCCCGTCGCTCACGTATGCAGCAAACAGATTAAAAAGGACAAACAAGGGCTAAAATGTTGATTTCCCTTCTTCCAAGATCTCCCATTAACTAAACAATTAAGACATATTGACTCTAACATCTTTCTTTGTTTCTTTGCTTACACGCTAGATGCTAAACCAATTGCGTCCGGAGGCTCCATTCATGCCGGAATCCACTGTTTCCCCGCCACTACATGCCATTGGCTGCCTGTTCTGCTTGCCCGTCTCCCATTGGAGGAGACGCGCTGCTGCTCCCGCCCCTTGCCCCTTTGACTCAGCCAGCAGAAGATACATTGTTTCCTTTGTAAATAGCTGTGAAACCACAGGAATTTTTACGACCCTAGTTTGCAACAATGTTGCCTCTCTGCTGAACCAGCCTCTCCGCTTTTGATTTAATCTGCCGCTTTTGTGTAACTAAAGTCTCTGACCTCAGAGCTGCCTTTGTTTTATGTTTGCATGTAATTAAAATATGTTAATTGCCTTTCCTCCTTCCCAGTTTCAGTCCCCTCTCCCTTGTCACCTAGAAGTTAGTTTAGAAAGCAGATATAAGGCTTTAGAGGTGGGTGGGGGAGATCTTCGATTCACCAAATTTTGTGAGCGGGGATCACGAGAGGGTTTTTCATTAAAACGATTGCGGGATGGTAGCTATTTAGATTGTAGGCCTGGCCAGACTATATTTTGAATAGCTTTCCTTTGCTTTTGCTCCCAATAAATCACCTTGTTTTAATTGAATTGCCTGTCTCGTTGTAAGTTCTTGGGATTTTCTATCACCTCTGCCAGAGAACGATCCTGATCATCCAAATTTTGGGTAACATATACAAACAGAATTAAACAGGATTTAAAAGTTATAAAAATTAAAAGAGATTAAACAAGTTACACAGAGAGAGGGAGGGGTTGGATGAGCCAACAAACTGAGGCAACAGTCTGGCCCACACATGCCCCGCCAGCCAGGTCTTAACCACCTTCCTAAAGGGCAGCAGCTCCGTCTGGAGATACAACTCACTTAGCAAGAGGTTCCATAGGGACGGAGCAGACACAGAGAAAGCCCTCCTTCTAGTGCTAGAGAGGTGCATCTCTCTAGCCGATGGTACAACCAGAGAGCCTCTCCAGTCCACTCTGGTGGGACGGACAGATGTCCTTAGGGCGATGCGGTCTCTTAAGTATCCTGACCCACTACCATGTAGGGCTTTAAAGGTAATGACTAGCACCTTGAATTGCACCCGGAGGCACACTGGCAACCAGTGGGTCTCCCGCAACAATGGTGAGGCATGAGCATAACGCCTGCACCCCATCACAACCTGGGCAGCCGCATTCTGGACCAGTTGCAGCCTCCGAATGGTCACCAAGGGCAGCCCCATGTAGAGCACATTACAATAATTACAAGGGGAGCCCCATGTAGAGCGCATTACAAGTCTGGAGGTGACCAAAGCATGTGTGATCATGAGCATAAGTTGTCTTTTCCCAGTACAGTACAGACTATCCCGTGTATCATATGATTTTCTTTCTGACTGCAACCTTTCCCATACTTGGAAATTATTTCTCTTTTTGGTGATTTTGTCATGGGCAACAATACTGAAGCCATCCATGAAAATTCTAATGCACCTAATTTATAACTTTATTCACACATTTAATTTTCATGTGCACAGATGGAACACAAAGCCATTCCTGTAATGCTTCCTCTGTTAACCCATGTTTTCGTCCATATCTCCAGAAGCACCACTGGAATGCTTCTGACACAAATAAAAGAGACATATCAGTAAACAAAAACAAAAACACTGTAGCACTTTAAAGACTAACTGCTATATTTTAATTGTGAGTTTTCTTGGATCAAGTCCACTTCTTCAGAAATAGGAATGAAATAGAAAGGCATGAACTTATATACACCAAATACAGAGTCATAGATGATTAGATCAGAATGACATCAGCATGCAAATCAATACAGCTTCCCACAGATGGCAGTGGTAGATGATCTATGGTTGTTATTCGGATCCACTCTAACTGTCCCCTATTCAATTTTAAATGTGTAGAATTAGAAAACAAGCAACTGGCATTGAATGCTAATGAATTTAACCTCTGTGTTGCTATGTGAGCACATCCCACATTCTGTGAGACATGCTGTGAAAGGGAATATTATGAAGGTGGTATACTATAACAAAATACAAAATATATAGCAGCATATAACAATCTTTGTGTCAAATCTGATAATCACATAGCAATTATTGGAAGACCCAAGTGAGGAAAGACAACAGATGTAAAAACACGGTCTTTAAAGAATTTGTGATGAGATAAAAACCAAAGATCAGAATAATTGGAAAAGCAAAAATAGAAGGGCAAACAGAGACAAATGAGGGGGTCTCTAATTGGGAAGGTGGTAAGGACCAAAACACAGATCAAAACCACAGGAATTTCCCTTACATTTAGGTCATTAGTCCACCTAATACAGGGGTGCCCTAACTTTTCCTGCCAGGGGCCTGACCATGCCTCCTCAGACAGATGAGAGGGCCAGTCACATGGTTCCTCCCAGCAGTGGTCGTGTGTGACTCACCACACATTTCTGGGAGTTTTTGCTGCCTCTGCTGCTTTCCATGGTGCCAGGAGCGAGGATCCAGCCTATGGACCGTAGTTTGGGCACCCCGGATCTAACCTAAATGGTCCACAGTGACCCATACCAGGTCTGCAGGGTTTTGAGTAGGAGGTCTTTGCAGCCTGACTTGGAGATACAGGTGCTGACCTAGAGATCTTCTAGTTAAAAAGCATGTTCTTTATCACCCGATGGTTGTCTCTCCCAAAGCAATATATGTTGAGTGACAGTGATCAAACTTCTTGCTGGGAAGGACAGAGAAATGGAAAAGGACAAAGATGGATACGTTACCCTTTTCAATTAAAGAGAAGAAAATAGAAACATTTTTGTTTCATATCTTGTTGTGAACACTGAATTGATTTGGTGGGCATGGATATTAATGTGTTGCTAGGCTGTGTCACAGCCAGATATTCTACAGGTGCAGGCGTTTCTGGCAACTAAATGGTAACATTAACAAAAGCAATTTCCTGGCAGGACAGTTTGCACTTCTATCTCTCATGGAGTTGTTAATGTGGCATGAGTTCTGCCAAGAGAAAGTGGCAAAGCTCCTTGCAACCATTGTTATTTTTTTTAAATCCTGGGATTGATAGGGGATTTCAGGACATACAATTTTCAAACTGCAGTCTATCAGGAACTTATTTGAGGGTCCCAAATAGGATGTGTAAGAATTCATTCAGTGGAAGTCAGGAAAAGATAGGATGGAAAGAACATTTACTTGCAAAATGTCACTTTAAATGATGAAATGCATTCCTCCTATTTAACGAAAAATTGCAATTTTGATATTAAAATGTTAACCTTAATGGCTGGAATCCAGTAGTAAGTAATAACTAGAGTAGAACAAGTATGGCCAGAGTCTAACAGCATTGATGCCAAGCAGGTGGACCAGGGTGAGAGACAAATGTACCAGGAGGGGTTTGGATCGTCAGGATCTTAAATTCTCCCAGATCTCAACCGTGCTCCTAACGGAGAATTTGAGCCAACATGTCAAGTTTATGGTAGCCGCAGACATTTACAGTCCTGAAAACATATTACATATCTTTCCAGGCTTAGGAAAAGGAGAAGACTATTTTTTCTTCCTTCTAACTCACCTGGAATGAGTTCGGCATTCTTAAGATATGTTAAAGCTGGGGCAACACATGTAACTGAAAAGGGGGCACCCCACTGCCAAATTCTGATGAGCATACCAAGCCCCAGCCATGAGCCACTACTGTGTTAGAGATGCTTAACCATTTTCTTTTGTCACTGTCAGAGTTGCAATACTTTAGGAATAAAAGATGTGGAGACAAACATATCTGCAAAAATTCCTATGTGCTATAATTTACAGCTATTTTTCTCCAGGGAGAGCAGAACAAAGATACTCCAGTAGTGCTTGGAACAGTTTTCAGCACAGCCAAATGTTTTAGCTGAATTTTGCATTACAGAATTGCATGCCATGAGCAACAAACCCAGGTCTAGCTGTTAAAGTTGGAAGCACAGAATAAAATGTGAGCTTTCAAGATTGTTACAGTTATTTTCCTGCATTTAGTTGTTTTCAGGGTTCCCTTGGCAATCCCAACACATAGCCGTGACTCAAGGCCATAAAAACATTGGGAGAATTGCCTTCCCATCATTTCCCAGGGAGGTTCTTTGCACAGGATAGCTATACATAGGCTGTTCAGTCAATTCAGAAATCTTTTTGCCTGCTTGTAAGTGTAGTGCAGGGATCAGCAAACTTGGCTCTCCAGATGTTCTTGGACTTCAATTCCCAGAAGTCCTGATCAGCAGGCATACTGACTTGGGCTTCTGGTAATTGAAGTCCAATAACACCTGCAGAGCCAAGTTTGCAGATCCCTGGTGTAGTGTAAAGCAGGGGTCTCCAACCTTTCCTGCACCACAGAGCAGCTTCATGCCAAACAACTTTTCCATGGACCAGCAAGTGGGGCTGCAGGACCAGACGGCGCAAGCGCACAACAAAAGATGAATTGGTAATGCACCATCACATAATCTGAGTTTACAGCAAACTCCTACTGAATTGCAAACTTTGTGACAAAGTTGTTGGATGTAGAACCCTTCCCTCTAATCTAAAAATAAATTAATAATAATATAAATAATGTTAAATCAATAGGTATGGATATAATCTTATCATATGATTATTTCTTCTTGTCTTCTTCTTGTGCTGTATCCAATTCTGAATATTGGAAATCAGCCATTAATATGGTCCTAAGAATATAATGCAGTGACGTTCCAGTCTTCTGTATCACAGTGTGACACCCATACCACTGATCCAGTTTTGCAAGTCACTTTCTGGTCCTGAGGCCTTTTGTCACACAAAGTCCTCCTCAGCCCCAGGTCAGTATTGGTGAAGCTGCTGTGCGCCATCAAGATGGATTCAAGTGGGATTTAATCCACATGAGAACCATCACCCTTCCCTATGGGCTTTGCTACCCAAGGCCACTAGTCCTCAGGTTTGTCATGTTAGTTAACCGTCACCTGACACTTGGTATTGAGTCACTGGTAATATGGTCTACTTTATTACCATAGCAGGATAACCTGGCCAATCTGGCCACCATCAGTCAGACTTGTTCTCTTAATAACACTTCTTCTCTTAATGTTATTAACTGGGCAAGAGATAGTTTGTCCATTATGTACAGTAAAACACTAGATAACGATTGGATCGGATAATGCTAAAATTGCATAATGTTAAGTAATCTGGGGAGGAGAATTGGATCGAATAACATTAAGGTCCTATGGGATGGATCGGATAACAACCGCTAAAGCCTGTGCGGTTACAATGTATCTCTATGAAGCTTTAACATTATCCGATCCATCCCATAGGATTTTAACATGGATCAGATAACACTAAAAATCGGATAACACCAAAACTTGTGAAACCAAGTTTTAGCGTTATCCGGTGTTTTACTGTATCATTTTAAATTATATGCACTCATAGTTAGAAGCATTCATAATTATGCTGAGATATATTCAAAAATCAAAAGGTCTATTGCTACTTTCATTCAGGTTATTTGTATTCTGATCAGTCTTTCAAATGTACACTTGTAATTGCTGGTGTACATTTTGCTATGAGATACAATCTAGGAGCCAGGAAAATATGTTATGGAGATGTTTATTTTTAACCATGTTAAACACTACACGCTCTGATGGCATGTTGTGTAACAGATACTGCCTAGTGTCATCTGACATGTTGTCCAGACACTCATGCTAAATTTAGCCTCTTTGGAGAGATATAGGACCAGAACATAGAAGTGTGTTTTTCAAAACAAAATTATGACATGTGCATATTATTCCCTGGAAATAAATTTTAAATACTAACAGTTAAGGCAATGGGCTAGGTCCAATACTTTACTTCTCCAGTTAGAACTATTTTCATCCATGGGTCCAGAAGAACCATGCAATTTCCCTTCCTTCTAAAACTTTAATATCTTCTCCAGGGGACTGCCAAAGCTCTGGAGATTTTTAATCAATCTAAAAGGCTGTTAGTAGGGAGGGGAAGAAGAGATAGATAATATCTTGTTGTCCAATGCATTCTGGTAGCACAATGTTGTATTTTTAAAAACACAGTTAAGGCAAAACTCCACTATGTGTAAAAAGTGGCTACTCTTAATTTTACAGTGCCTTTGTGGTGCAACCAAATGTAGAATGTTATGGACCGTTCTGGCTACTGCCCCTCAAAAAAGGTTATAGAGCCGGAAAATGTGCAGAAAATCTACCAAAGGGGCCAGAAGAAAGTCCCCTATGAAGGAAGAATATATTATTTAGGACTCTTTTTGGGGAGGGGAGGGGAGGGAGTATATGGGAAGCAGAAGCCTGGCCATTTGGGCAAGAGGAGCACCACTCCACCACAAGCTAGGTACAGGCATCCAACTCCTATGTAACTTCTTGTTACATGTAAAAGGTTTCCGTGTGTGTTTGTGTGCTTAACTGCAGTCTGTCTCTGTGTGCAACTCTGTGGGTATGCTCTCTCTGTGTAAGACACCCACTCCATTTTCTGGCTCAGCCCTTTCTTGGCTGATATGTCTTCTGACCGACCAAGTTGCAATGGGTGCCAACTGCTACGACTGGTGTTTGTGGAGATTGACAAGAGGAGTCTAAAGTTACCCATGAAATTTTATAGCACTATGTTAAGTTGTGTGACTATGCATGGTCTGATGAAGTGGACTTGATCCACGAAAGCTAACAGTGAAAATATAGCAGTTAGTCTTTAAAGTGCTACTGTGTTTTTTATTTTTACTTTATTTTGTTTATTTTGTTTTGTTTTCTGAGATGCATGGTATAAAGAAGTGCTGCTTTTTGTCCATCTTGTAATTCCCATCATTTCCCTCCTATTCACTTTGTCTACCCTGCACATAGGGACTGCAGTGGCTTGGGGGTTAAGACTTCATGACTGGAAGGTTGACTGTTCAGCAGTTTGAGACTCAAATGCTGCATGACGGAATGAGCTCCTGCCTTTGTTCCAGCTCCTGCCAACCTAGCAGTTTGAAAGCAAGAAATTGCAAGTAGATAAATAGGGAACACTTCGGTGGGAAAGTAAACAGCATTCCATTTACTCTGGTGTCTAGTCATGCCTGCCACCTGCCCCCGGAAATGTCTGCAGATGCAGGCAGCGCTGGCTGTTTGGCTATAAACAGACATGAGCACTTAACCCTAGAGTTGGATACGACTGGTTTTTGAGCAAGGGTGACCTTTAACTTTACTTACCCTGCACATCATTTTACACTTCTGCTGTTGCTGTTCTGCTACACTGTTAAATAACTTCCAACTACAGTAAAACCTCACATAAAGCGCACCTCGCTTAGAGACTGATTCGGTTAAAGAACAGAATTTTCTATGAATGGTCGCCTCGCTTAACAGCTAAAACCAACCAAAAACTCGCTTAACAACTAAACCGGGGTTCGCAATCCCTCCCCTACCAGAAGTCACAATTGGTCACTTACAATGGTGTTTCACTTAAAGAGCAAACTCGTTTAAAAAGCAATCCTGTGGAACGCATTATGCTCTTTAAGCGAGGTACCACTGTAATTGAGCGCCTATGAATTAGTGACCTCTACAAAGTCCTATCATCAATGATCTCATGGCTTCGTTTATTGAGTCAATCCATCTCTTATTTGATCTTTCTCTTTCCCTGTTGCCTTCAGTTCTCCCCAACATTATTGTCTTTTCTACTGAGTCTTGTCTTCAAGTGATATGTACAATTATGGTAGCATCAATGTAGTCATCTTTCCTTCTAGGGCAGTGGTGGCTAACCTATGGCACATGTGCCAGAGGTGACACTCAGAGCCCTCTCTGTGGGCATCCATGCAGTCACCCCAGCACAGAGTTTGCCTCGTCCTTCTGCCTAGCAGCCCAATGGGAGCACTTCTTCCCTCCCCCCAGCACAGAGTTCACCCTGCCCCTCTGCCCAGCAGCCCAATGAGAGTGTTTCCTTCCTCCCCTTTGTTGTGTTGGCAGTTTGGGCACTCATTCTCTAAAAGGTTCGCCATCACTGTTCTAGGATGAGTTTCTGCTTGATTTGATGTAGAACGCATCTATTTGTCTTTCTGCAAGACCATAAAATCCACAAAGCTCTCCTCTAACACTAGATTTCAAGTGAATCAAGAGATTTTTCCTGTCTGCTTTCTTCACTATTAAGCTTCTATTGTATTTCCCCTCCAACTGACTTCTTCTACACTATACATCACAGAAATTGTCACCTTTACCCAGTGGCGTAGCATAGGGGCCCCCAGAGGGCAGCCCGCCCTGGGCAGTACTTTTTGGGATATGGGTGTTCTTGGACTACAACTCCCAGAAGCCCTAGTGGGAGCGGGCGCTAGCATCCACCAGGGGGCAGCAAATTTGGCTTAAGCCCTGGGTGGCTGAAATCCACACAACGCTACTGCCTTTACCCATAGGATTGCTACTCCAGCAACTGGCTCCTCAATTATTTTGGTTCCTCTTTTCTGTATCTTTTCTAGTTTGGCAACATTTAAAACAGGAATGGACACTATTTGTCTGCAACACCTAGCATCTTTAACTGTTCATTTGGCTAGCTATGACTGATGGAAGTTGCAGTCCAGCAACATCTGGAGTGTCACATGTTTTTCACCATGATTTATAACATCTGTAAAACTTAATATGATGTACTCTGAAAAACATTTTTAAAATGGTATTACATGGTGTAATATTCCTTGCACCACCAACAGCTGACAGTCACAGGAAAAATTTCAACATAGGAAGCCATGTTCCCAGTTGGTTTTAGTTACATGTAAACAAGCCTTAAATGAAAAATGTTCCAGGTAAGTAAACAAGGCGAGCAATAACTGGAATCCAGTAGTAAGTCACAACTAAAGTTAACCCATTGGGGATGTGTTGACTCAACCCCTCTGGAAGTTCCATTGATTGAATGGACTTATTCTAATTGCAACTTACTACTGGATTTCGCCCAAGATGTAGTAGGTACATTTAGGCACCAATATTCAAGGAGCTGCACAATTATTTGAAGGCTTGCCTTCACCTGTTTGAATCTTTCCCAGTCTTAAGATTGCCTTTTGAGATCCCAAGGCTAATTAGGAAGGTGATTTACTTATTGCAAAATAAGAGAAATGGCATCACCAAAAAAGGAGGAGGAGGGTGCACAGAGCTACACAAGAAATATGTGTGCTAATTTAGAGAGAGAGAGAGAGAAACTCAGGGAATAGTACTGTAATGTGGATGGAAATACAGCTCATCTCTTTATGTTGAGAAACCTACCGTATATTCAAATCACTTGTGCATCTGCTCAGAAGCTACCTGCTATAGGCAAATTCAAGGTAACCATTCCAATTTACCATTGTTTTTAAACCAGCTAAGGATTGGGCAACTTTCAAACAAAGATCACTTTCAAACAGAGGACTGTTATCTGAAAAACAGGACCTATGGTTGACCTAAGACTAAGCAACCTGGGCAAAGCTTTTTCTGTAACAATATTTGTAAGAATTGTTTTCCATGTTTTAAGCAATTACAACAACAACAATAATAGCAGCAACAACACTCTTTTTGATCTCCATAGACGTTTTCAGTTGGTACTGTTTTATTACATTTCTTTAGTTTTTAACACTTGTATGTAAGCTACTTTCCATAAAAGACAGGATAGAACTATCAAAGAAATATTGTTTCTCTTTTTGCAATTAAGACATTAACAACTGTTCTTAAACAACAGTTTTGGGCTTCAGGTTCTTCCCCTATCATTATCTAATGTCTAAAGCTATAAGTGGTAGAACTGAAAATTGCGGGTGAACGATGGGGGGATGGGATGACGCGTCATGAAACACACAACACTCTGATCCAGCAGAGAACAACTTCCACCTCGAACTCCTGTTCGAGGCCCTTTTATTGTTACAATCGTATAAGGAAATGCTTACATAGAAAATCACCATTGGCTACTTAGGCCTTGTACATTGGCCATGATTGGGTCATTCTAGGGTGGGCTTCTACCTCATTGGCTAACATCTTTATGCATACCTTCTAGCATTCAGTCTCATGACTTAACTGTGTAACAAACAACTTCCCTCCACGTATGCAATCTTGTGACCTGAGACGGCCACAGCCCCAAAAGCAGGAGACCTTTGAACTGGATCAGGGATGAGCACTGGCTAACTTACTGAGGGTACAAGGGTTAACTTTAGGGGCAGCATACCAGGAGCCTGTGGGCAGTCACTGTAATATGGGAGCCCCCATCAGTTCCCCACAGAAAATTAGCTTGGAACTAACGTCTCTGAATCCTGTGGTGACCTGATTTCTACCCTTTATATCAGTTCTCAACCTTTTAAAGCTGGGGGCCATTGGGTCACGCTCCCTCAGACACCTTCAGGGGCTAGATGCCCATTTTGCCCTTCCTCCACCATATGGCACTTCCTGGTATGGTGGAGTGGGTGAGGGGCCCCACATGAAATGGTGTCATGGGCCACAACTGGCCCATAGGCCACAGGTTGAGAACCCCTGCTCTATATAGTCAGTCAGTGAAAACAGTGATAAGATTATGGACTCTGTACATGTTTAAAGATATTTAATACAAGGGTGACCCTACTTTTAAAAACTGATTTTGTAGTATGGTCCCGTTGTTTGGTTGATCAAGGTATGTTCTCTTCCAGACAGCAAGAAAGATGTTGTCATTACACACAACTATCCCACACCTCTGTTTTCAGAGCAGAAAACACACAAATATTTTTCAGAAGACTATTCCTGTCCACAGTTTACAACTGAAGAACACAAGATTTGGGGGTGGGGTGGGGGCTAAGAGGAAGAACAAAATAAAATATTAAGGAGTCTTTCAATGGGTCCAGTAGAATAGTCCTGCTTCCCACCTTAATTTTCTCTGATTATTTGTATGATGTATCCTGCCCAATTAGTCATCTCAGAAAACAAAACAAAACAAAATAAACCAAATAAAATAAAATAAAAAACACAGTAGCACTTTAAAGACTAACTGCTATATTTTCACTGTTAGCTTTCATGGATCAAGTCCACTTCATCAGACAAGGAATGAAATTTACAGGCATGTTCTTATATACCAAACTCAGGAGAAGGGTTGGTGTCAAGCAAGATGACAGACAAGCAAGCACAAGAATACAGTATCACCCAGCCATTAGCAACAATAGATTATTCAGATAAACTCTAAAAGACTCCCTTTCCATCTCAAGGTTGCTGAGTAATCTCTGTATCAAATTTGATAATGTCCTAGAAACCCATCACTAATATTTAGCCCCCTGTGATGGGTATCTAACAAATGGATGTACAGTATTTGATTTCTGCTGTCTCCCTTTCAATCCTAGTTTTGTAATTTCTCTGTTCCAGAATTGCAACTTTCAGGTCTTGGATAGAGTGTCCAGTTAGATTGAAGTGGTTTGAGACAGGTTTCTCCGTGTTGCCATTCCGGATATCTGATTTGTGTCCATTAATTCTTTTGCGTAAAGATTGTCCTGTTTGTCCTACATAAAGCACGGATGGACATTTCTGGCAAGAGATGGCCAATTAGTGAAACCACTACTCTCTGTGGTTTACAAGAGGATCAAAATCCAAATATAACACACAAATACAAGAAGAATCAAAAAATATATACTTCCAAGAAAACAAAAAACACATAAACAGTAAAATAAAAGGATGATTAGCTGATGGAATGGCTTTTTTGTAGCACGACTGAGGGAGGAATTTTTAGGCAAGTAGTTTTTTAGCCAGGCTTATAGCCCACCTTGCTTCCCTTGACTGTAGATTCAAATTGTTTTCTGCTTGCTTCTTTTCTTTCCCTAGATCTGGATTTATATAATTAGAGAAGCTTTCCATGTCTCTCGAAAATCACAAAAAAATGCTTTAATTAAAAATGCCCCATTAAATCTTATGAAGAAACATCAGTGATATTTGCCAAGCAAAGAATAGCTGCACCAGGATGATTTCTCATGAAGAGAGAATGCCTTTATTTGCTTTCATTTTGCTTACAATCCTGTTGCATTCGTAATCCCTTTGCTGTGACTTTCAGCTCACTTGATTCCTTCGAACCACATCTTCCTTCTTAGAGGAAGCTACCTCCATGACCTTCTCATGATATTTACACAAGAGTGTGTCTGAGACAGTAATAACAGTGAGTTCCCTTCAGATTTCACTTGTCAGCCTGAGTCAGCAAGCAGCTAAAATGGGGTTGAGGAGCTCAAATAACGAAATGGCTTCCCCAGGGGTGAATCTCTGACAGCTGGACTTGAGCGACTCTTTGCATGTGATGTCTTTTCCTACACAGAGATTGCCTCTGAGGCAGGAAATGATGGGTGTTATGTTTGGTGAAGGCCCACATATTTCTTCTACTATGTGTTGGCTCATGAGGATGTAGCACATTTTGACTTCTCCATCCACCCAAGAAAACCAAAGATTGCCTTGCAGAGATGTGAAGTTAGCAAACCAAGCCACAGATCACTAAAGCTACCTCATCCATTTACCTAACCTTTATTACGACCATTTGCACAAACATTTACATAATATTTACTAATTATAGAACAGTAATAAGAAAATGCCAGATAATCATCTCCCCCTTCAAATAAATGAATAACTATAACTACTGTATATTCTGGTGTACAAGACTACTTTTTCACCCCGAAAACCATGCCTCCAAGTGGGGGGGGGGGTTTGTCTTGTATGCCACGTGCACATCATTTGAGTTCCCAATAAACTCACCGCGGCTTGGGCAGGAACTCTGGGGAGAGTGTCGAGTCCTTCCCCGCCACCTTCCCTACGGTAACTCTTGTATTTAAACGTGAGGTTTTGTGGACTTTTTTTCAGACATTGGTGCCAAAAAAACAAACAAAAACAAAACCAGAAAGGGAGGTGTGTTCAAGGCGCCCCCCCTTACTCTTTTGCGTGTGTGGAAGGTGTACGGAAGAGGGGGTGGTCTTGTACGGCAAGTATATAACAAAAACTATATTTTGCGTGGAAATGTTGGGGGGAGGGTCTTATACGCCCAGTTGTCTTGTACCCCGGCATATACGGTATTTCCTGATGATAGTGTCAAATATAGATCTGCAAAATCTTGCTTCGCAGGCAGCTTTTAGCAAGTAAATAACTGTAGTGGGAGGAGCAACTTCATCAATACTGGCCTGGGGCTGAGGAGGACTTTGCGTGCCAAAAGGGTTCAGGACCAGAAAGTCACTTGCAGAGCTGGATCAGTGTTATAGGTGTCACGCTGTGATGTAGAAGGCAGATGAAAGGCCACAGCATTATATTGACAGGACAGACTTTGAGTCATTTTGTTGTTGATGGTCAAGACAACCCTAGCAAGCTTTAGGGTCAGAATGCCTTTCCAGGTGATAGAAATGGAAATTTTTAATATGGTGAGAAGCCTCCTTAGAACCCATACAACTTATTTCGTTGAGCTTATTTCATTAAGCAGATATGTCTCTTAAAACCAGATGTTGCTCTGTGTTCCAATAAATTTAGTAAATAGCTTTTTGTAGAGTTGTGTCTTATACAGTATTTAAAAATCACATCCTTATGATTAAATTTTTGACATAATAATGGGCAGTTTTGCTCCATATTATTACCAAGAACTGATCTGTTTTCCACTTTTGCCATCCATGCCATCCCTTCAGTATCTCTAGTTTACAAGAATCAGCTTAGTCTTTTTAGCACATAGCTTTTTTTCCTATTGCTGTTGACATTATCTGAAGACAGACAACAGGCTGACACCAAACATAGTACCTGGAGTTACAAAGTTCATGGATTTATTTCTACAGAGAGAAAATCTTTTACAAATGAAGTTAAATGCTAAACGAAGAACTTCATGTAGACATGCTACAACAGAAATTTATTATTACACATTCTACAATGTGCTAAAACAGCGTTCTGTGCTCTGCAGTGATGAGACAAGTCTGCCACATGTTCATGGAAATGTCTGCAGACACAGACAGTGCTGGCTTTTTGGCTATAAACTGGACCCTTAAGTCGGATATGACTGGCTTTCCAGCAAGGGGGATTTTTACCTACCTTTACCTTTACAATGCTAATTATTGTTTCATACCAGTTTGTTGGTTAAGATTTTTAGTTTGTTTTGACACCTAATCCAATTGTACGCAAGCATATAAAAGGCACTGTTCTAGCTATCAATATAAATTATATTTTCCCAAACAAAGAAAAAAATGAACTCATGTACAGTGCATTACATCAACTGTATTGTGAAAAAATATACTTAAATCTTTCAAAATGAGGCTAAACAAATCTAGTAACATATATTCACAGTCACGTTAAAGGAAGTGTCAATCATCTCTCTGATAATTAATTAATTTCTAACTCTGCAAATCGCTGAAACACAAATATTTTGGGAAAGTGAGACAACTGTCTATAATAACTTCTAATGTTTAAAACAATCCATTTTGCTTTATTTTCCAGATTTCTTCGGTTTCAGCAAGCTGTAAATTCAAGGGGTGAAACTTAAGCCTCCTTGTGCTGTAATTTGTAAGGCAGAGAATTATGAAATAGTTGATGTCAGAAAACTGAAAAATAGACATAGTTTTATTAGGAGCTAGAGGACTGTTTAAATATCCCTGTGATGGCATCATTGGCAAAAACTACTGGATAGTTATACAGCTGTTAAACCCTGGAATTAAGCAGAAGTTTCTCAGTGAAACACTTTCAAGCGGGAGGGCAGGACTCCCTAAAATGGACCAAACGGAGGAAGTGTTCATTCTAGTCTGCCTAGAGCAGGGGTGCCCAAACTATGGCCTGGGGCTGGATCCAGTCCCTGATGCCAATTAATCCAGCCCGTGATGCCCTCGTTGCTCCCAGGCGTGTTTTACTTCTGCAATGAGGGCTTTGTGGGCCAGATGAATTGGCATTGGGGGCCACATCTGGCCCACCCACCATAGTGACTGCCCCCTGAGCCATGTGACCGTCCCACAGCCTATAAAGTTTGGGCACCCCTGGCCTAGAGAGTTTAAATATACCCTCTCCAATTCAGACCTCATTTGGATGTTACCATTCCTTCTTTCTGTTTCATTTATGGAATTGATAACTGTTTTTCAGGGATAACGTAGCTTACATGGTATTTGAACAATAATTCAAATTGCATGTTTGTACTTTTTGTCAGGGCCGCAATGTTGATGACTGGAGGGTCAGTAGATCACATGTTCAAGATTCAAGTGATGCATGAAAGAATGGACTCCTGTTGTGCATCCCAGCTCCTGCCAACCAAGCAGTTGGAAAGTAAGAAATTGCATAGATAAATAGGTACCACTTTGGTGGGAAGGTAACAGTATTCCATGTTCTCTGGCATCTAGTCATGCCAGCCATATGACTACAACACTGTCTCTTTGGCTGTAAACAGAGATGAGCATCAACCCCAAAAGTCAGACACGACTGGCTTTTGACCAAGAGAGACCATTACCAATAACAATGGCCTGAGGAGAAGACTCCATGGCCTAGCAGTGGCTGAGAACATCGCCACCTCCTCTGGGCCCACAACAACAGCCTGAGGAGAAGACTCCATGGCCTGGCAGGTGGCTGAGGACCTTGCCTCTGGGCCAACAACAACAGCCTGAGAGGAGTTAGTCTGTGTTCTGGTTTGATTGTATTTTATATTTTGTGAGGTTATATTTTATAATTTTTATTGTACTGTTTCTGTTTTGACTGTAAGCTGCCCTGAGTCGCCTCGGCGAGTGGGAGGGAGGCAATATAAATCTGAATAAATAAATAATAAATAAATAATAAATACTTTTTTTGTCAACAATAGATTCTTGTCACTCCTTTATTTGGTAAGGGTTGGTTGATGAGCCCGTTTACCAGGTTGAGGATCTTAGTGGGAATGCTGGGTGATGCAACAATAGCACGCCTAACTCAGGGTGGAGTTTTGATCTTCAAAGGAGGTGGTACTTAATGATATTTTGCTCAGTGCCGCAGGAGATGGCTCTATGATCATAGTGTGTGGGTTCTTCATGGCAAGCTGGGACCCACCCAGTGGTGGGATGTCAAAAATTTTACTATCCCACCGTGACATCATCACAGTGTGGGTGGAGCTAACATCATGACATCATGATGTCATGGGTGGGGCCAAATAAAAAAATACAAAATAATAAAAAAATAAGCACACACACACACACCCCTCAACCCACCCACCCGCCCACCCACAATAAAAACCCGTAAATAAATTAAATAAATGAATAAAAATACATTAAAATACACCCACCCACCCACCCCAAATACAAATCAACCAGAGCTTTTAAACCAGAGCTTAAAGCTTATTCTGGCTAATCTTTCTCACACTCGGTCAGATGGAAGGAACTACAGAATGAACTCACCACAAGATGGCTTCATTTTGGCACTTTTCAACTTTTCAACAGTTAAAGAGGTTAGGTACTAAGTCTTTGCCTAACCAATTCTCTAGGATAATATGCCTTAATGTAAATGTAAAAGAGCTGTGCCTCCTTAAGGGTTCTCCAATTGGAACAGCAATTGGAACAGCATAGGTGTAGCTGATTGATGAGGTAACTCCAAGACTTTGCTTAAAAACCCCAAGTCAGGCAGCCAGGCCTTTTTAGTACGTCAATATAGGTAAAGGTATTGAATACACATTAAAATACACACAGACACACCACATCTAAAAGCGAGTCACTTACCCTGGGGAGCAGGCTATAGGGAGCTTCAGGCTAGCAGCTTCTCTTCCTCCTCCCCGCTTGGGAGGACAGCAAGGAGGCTGTGCATACGCACCAAGCACTGTAGGCATGCATGTACACCAAGTGCTTGGCGCACATGTGCAGTGGGGGAACCAGTGAAAAGGTAAAGCCCTGCAGGTGGTTCCCCCCAAAAAGTTGCTACCAGTTCTTCGGGACACTGGGAAAAGTTACTACCGGTTCTGGCGAATTGGTGTGAACCTGTTACATCCCATCACTGGATCCACCTTAAACAAATTCATGCCAGTGGCATTCTTCCTGCTTCAGGAAAAAATGTATTCTCGGATACAAGTTGCGGCTGACAACAATGTTACAAGACAATTTCTTTTTCTTTAGTTGCTGGGATGCGAACACAGGTTTCATTTGCAAGTCCCACTGCTCAGGAACTGAGCTTTGAAGGAACTGTGTACAGAAGAAAAAAATTGTAAAAGCAGGAAACATACATTTTCCTTAATGTGTGACTGAATTCCCACAGTGACATACCTTGGTTGTTTTGACAAGAAAGTAGTAACAAATCAGGCAGGGAAAGCTGTAGCTTTCGGACGTTGGAACACTACAATTTCCATCACACCAAAGAGTGTTAAGGATGATGGGAATTAGAGTCAAATGCC
Organism: Furcifer pardalis; assembly: GCA_030440675.1. NCBI lineage: Eukaryota > Metazoa > Chordata > Lepidosauria > Squamata > Chamaeleonidae > Furcifer > Furcifer pardalis. The sequence continues at coordinate 23,752,588 of CP126894.1, forward strand.
ATCTGGAAGGCCAGAGATTCCTCACTCCTCTTTAAAAAAGGTGTGGAGAAAAATATAATGCATACCATATTCTAAAAAGAGCTTGTTAAACCTTTCAGACCAATCATGTTCCTTTGAAACACGCAAATTTCTTCCTCCCTGTAACTTTCATCAACATGGCCATATATGGTTTACTTCTCCTGGACAACAAATAAATAACAATGAAGCACAAATCTTTGCCTTGTGTTATTTAGCAAAAAAAGATGCAGGGTAAAGTACATTTCTGTGGATTGAATATTATAGCGATAAATGTTATACAAGTCACTGTGTCACAAACTTTACACAGGAAATCTGAGATTCAGAGCAACTTATATTTTGGCTTGTAATAGTGGATCATGGGGTGATCCAGAAATAAACTCCAGACTTCAAAGAGAGGGAGAGTTTAGAGCTGCTCTGCAGAGTATCAACACACAGAGACGGTAGAGAGAGATATCCAAAGAGGAGTTCATTTTCCTTAAACAGGAGTTCACCAAGAAAAATATTTCTCATTAAACCGTGTTTGCAACAGAAACTGCAAGGTAATGCAATGTATGCTTTCAATGTATTGATTCTCTCCGCAACTTGATGGTTTCTTAGAATGTGCATGATAGTTCCTTCCTCCAGATGTTGAACTACATTACATTAGCTGTGTAAGGAATTGCATAAGCAGTAGTTTGAAAAACAAAGGATTTTAAAAATAAGTTTTTGAAATATCCTAAACTGATTTCTTAGAAATAAAAACGTAATTTATGTCTCTCTTCCATCTCACACAAATGCATTCATAGGGCAGGAATGTTTTATGTCTTAATTTCTGAAATATTATATGCAGAGAGTAATGCCTGCTAAATTAACAAATTCTTATTTTCAAACTGCTTTTCTTTCAAAGACTGTATTAGCATATTGTTTTACTCACTGAAAAATGCCATGTAGTAAGGAATAAAATAGAGGAGGCACTGAAATCTGATTTCATCATAGTGTTGATGGTGATGTCTGATACATGTCAAAGTCACTTTTGTGTATACTCTGAGGTATTTAGGCAGCTAAAAACAGATGGGATTTATTAGCAGAGACACATGTAATCATCTGAAAACTTTTGTTCCTTTGGCTTTACCACTTTGGCGGACCCATTGTGGGAAAAAATATGTTTGCCTGCAGTCATGAACTCAGTCTAAAAATAGCTATGCAAATCTGAATGTTCTTCTCAGTGTTTGGAAATTAAGCGTTTGGAGACATACAAGTCTTATAATGGGCAGGTTTGCCCAACAAGCAATAGGTTCTTTCTCATACTATGTCCAGAGTTCTGTGTGAGTTAGATTTACACACAAATCTTGTATTTTTGGGAATAGCCTCCAATTTTAGTCTAGGTCAATCTGCACTCAGAAAAAAAAATGCTTCCACTTCATTTCCTTTGTGCAAGTGTATTAATGTGATTGATCTGATGAAATGAATACAGAAGCAATTCTTGTTGTAGTAGCTCTGTATGTACATTGGAACTCCTAGAACCCAAAGAAAACTGATGGCCCAGCCTATGTAAGGATGTAATTCTATCTTCAAGAAAGCAGGTGTCTGTTCAAATGATACTACTGTATTGGAGAGGCAGGGGAAAGGGTTTTGGTATAAACATTGCAGAAATATTAAGAGATATTTAACCTGCCTTAAATATAGTTTATGCTGGTATGGGGTAGTGGATCGAGTGACAGATTATGATTCAGAAGATCAGGGTTCAAATCTCTGCTTAGCCATGGAAATTCATAGGGAGGGGGTGGAACTGGTAAAATCACTCATTAAATATCTCACTTCTTTTGAAAGCACTACGTACGTGATTGGAAAGTGGGAGCAGTTATGCATACAGGATAGGTCTTTAAAGTAGAAGTCCAGAGCCCCATTTAGTTTACCACTTTTAGAAGTTATTGAAATAACATGCAGTACATTACCATCAGTAATAACATTCAGTTATTTTGTTATCACTAACCAGGTTTACAAAAATATGAGTTTTCACACCTTCATCTCAGTGAAATAGTTTGCTAGAGACTGCTTTATTTTGGAACCTGAACTGGCACCACATATGTAGTTACCAGCTCTCAACCTTAATGTACAACCTTAATTCCTCCTTGTGCTTCTTCCAGGCCTGCATTATGCATGATTATTTATTTATTTATTTATTTAGATTTACTATCCTGCCCCAATCAGGCAAACCTGACTCTAGGTGGCTTACAGAAAATTCATAAATTAAAAACATGAGGTTCAAAATTACTTAAAAATCAATTTAAAAAGAATTAAACCATGAATTTACAAAGATCTAAAAGATTTAAAAAGGTTAAAAAGTTTAAAAATATTTAAAAAGTTTAAAAATATTTAAAAAGTTTAAAAGAGTGAGGGAGGGGTGGCTGTCCCATCAGATCAGCCACTCAACATGGGACCCCATATTCCTGGAGCCCCACACCTGCCCTGCCAGCCAGGTTTTTAGGCCCTTCCGAAAGGGCAGGAGCTCTGTCTGCAGACGTAACTCAGTTGGCAGGAGGTTCCAAAGGGCCGTGGCGGCCACGGAGAAGGCCCTCCTTCTGGTGCTAGAGAGATGTGCCTCTCTAGCCGATGGAATGATAAGAGAGCCTCTCCGATTCGCCCTGGTGGGACGGACAGATGTCCTTGGGACGATGCGGTCTCTTAAGTATCCTGGCCCACTACCATGTAGGGCTTTAAAGGTAATAGCCAGCACCTTGAATTGCACCCGGAGACATACTGGCAACCAGTGCAGCTCCTGAAGCAGCGGTGAGGCACGAGCATAACGCTTGCACCCCATCACTACCCGAGCAGCCGCATTCTGGACCAGCTGCAGCCTCAGAATGGTCACCAAGGGCAGCCCCATGTAGAGCGCATTACAGTAATCAAGTCTGGAGGTGACCAAAGCATGTGTGATCATGAGCAAGGAGTCCCAGTCTAGGAGTGGGCGTAGCTGGCGTATTACACGAAGTTGTGCAACAGCCCTCCTGGCCACGACTGCAACCTGCTCCTCAAGCAGTAGTCATGAGTCCAAGAGGACCCCCAGATTACGCGCCGGGTCTGTTTGGGGCAAAACTGCCCCATCCAGAACCAAAGATGGCAACTCCCAAGATAGCGCAGGACCCCTTACCCATAGCCACTCAGTCTTGCCGGCATTCAGTTGTAGCCCGTTGTCCCCCATCCAGACCCTGACAGCCTCCAGGCACCTGGATAGGACTTCTCCTGCATCAATTGGATCCCCACGGGCTGAGATGACAGCTGGGTGTCATCTGCATATTGATGATAACTCACCCCGTGGGAACGGATGAGCTCACCCAGTGGCTTTATGTAGATGTTAAATAGGAGAGGCAAGAGTACCGAGCCCTGAGGCACCCCATATTGCAGGGGCCTAGGGCTGGACCTCTCACCTTCCAGGCACACCGACTGGGTCCGGCCCCTCAGAAATGAAGAGAACCAGGCCAAAACAGTGCCCTGGATCCCCAATCCTTCCCAGAAGGATACCGTGGTCGACAGTATCAAAAGCCGCTGAGAGGTCAAGAAGAGCCAGGACGGATGGATGACCTCCATCCCGTTCTCGCCAGAGATCATCCACCAATGCGACCAATGCAGTTTCAGTACCATATCTGGGCCCGAATCCTGACTGGAAAGGGTCCAGATAATCCGCTTCATCCAGGACTTCCTGTAGCTGCCACGCCACTGCCTTCTCCAAAACCTTACCCAAAAAGGGTAGGTTGGATACTGGTCGGTAGTTGGTAAGTACCGTAGGGTCGAGGGATGGCTTTTTCAGGAGGAGACACACCAAAGCATGTTTTAAGAGTGGTGGAAAAAGCCCCTCCTGCAGAGATGAATTTATAATTGCCTTGACCCAACCGCCTGACACAGCCTTAGATGCCTTGACTAGCCAGGCAGGGCATGGATCCAATTCACAGGCAGTGGCACGAACAGATCCAAGAAGCCTGTCCACTTCCTCAGGGCCAACTGGATCGAACTGATCCCAGATAACATGGCCAGACTGTACTCTGGTCAACCCCAGCTCTGTCTCTTCCACGCCGGGATTAAACTTCAAGCAAATCTGAGCGATTTTCTCCGCCAGATAATCAGCAAAAGCCTCAGCCTATCCCTGCCAACCAGGGCCAGAGCCCCCTCTTCCAAGTAGGGACCTGGTCATCTGGAACAAGGTCGCTGGGCAATTATCTGCGGAGGCAATAAGGGCGGTGAAATATTGTCGTTTCAACACCCCCATCGCCACTAGGTAGGCTTTAATGGCAGCTCTAACAAGTGTTTGATCAGACTCACTCCGGGTCTTCACCCAGCGGTGCTCTCGGCATCTCTTCACCCGTTTAAGCTCCCTCAGCTCTTCTGTGAACCAAGGGGATGATCGATGCCCGCGGGCAAGGAGAGGCCGTAGTGGAGCGATCACATCCAAGGTTGCCGTTACTCTCTCATTCCATGAGTTGACAAGAGCCTCAGACGAATTGCATTGCAGGTCAAGAGGAAAACACCCCAGTTCCCTCTGGAATCCTTCCGGATCCATTAGTCGCCGGGGGGCGGGCCCATTTAACTGGCCCTACCTCCCTGCGATGAAGCCTCGCCCCCAGGAAGTCTAGAGTCACCAGATAGTGATCTGACCATGGCACAGGGGTAATGTCTAATTTCTGTAGTTTCAGATCACTCTGCCACAGCTCCGATAAGAAAATTAAATCTGGGGTGTGACCACTGCTCCTGGTAGGGCCCTGAATTACCTGGGTCAGGCCCACAGCTGCCATGGAAGCCATGAACTCCCGAGCCGCCTCCGAGCCAGCTCTTAATGATGGCAAATTGAAGTCCCCCAGAACCATAAGTCTGGGGAGTTCCAACGCCAACATCGAGACCGCCTCAAGGAGCTCAGGCAGGGAATCTGCTACACTGCAGGGAGGCAGGTACAGGAGCAGGATTCCCAACTGACCCTTAGGGCCCAAACGCAGGAGCAGGGCCTCACAGCCCAGGATTTGAGGAGCCGTGGCTCTGGCGACTCCCAGTGACTCCCTGGCCACTATGGCGACACCACCGCCCCTCCCCTTCTCCCTAGGCTGGTGCCAAATACCGAACCCAGCTGGACACAGTTCGGATAGAGGAACCCCGTCCTCAGGTGCCAGCCAGGTTTCAGTGATGCATGCCAGGTCAGCCCGCTCCCCCAATATAGAATCTAAAAGCAGGGGGGCCTTGTTACAGACTGACCTGGCATTTATATGGTTCAGCATATAAATTAAATAAGAAGGGTGACAATATATAGACTTGTTGTACTCCTTTTCCTATTCTAAACCAATCAATAATTCTGTATCCTGTCCTAACTTTAAGTACTTGCCACAGTTTATTGTGGTTCACACAGTCAAAGGCTTTGTAATCAATGAAACAGAAGTAGGCATTTTTCTGGTACTCCCTTGCTTTCTCCATGATCCAGCGAATATTGGCAATTTGGTCTCTAGTTCCCCTGCCTCTTTGGAACCCAGCTTGTACTTCTGGAAGTTCTTGATCCACATACTGCTGAAGCCTAGCTTGTATGATCTTGAGCATGACCTTGCTAGCGTGTGAGATGAGCACAATTTTACGATAATGGTCCCCTCAGTTCAATTCACCCATCCCTGTCCACTTTAGTTCACTGATTCCCAAGATATCAATGCTCAGTCTTTCCATCTCATTTTTGACCATATCCAGCTTGCCTTGATTCATAGATCTTACATTCTAGGTTCCTATGCAATATTGTTCCTTGTAGTAGTGGACTTTCCTTTCACTGTCAGATCCATCCACAGCTGAGTGTCCTTTCGCTTTGGCCCAGCCACTTCACTCTTTCTTGTACTTGTCCTCCACTCTTCCCCAATAGCATACTGGACATCTTCCATCCTGAGGGGCTCATCTTCCAGCGTCATATCATTTAGCCATGGGATTCTCTTGGCAAAGGTACTGGCATGAGTTGGCAGTTCCTTCACCAGTGGATTATGTTTAGTCTATGTATGGCCTGTCTGTCTTGGGTGGCTCTACACGGCATAGCCCATAGCTTCATTGAACCACGTAAACCCCTCATCATGGGAAGGCAGCAATCCTTGAGAGGGGATAATGAGTGGTGGATAATGAGCAACGAATGACTTTTCAAAATGTAATGCTAACTTGTTAGCTTTTGCCATGGTGTTTGTAGCTCTTGCCCCTTCCGGTGTATCCAGACAGTGGTTTCATCACAGACACAAACACTCGTTGTGAGCCACATGGTGACCTACTGAAAGTAATAGTCTGCTTTGCGGTGCTGCTCATCACACAATAACCTTCTGTACGGTGATAATTTTACTTTATGTGTCATGGAAAATATTTGCCAAGTGTCATTTGCAACCTGATCCAAGTGGAGTATTTTTAAAGGGTGACTTAACTCATGGGAGGAGGAATGGGGAGGATAGAGGAGCTGATATGTGGCAGGTCTACCAGGAGACCCCTTTTGATTTGGGTGAAAGCATGTCATGCCTTAAAATGTAATAACAGTTGTTGAGAAAAATTTGCTCACCATGGTAAAAATCCCCCTGCAAGGCTTTTGATCCTGTCCCCTCCCTCAAACTAAACTTTTTAAATATATGGATGACATTTACAACTGACAATCTTCAAGGACTTCACTTATTCTCCAGAAATTCTTAAAAATTAAGGATAGAGTTTCTTAGATTACTTTATCGTTCCTTTAGTACCCTAAGATATAGTCACCTGCCTCCACTTTCTCATCCATTAATATTTCCCCATCTTTTCAGGCAGTATACCTACTACTTCATGATGTTGTGGGAGGAGCCAAAGTAAAAAAACAAAAAAAAACATTAAAATACAAATTAAAATAAATACATATAAATTAAAATAAATACATATACACACAATACATAAATACATTAAATACACATTAAAACAAACTACATAAAGCACACACACCTCAACCAACCCACCCAAAACACAAACCCGTCACTTACCTTACCCTGGGGTTGGGGAGCAGGAGGCAGGCAGGCAGGCAGGCAGGCACAGCGGCAGCGTGGCGGCAATGCGGCGCGACAGCCTGGTGGCACTGAATAGTTTTTCCATAGTCATGTCTTATTAATGTACGATATTATAAATATCAGCTATTCATTAAGCGCCCTGGTGGCACAATGTTTAAACTGCTGCATGGTAAAAGTAAAGGTTGCCCTTGCTTGAAAGCCATTTGTATATGACTCTAGGATTCAGTGTTCATTTCCATTTACAGCCAAAGAACCAGCACTGTCTATGTTTGCCAAAGTCTGTTTACTTTCTCACCAAAGTGGTACCTATTTATGTACTTGCACTTCCTTGCTTTTGAACTGCTAGGTTGGCAGAAGCTGGGACAGAGATGGAAGGTCACTCTGTCATGCAGCATTCAGACAGTCATGACTAGTGGCTGAAGCACACAGAACACCGTTACTTTTCCAGCTGAAGTGGTACCTGTTTATCTACTTGCAGTTTCTTGATTTCGAACTGCTGGGTTGGCAGGAGCTGGAACAGAGACGGACGCTCACTCCGTCGTGCAGCACTCAGCTTTTGAACTGCTGACTTGCTGACCTTCCAGTTGTTAAGCCCAGCATTTTAACCACAAAGCCACCATGGCCCTGCTTAGAGGCAGAATACTTCTGTAAATCAGTTGCTGAGGAGCTAAGATGGATGGCACAGTTTCATTCAAGATCTGATGGTGGTCTTTCCTTGAGTAGCTGGTTGACCAGAGTGCAAACAGAATGTTGGACTAGCTCAGCTTCTGTTCTGATAAAGCATCTTTGTTTTTATGTTCTAATTACTATTTCCCAGTGCCTAAAAGAAAAATAAGGCACTGAACAATACTGTACAATATGAATCGATCATTTTAAAACGATAGAACAATAAGATAGAATCACCAGTATCACAGTACTGTATCTAGTAACAGAACTTGTAGCACACACACAAAATGTTATTGCGCTATCACACCTCAAAAAACCAAAGACCTTAGAATGGCCACAAAATTCTAATTAAAAATCTGGCAAAATATGACACTTTGTTTTTATATGTTTAGGTTTCTCAGGGACCAGAAAGGCGTGTGTATGTGTGAGATGATCTTCTTCTTCATTAAAGCATAGCTTGGAAACGTTACCTTTTTTGCATGAAAACCTAAGTTTCCTGGCCAGTCAGGCTATGTGGCAAGATAATTTAAGTCTGATCTATATACATTTCAGGTTATGTTTTTTATTTTAAACCATCTTGTCTGAGTCAACGGAATCACTATGTCAACTCAGATCACAGTGCCGAGGAATTCACAAACAGGAAGCATTGGACATGAGGATTACAGTCTGTACAGCAGCATGAGTGAAGATGAGCTCATTCAGTTGGCCATAGAGCAAAGCCTGACAGAAGATCTTGCAGAGCAGGTAACTGCCCAGAAGACTGCAACGGCACCACCCGGTGACCCTTACTGCCAAAATTTTTACCATTATCCTTGGCAAAGGTAAGCAGGAAAAGAAAGAATACAAAATAATGGTGTGTTATCCTGAAATATTGCAGTCTATTCTGTATCCTAGTCCTAAATCTGAAGCCTGGCCAGGTTCTCCTGCTATGGTAATAGAGTAGACCAGTGATGGTGAACCTTGGTACTTCAGGTATTCTGGAATTTCAATTCCCAGAAGCCCTGATCAGCAGGAGTGCTGACTTGGGCTTCTGGGAATTGAAGTTCAAGAACTGCTGGAGTGCCAAGGTTTGCCATCACCGGAGTAGACCATACTGCCAGTGATTCAACGTTGATCGTCTGGTGGTGAATTCCACGGAGGAGGGTGATGTCCCCAAGTGGATTAAGTGCCACTTCAATCCATCTTGATGAAGAGCAGCAGCTTTGTCAATACTTGCCTAGGACTACTGAAGACTTTGTATGCCAAAAGGGCTCAGGCCCAGAAAGTGACCCATGGAACTGGAACAGTGGTACAGGTGTCATGTTGCAATGCAGAAGGCCAGTTGAAGACCACTGCATTGTATTGTTCCTGGTGCAATCTTCATGGCTGATCACCATGAGGATAGCTAATATTCAGAACTGGATTTGGCACTTAAACAAGAAGTCCTAAATAGGGATGTGTTTTTGGTCTGAAACCCCCCAGCTTCTCCAAGAACTGCAGCCATGAACCCAAATCTGCAGACATGTGTAGAATTCCCCACCCCACCAAACATGGTCAGTATTCTTCCTGTGATTACATTCCTAGCTAGCAAGTTTGCTGCCCAGATTGTATTCGCAATCTTCGTGGAGGTTCTTTCTGAGGGTACGCAAGAGCAAAACCAAATAAAAAGATGGAGGAATGAACTCACTGGGCAAGGAACATCATTAAAGGAGAGTATAGTGGAGGAAGTCAATCTTCCCTACGTCACTTGAGAACCCTGAATAGGATGAGGGATGGACTGCCTAAATGTAAATGTTCAAGTGGGGGCTGTTGTTGGACCACAACATGCTGTGTGAATGTGGAGAGATATAAAATCTGGCTCATTTACTGGTCTGCCAATTACTGTCAGAAACATGCACCGAGGAGGGCTTAAGTTTGGCCAGTGACAAAGCCAAGCAGGTGGCTTCATTTTGGCAGTACAGAGTTTGGTCGGGACACAAAAGAAGGAGAACATTTTTATTTCTCGTTGGATTATGCAGTTCCTTTTTACATGTTTTAAAATGAAAATCAATTAGAATACTTTAATTTTGAAAGATTTTGTATCAGAAGGAAAGTCCTATCAATCTTCCGTCCTCCATCACCTTGAAACTATGGTGGAAAAGCTGGACCTAGTGACTTTCTATGCACGTCAAAAAGAAACATGCCATCATAGATACAGACGTGGCAGCCCTTGTGTTTTCCTTTTGGCATTGTTCAGAGCCGTACTCTCAAATCTTTCTTCCCTCAGCTGTTTCACCACGCAATTCTCAAGCTTTTCTTCTCCCTGAGGTGAGGAATGTCTGCAAAACTTTCTCCCTGCCTGCTGTGGGACGGTGGCATTAATCTCCCTGTTGGCTTATATGGTCATTTGAATCTTCTGACACTTCCTCTTGTGGGCCAAAAATAATTTAGAACTAGAGAGCAGCTGAGACTTGAGCCAGAGCAAGCTGCTTTTGTTTTCAGTCCCAAAGGGGACATTGTAGGTTCTTTCTGTGTCTCTCAAGTCAGTCCCTTTTTAAAGATCTGTCTTTTAAGAGACCCAGATATGACTTGCTTTTTGTATGCAGAGTATTTTTCACTCTTTCATTCTTGTCGTTATAATTTAAGATGTGCGACACAACCCGGAGGCCAGACCGAAGCCTCTAGTTCAGGGCTCAAACGAAGGTACAATGGCATGCACTTCGGCTCCCAGCCTGCGTAAGTCCATCCTCACTATTTTCCTATTAAAGACAGCATTATTGTTGTGGTGGTGGTGGTGGTGATGTGTGTGCGTGTGTGTGTGTGTGTGTGCGTGTGTGTGTGTGTGTGTGTGTTCACATGCACACACACCTTGATTAAGTGGCTGAAGAGTATGGCATAATGCAAAGCAAGAGAACTTTGCATAACTGGTAAAGGAAGCTCTATAAAATTGTTCCACTCTCTCTCATTGCTTGGCCATCTCATTTTGACTTGCTATTCCATGGACCTCTGGGGTCACTTAATCTTTAAAGGATCATATTTAACCTCTTGCAAGTATCTGCAATAAGACCATGGTGGCTTAGTGGTTAAGGCACTGCACTTGATGACTGGACGGTCAGCAGTTTGAGACCCGTCTCTGTCCCAGCTCCTTAGTTCGAAAGCAAGAAATTGCAAGTAGACAAATAGGTACCACTTTTGCAAGGCATTGACTTAATTCATAATGCGCTATGGTTCTTCCAACAAATCTGTTGGTTCCCCCACTCCAATCCATGTTTTCATATAAAATGGAACCTTGGTTAACATAATTAATGCATTCTCAGGGACGTTTCTTACGGTGAAAATTACTTTAACTGAATTTCCCATAGGAATGCATTGAATGCAGTTTCCCATAGGAATGCATTTAAAACCAATTAATCCGTTCCAGAAAAAAATCTGTAATCTGAGCCACTATTTTCTATGGATTTCCTTTTGTTATGCAATTCTTATGTTAACCAAGCCATTTGTTAACAAGGTCCCACTCTATACAGTAAAACCCATTTTACAGGAGCCTCATTTTACAGAAAGCCCGTTTTACAGAAGGTTGGTTTGTTTGTTTGTTTTGCTGAAAACATGTCCCATTTTACAGAAAAACCCCATTTTACAGAACACGATTTCCCAGAGCGCATTGTACTCAGTGGGCTATAAAAGACCACCCAAAGCCATTCTGGGCTCTGTGAGTGGCAGTAGAGTTGTCTGGAGAGGATTTAGAGTGCTTTTTCATTTTCATTTTTATTATTTTTTGGTGGGTTGGAAAGGTTTCTTTTCCCCAATGCGTTCTTATTGGAAAATGCCTCATTTTACGGGGGGGAAAACCGAGTTAAGGAAAAAGCTATGAAACGCACTTTTCCCATAAAATGGTATTTTACTGTACAGTATATATTTTCCAGGAGTAACATGTCACTCTCTCCAGCAGTCACTGGAGTGTGTGGGGGGGATCCATCTCGGATTCGACCCTCCCAATGTTTGTTGGTATGTTGCCATGCTCCTTTAGTGCTGTGCCAGACATGATATATTGTATACTTGCTCATATTCCCTCCACATGGTCCAAACCATTGGCCCACTGATGGGACATACAACTACTTCATCAATAGCAGCAGGAGGTTCATGCAAACTGGAAACCTAAACATAGAGCAGTAGGTTGTGGCCACTTGCAATTATTATTTTTCTTATCATGTTTATTGTAGGATAAACAAATAATCTCCATTTAAAATGATATCTGGAAAAGTACTATAACCCCCCGTGTGGCTTCTCTCGCCATTACAGATGTCATGGGCAATTGTTCAGTGCAAAAATTGACTGGTTTTTCAAATGTTGTTTTAAAGAGTGGAAGATCCTCTGATCTCAGCTATCAAGAAAGGAGATGAAAAAGCCCTCCAAAAAATGATGCAGTCAGGGAAAAACCTTGCACAACCTAATAAAGATGGATGGCTCCCACTCCATGAAGCTGCTTATTATGGGGAAGAGAGCTGTTTGAAACTGCTGCAAAAATGCAAGTATCAGAAAGTGAATTGATTACAGGTAGGATGAAAGCACAAAGCCTCCACAGGATACACAATAATGTCTTTGGATTTTATTCACACTGGAATGCTGGAGCTGACTTGTTCAATCTGTTTTTGCAAATGTAAATCACACTTGTCGTTTCATGCTTGTAACCTTCCATCCTCCTGAGTCCATAGACTCATAGAATTGTAGATTTGGTAATGTAGAAGAGATCCCGTGGATCTAGTCCAACTCCCTGCTAATACAGGAATGTGCACCGAAAACTTCCCTAACAGACAGACACTGAACTTGAATTTAAAAACCACCGGTGAAAGAGATTCTACCCCTTTCCAACACAATCTGTTCTGCTATCAAAAAGCTACTGCTGTCAGAAATTCTTCCAGATGTTAGTCAGAATCTCTTTTCTGGCAATTTAGATCCATTTAACTCAACTGAGTTAGAGACTGAAAGACTGTTTACAACTATTTTTTTACCATGTCTTTCAGTATATCTCTTGGTATGTCACACAGGGCAAAAAACATCAAATTATAGGAATACTGTACAGCCATTTTGTTTTCTTTATTTTTGTTAACTTAATGTTCAAAATCGGATACAACATAACAACAAGAAGAAGAAATGATGTGTCCTGGGTATACATGTTTATGTTTTCTCTTCACCACCCAGAGTAGTAATCTGCCACTAAGTGGGTCAACCACAAGAATTGTTACCCGATTCATTCATTTTGGGTGGTGACAAAATAAAAAATAAATACCCAACATCAGCCCAAAGACAGAGAGACAGCAATTATATCAATAGCCCTCAAAACATGAGAAGAAAGGGCTCAGAGCAGGATTAAGTGGGGTAAAGGGCAGGAACAGAAAATGGGAGAGGCACAGAATAGAATTGTACACATCAAAATGGGTGATGGTACTGAACCTGTCTGTGCCTGTTTTCAGATAACCCACAGGAAAGATATTCATGAGTTTAAGGTTCTTACTCTTTTTAGCATCCTTTCAGACACTCATTGCCAGCTTTAGCTTTTCCTGGACTCTGTAACGAATAATTGTTATAAGATAATTACCAAAATGACTATTGCTGGAATTATCAATTTTTTTGGAATTATCAATGTGCATAATATGTGTTGTTAAACACTAATGTCTTCTCAATAGCTTATCCTGGGACAATCGATCATCGCACACTTCAAGAGGAAACACCACTCTACATAGCAACCAACAGAGGGAACATAGATTGTATGCGTTCATTGCTACAGGCTGGAGCAGAACCTGATATTGCTAACAAATCAAGGGAGACCCCACTTTATAAAGGCAAGTCACCTCAGTCCCATGCTCTTGTCTACAAGAGATAAGCTGCTTGCTTGGATGAAATGGAAGGTGGGAGTATAAAAGGTGCTATGTATATTTACGCTGAGCTTCTATTTTACATGAGGAATAACTTTAGATTTGGAAATACTCCTCATTGCAAATGTGCTTTAAGAGGTTTATGTGGAATACAGGTGGTTATATTTAAGAAAATAAAACATGCTAGAGAAATAAAGCTGCATTGAATTTTTTAAAAATAGGGAAAAAAATTAAAAATGAGAGAAACCATAATTAACAAAAATTCCCCTTATTACCTCCCCTTATTACCTGGAAACATTTGTGGCTTGAGCCTTGAAAGGACCAAGTGTGAAGTTTGCACTGGGTTGTCTTTAGGATGTCTGTGCTCTAGACAGCACCAGGCAGCTGTGTTTAGGTATCTATTAAACTTCTAGAAAAATGTCAGGACATTGTGGAGAACTGAAGGAGTGGTTCCAGTTGCCTTATACTTTGCCTTCTTAACCAGAAAACAAAATTAAGGAGATAGCGTCCGTGATATCATAGTGGGCAATTTTCTTGCTTGCATTGGTTTCAAGCTGGGGGCTGGGTCAGGCTAACTTATAATATTTGTCACAACAGCTTGTGAACGGAAAAATGCCAATGCTGTCCAGGTATTATTGGAGTATAATGCTGATGTAAACCATCGTTGCACTCGGGGATGGACTGCACTTCATGAAGCTGTTGCTCGAAATGATACAGAAATAATAGAACTTTTGGTCAAAGGAGGTGCTAAGATTGAAGCTGCAAATTGTTATGGGATCACCTCTTTATTTGTGGCAGCTGAGAGTGGACACTTGGAGTCCTTGCGATACCTTGCAATGTGTGGTAAGTAGACTTGTACACTGGCATTTTATGCACTGAGATTTGCCGAATGACCAAACAATTTTGAATAATGAGCTTTTCAGTAAACAGTCTAAGATTGATTAATTGATTGATTAGTAGTATTTATATACTCCCTGTCAAGTGCATATTACATTTTACAACATAAAGAAACATAAACAATTGGGGGGGGGGGGATTAAAAGCACAACTCCAAATAATACCATTTATGAAATAATGACCAGAAATCCCTTTCCTCTTTTGGCAACAGCATAACCTATACCTGTGGTGACAAACCTATGGCACACGTGTCACAGAGGGCACTCAGAGCTCTCTATGTCAGCACGCATGTAGTCACCCCAGCATAGAGTTTGCCCTGCCCAACAGCCCAATGGGAGCTCTTCCTCCCTCTTCCCAGCACAGAGTTTGCCCTGCTCCTCTGTTTAGGCACTTGGTCTCTAAAAGGTTCACAATCACTGACCTATACCAATAAATTCAAATTAAATGAGGAATAAAACCCAGACTATAAACCAACCACCACCCCCAATCTGTAGAGATAATCAGCAAAAGCCTCCATGAACAGGTAGGTCTTTAACTATTTTTTAATGATGTTAAATCAGGCATTCTCAACCTATGGCCCGTGGGCCAATCCTGGCCCCCAAAGCATTTTCATCTGGCCCCCAACATTCTCCTCCTTTCCACCACCGCCACCTGGAAGCAATGAAAACCGGCAAAAACATGCATTTTCAGAGAGAGCTCATGAAATCTCACCAAAATGTAATGAGATCTCGTGAAATCTCTCCGAAATCTTGTAAGATTTCATGAAAACTCATGAGATCTCACCGAAATCTCACCAAAATCATGTGAGATCTCACATGAGAAATCGCATGGAAACACATGACCAGCCCACGCAGCCAATCTGAGAGGAGTGATACGACCCCCCCACCCCAAAATGGTTGAGAAAGCCTGTGATAAACAAATCTGCCTGACAGATTTCTGCTAATCATGTATTCCACATTGAAGGGACCACCATTGAAAAGGCCCTCCTGTGGGTTTTCTTTGGGAGAGTCACTCTGCCAGGTAGCAAGGTCCCAAACTGTACAGGGCTTTGTAGATCATTACCAATATCTGGCATAGAATACAACAAGCAGCCAATGCAGACCTGACAGAATTGAGGAAATATGATCGAATCTATACAGTCCTGAATCAGTCTGATAACTGCATCCTGCACTTGCTGCAATCTCTGTAAAGTTCAAAGGAAATCCCGCATAGAGAGCATTGCAGTACTCAATCCTGGAGATTATTAACACTAGACCAGTGTGGTTAGGGATCTCCTGCCAAGATAGGTGCAGAGCTGGGCAATCCATTGTAGTTGATAAAAGCTTGTCTTGATTCCTTGCAACCTGAAAATGGGTTTCTTTCTTCACTGATTCTTATTGTCATAGAGTTACAACAGTTAAGCAGTTAGCTGTCTTGGCAAAGAACTGTCATAAGACTATAATATTAAAAATGTTATAATAGTAAAAACAATTTTATGTAATAAAACAGTAAAATATTTACAAATACAGTAAAACCTCATATAACACTAAAACCTGGTTCCACAAGTCTTGGTGTTATATGATTTTTAGTGTTATCTGACGCATGTTAAAATCCTATGGGATCCATAGAGATACATTGTAACCACACAGGCTTTAGCGGTTGTTATCTGAAGCATCCCATAGGATCTTAATGTTATCTGATGCAATTCTTCCCCCCAGATTCCTTAATGTTCTGCGATTTTAGTGTTATTCGATACTAATGTTATATGAGGTATTACTGGTATGACCATGTGTCAGGTGCGAAGCAGTGGCAATGGGGGCTGTGCTTTAATGGCTCTGAAACAGAGATGAAGGCAAAGATGATGAGTGCAGCAGCAATAGAGTCCTGCCCTTCATTGGAATGCAAGCCAGCTGTTGAAAGGATTAGGGGGAAAATGCAGGGGGCCAGAGGAGGAGGAGGAAGAAGAAATCTGGAGGGTGGTTAGTTGCTGTGTCTACAAGTTTTACTAGAACTCACCCAGGAATTGTTATTCCCTAGATGGCAGAAACTGAGACATGCACAATGTGACTTTCTCCCAATTTCAAAAAACCCTGATTAGAACCCTGATTCTTTTAACAGTCAAGGCAAACCCTAATAATAATCTGTCCTCCACAAAATCCTAGCTTTATGATTGCTCTTTGTATCTGAAATATAGAATGACTAGTACAGGGATTCTCAACCTGCAGCCCACAGCCCAGATATGGCCCACGGCACTATTTCTTGTGGCCCCCCACCATCTCCATCACACCAGGAAGTACCATGTGGTGGAGGAAGGGCAAAATGGCCATCCGGCCCTTGACGCTATCAGAGAGAGTGTGACATGGCCCCCAGATTAAAAATCTTGAACTCCTGGACTAGTATATCAGATTCAATATATAACCCAGATTATTCTGGCTGTGAAAAATTAGAATATTTGCTCATATTTATTGGCTTGTATTGCCATCCTAAGAAATCATATGGACATTATAGTGCATAAGAGGAAAGACTACATTATGTGTGTAGTCTTTTTTACAAGTTCTAGTTTAATTTTTGATGCAGCTGTTTAACTAATGTTACAATCTATATTGGGGATTTAGTTCATTTATCTTTAGATTTCATCTTGGCAATGTTAAGGATAAATCAAATAAGTATCTGAGAATTTTGATTTGTAAAATTCAGCATCATCAGAAAAATCAGAAGAGGAAAAGCTACTAAAATGGTCTAACTATTCAAGCCTTAAATGATTCTCTGAGAACCCTTATAATAAATTTATTGCATTTCCATAGTCCAGAATCACTGCCATAAATTAAACATTCTATTCCTTTCTCATTAAGAAGTATTGTAGCTCTTTTCTAGGCTTTGCAATTGTGTTCCCAGTTATGCTTAAGATAAAACTGGCAAGCACAATAGAAAGGTTTCTATTGTTTGCAAGGGCAGCAGATTCTCTTTCGGTGGAGACTTACATACGTTTGTTTGGAAATGAGCTTCCCTTTGTACAATTAGTCTTATTTTTAAATTCAGTGTGTAACCTTTTGCTAACAAGTGAAAAAGAACTACGTGGCATGTTGAAATGTTAGGGCCTTGGACTTAATGGCTTATAATGGAGTGGGCAACCTGCAGCTTTCACCTAATATCTTGTGACCTTAAAACCAATGTCAAAATCCCTCTGCTAATGTTCATTTGGAGTCTGGCCAGGTTATTTATTTATTTATTTAGATTTATTAATTGCCCTCCTCGCCGAAGCCACCCAGGGCAATTTTACAAAAAGAAGAAAAACTTCAATAACAATTAGAACCAGTTTAAAAATTATTAAATCAAAATTTAAAACTAAAATTGATTTAAAAGATTAAAAAATTAAAACTAGGTGTTACAGTAAAAAATTAAAAATTAAGGGCAGGGGCTCAAATTAACCAACCAGCTGGAGTCATTACACCACCCATCCTCCAGACCCTCCCCACCAGCCAGGTTTTTACTCCTTTCCTAAAGGACACCAGCTCTGTCTGCATGTCTAAATCAGTTGGGAGGAGGTTCCATAAGGCTGGAGCCACAACGCTGGTGCCAGAGAGGTGTGCCTCTCTGGCCGATGGCACAACCAAAGAGCCTCTCCAGTCTGCTCTGGTGGGACGAACAGATGTCCCCGGGGTGATGCGGTCTCTTAAGTATCCTGGTCCACTACTATGTAGGGCTTTAAAGGTGATAAGCAGCACCTTGAATTGCACCCGGAGGCAAACTGGGAGCCAGTGCAGCTCTCTCAGCAGCAGTGAGGCACGGGCATAACGCCTGCATTGCATCACTACTCATGCAGCCACATTCTGGACCAGCTGAAGCCTCCGGATGGTCACCAAGGGCAGCCCCATGTAGAGTGCATTACAGTAATCAAGTCTGAAGGTGACCAAAGCATGTGTGATCATTAGCAAGGAGTCCTGATCTAGGAGCGGGCATAACTGGCAAATGATGCGAAGTTGTGGAAAGGCCCTCCTAGCCACGACTGCCACCTGCTCTTCGAGCAGTAGTTGCGAGTCCAGGAGGACCCCCAGGTTATGCACCGGGTCTATTTGGGGCAAAACTGCTCCATCCAAAACCAAAGATGGTAGATCCTGAGATAACACAGGACCCCTGACCCACAACCACTCAGTCTTGCCAGGACTCAATTGTAACCTGTTGTCCCCCATCCAGACCCTAACAGCCTCCAGGTACCTGAAAAGGACTTTCATTGCATCGCTAGGGTTCCCACAGGCTGAGATATACAACAGGGTATCATCTGTGTACTGATGATACCTCACTCCATGGGAACGGATGATCTCACCCAGCGGTTTCATGTAGATGTTAAATAGGAGAGGGGAGAGTACAGAGCCCTGAGGTACCCCATATTGGAGCAGCCTGCTACGGTAATAAAGTAGAGCCAGTGACTCAACTCCAACTGGCAGGCAGCGGTTAAGTAACCTGACAACCCAGAAGACCAACAGTCTTGGGTAGCAAAGTCCACAGGAAAGGGGGATGGTCTCCACGTGGATAAAATCCCACTCGAATCCATCTTGATGGAGGAATGAAGCTTCATCAATATTGGCCTGGGTCTGAGGAAGACATTGTGTGCCAAAAGGGCCCATGACTATTAAGTAACTCATGGAACTGGAACAGTGTTATGGGTGTCATGCTGCGATGCGGATTGCAAATGGAAGGCCATAACATTATATTGTTCCTAGGAAAATCTTCATGACTGATCCCATGATGATAGCCAATACTGTCGTTGGAATTGGATATGGCGCTTGAAGAAGAAGAATGTTCATTTCTAGCCCTAGCTCATTAAGTTGGGGTGGGGGAGAGCATGAAAAGAGCAAAGGAGGAAAGGAGAGAGAGAAAGACAAGGGGATGGCAGAAACAGAGATTAAGGCATTGGCTTAGGCCCCTGTGTGGCTCTGTCAATTCAAAGCAAAAAAGAAATCACACATATACCACCTCATAGCACTTAGTGCACTCTCTGGGTGGTTCACCTTGTCTCCCATCAGGATCAAACTCACAACCTTTTGGCTGCAGTACAGCAGTTTAACCACTGTGCCACCAGGGCTCCTAATTTGCTATTTTTCATCTTGTTTATTCATAATCTAGAAATATGATGAGACATAAATATTCTACTAATCTTGCAGTTTGAAAGCAGATTTATAGCAAAAAAATTGCATGTAGATAAATAGGTACCACTTCAGTGGGAACTGAGAAGGTAAACAGTGTTCCATACACTCAGGTGTCTAGTCATGCCCACTACATGCCTATGGAAACAGCTGTAAATGGAGTAGCATATGACTGGTTTTCAAGGAAGGGAGTCAGACCTTTACCATCTAGACAGATTTATTTATTTATTATAAAGGCACTACTTCTACTAAATCATTACCTTTAAAGTAATAAAGGAAATTAATTTCTTCATGTTAAATCAATAAGATAAATAATAATTTTTTTCTTAATGTTTTATGTGTTTGTTTTAAATAAAACTTGCATGTAAAATTAGTAGTAAAAAATGGCCCCAACTGCCCCCATATTTGCCCTAATTTTAAAGTTTATGCAGAATATTCATGGTTACTTTATAACCATGATGCCGAACCTATGGCACACATGCCCAAGGTGGCATGCAGAGCCCTTTCAGCAGGCATGAGCAAAGTCCGGGTTAAGCCCCACAACACCCTACCCCGAGTTTCCAATGGCAGCACTGCTTCTTCAGTCACCTGACTACCACTGCCAATGGGGAGGTGATAGGGGAGACTGAAATCCCACTCAAGTGGTACAGCCAGACATTCCCAGATACCACCCTCCTAGGAGACAGCGACCATCTTCCTTGGACAGGTGTGTGTGTGTGTGGGTTTTTTTTTTTTTTTTTGCAAAGCCACTCCATCAGCACCTCCAGGTAGGATTTCAGCCTCCCTGTTGGTGAGGAAAGCAATCCTTGCTTTATGAGTCCCTGGCAGAGCGGCTTTTCAGAGGACCCCCAGGGTCGCTTCCCCTGCCTTCCCCCATTCATTTATTTTGCTGTAAGAGGTGGCAGGAGAAAGCAGGGGAAGCAACCCTGGGGGTCCTCTGAAAAGCCGCTCTGCCAGGGACTCATAAAGCAAGGGTTGCTTCCCCACCTTCCCTGTTTGTTTGTTTGTTTGTTTGTTTGTTTGTTTGTTTGTTTGTTTGTTTGTTTGTTTGTTTGTTTGTTTGTTTGTTTGTTTGTTTGTTTGTTTGTTTGTTTGTTTGTTTGTTTGTTTGTTTGTTTGTTTGCTGTAAGAGGTGGCAGAGGAAGGCGGAAGGTGTGAAACCTGACACTTCCTTTTTCAGTCCCCCATAGAGCAATGTTTCAGAGGCTCCCAAGGGCCACTTCCCCGCCTTCCCCATTCATTTATTTTGCTGTAAGAGGTGGCAGAGAAGAGAAGATTCCGTGCCTTGCCTGAAGCTGCCGCTAATGTACCAGGTTTAGGAGAAGCCCGGCATGTTAGCAGCAGCTTCAGACAAGGTGCCACTAGTGCGCCAGGCAAGATTCCCTCTGCCGCCAACCCTGGAGAAGCCTGCCGGGGAGGAGACCAGTTTGGCAGCAGGGGGATCTTGCCTGGCACATTGGTGGGGACTTCTCCAGAGCGGAATGTAAATTGGTGGTGTGCATGCACATACAGTGAGGTCATGTGGGTGCGCACACACCCATGTGACATCACTGATATATGTGATGGCTGCCCCCCATCCCCCCTTTTTGGGCACTCAAAAAGGTTTGACACCACTGCTCTGTAATGTTATGTTGATGATTAACACAATGAATACTTAATATCACTAGATTTTAACACATTAGATGTACTGAATTTTGAAGATCTTATTCCCAACCTCTATGTATTTCTATAGTCACCACATGACAAAAATTATCCCAAAGGGAATGTGCCCTTCCACTAGTTCCATTAGTCAAAATAAAGAGATATCTACTACATTCTGTGTGTGCAATGGAACTCAGTTCTTGTATGAGTTGTGCCACTTCACGAATATAGAATCAGGAGAAGTCTTGCCATCCTTGTTTCAGAAAATTTTGCTTCATGTCCCAATTCCAAATTTCTGAAGTTAAAATGGCTTTGTATGTCTTTTTAATGGCAGGGGCTGAAATCAATACCCAGGCTAGTGACAAAGCTTCTGCTCTCTACGAAGCTTCTAAAAACGGACATGAGACGGTTGTGGAGTTTCTTTTGACCCAAGGTGCTGATGCTAACAAAACCAATAAGGATGGCTTTTTACCTATCCACATGGCTGCCAAAAAAGGCTACTATGAGTAAGTTGCATGCTTTATTTCCTAGGGTTTTTAGCATCATCGGAAACTTCAGTTTAAAAGGAACTAGTCTAAAACCCTGCTAAATATAGGAATCTTACAACTAGAGTCATGATGTGAACCTTGGCATTCCAAATGTTCTTGGACTTCAATTACCAGAAGCCCAAGTCAGCACTTTTGCTGATCAGGGCTTCTGAGAACTCAAGTTCAAGAACACCTGGAGTGCCAGGGTTCACCATCACTAAACTAGAGCATCATGGCAGATGGCCATAGAGCAGTGTGGATTCATAGGGACTTGGACTTCTGGGAATTGAAGTCCAAGAACACCTGGAGTGCCAAAGTTCACCATCACGGTCATAGAGCCTTCATTTAAATACCATCAGCAAATGAGGTAAATCTTTTGTAAACATATTTCTAGTGGATTGCTCCTAATCATCATACTGGCTGTCTTGCAGGTTACAATGTGATTTCATAATTGCAAATTATAATTTGATTCCTACTGAAGCATACTGCAATTGTTGTCGTTAGATTATTGTACTCCTTTCTACTTCAGAAACAAAAAAGAACTACTGTACACTGAATTGAACTTTACAAGTTGTGGTTAGTGTTGACTAACATGGATACGGCGGATCAAAATTAAGATGAAGTTAGAAAAAAATAATATTCAAAAGTCAAGAACTTCTTTAATGATCGTAAAAGAAAAGTATTTTTAAAAACTTGACTTATGAAGTGGTTTTAACAAAATAATTATCCAGATGACAAATGGTGTTCCAATTATTTTTCATTCCCATTTTGTTTTCTGAATAACAATGCTCTTCATGATGACCTCTTTTGTAAGCATATGGATTTAATGTCTAATTCTTCAGGGATATCATGTTCAGACTCACTGCCAGCGTATGAATGCTCTATTAATATAAGGCCAGATTTTTGTTGTTTGGAATTTGTTTTAGTGCACTATGCTCCCAGTTTGTTCAAAATGCCCATGTGTTTTATCAACTTGTTGCCCTTAGTGAAATATTAGGTAATCCTTACAATTATTAGCACCTGTAGCTGAGAAGTGCTTTGAATGTAGTTCCTTTTTTAATTTATTTCTGATTGTACTAAAATCATTGTACCACAGGAGCCCCATTTGTACTAGTAAAAATTAATATAAAATTTAGAACAGCATGATGTCATGATAAATGCATCATAATGGAAGTGGGAGAAAAATGCCAACAGAGAGACACACAGAAATCCCATTAAATTAAGGGAGGGGAAAGGAAGAAGCAAAAAGTCATCAGAGTTACATTATTCCCAACTAGAGCAGACTCATTGAAATAAATATAATTTATATCACATGTAGCTAAAATATCCCATTCATTTCAATCTACAGCAGTTGGGACTAATGTTGGATTTAGCTCATGGGTTGCAGTTTCATGCTCTGATCTACATGGAACATATTGTCCAAACAGTGCATCATGACCACAAATTGCCACTGCTAAATTCATGTTACGAAAATGTATTGCAGAATAGTAAGCCATGATATATAAGAGGGCAGATCCTTCATCCATGGACCATTTCCCACACAGCAGAAAAAAAACCCAATAGCCCTGCCTGTATTCAGAGTGATTACACCAGGGGTTGCCAACCTTTTTCAGTCGGGGGCTGAGTCACGCTCCCTTAGACAGTTGAGCGGGCCGGACTGGTGGTTCCCCCGCTGTAAATGCTGCTGTAAAACATGTCTGCAGCTGTCGTAAATGTGCCCACTTCCGGTGGCAATTGCACAGGCCAGATGATTTGGCACTGCAGGCTGGGGCCGGTCCATGGGCCATAGGTTGCCCACCTCTGGACTACACACATGAGTTCTTAATAGGGATGTAAATACTGTACCCACTTGACTCATCTGTGCACAAGGGAATAAGGAATTAACAAATTATTATTGCCCACAGCCCCACTTCTCATGCAGAAGGGGGAGGAGAGGAAACTAGGATAAGTTAATAATAGCTATGCCACTTCAAAATTATATTAAAATATGTTTAAAATATTACTCCTATACAATGATTTGAAATGTTGTGTAGTTTTCTGCATAGTTTGCAATTAGATTGCAAGTCATCCCATAAAGATGACTCTACCTAAGATCAGGAGAGAAGCAGCAGCAGACACCCAGAGAACAATGCAAGAAAATGATCCTTGACATCCACTAAACCAGGGGTGGCCAAACTATGGCCCACAGGCCAGACCCGGCCTGCAGAACCATTTCATGTGCCCTCACCACTGCCCTTGCCGCTACCAGAAGTGGATGTGTTTATGACAGCCATAAAACACAACCGTGTATGCATAAACGTGCCTGCTGTAAACACTGCCATAAATGCACCCACGGTCATCATAAATGCATTTATGACAGCTATGGACAAGTTTTACAGCAGCATTTATGGCAGGAGGAAGTATGTGACTGGACTGATCAACCACATGACCAGCCTGTGGCACAAAAAGTTTGGGAACCCCTGCTCTAAATGGATATAAGCCTCAAGTCCACTGGCTCAGATCCAGGAATAACTTTATGGCAAGAACAAACATTCTTGAGGGTACATAAGAACAAAACCAAATTAAAAGATGGAGGCAGGTGCTCATTGGGCAAGGAATAACATTAAAGGAGGAGATAGATGAGGAACTCAAACTCCCCTACATCACTTGGAGGGCCCTGAATAGACTGAGGGTTGGTGTCCCTAAATGTAAGACCAACATGCTCAAGTGGTGGCTGCTTGCAGACAACAATATGTGGAACATGTGGTGTGAATGCAGAGAGATAGAGAATCCAGCTCATTTACTGGTCTGCTGGTTACTGCTAGAAACATGCACCAAGGAGGACTTATGTTTGGCCAACAAAAAAACAAGAAAGTGGCTTCATTTTGGCAGTCCAGGGTTTGATCAGGACATGAAAGAAGAAGAATCCCATAAAGATGCACACAATGACACAAAAACCACATGATATTAAATCTTTTTTTAAATGAACTACTGTAGTTCCCAATTTAACTATGTAGCCATACTCTGTTTGTACAAATTAAGGAGACATTAATGAAAAAATGCACTGTTTTTCTCACTCTGTCCTGAATGCAAGGAATTTTGTGGACTTTGAAAATTTGTTGTCAATTGAGTAGAATGAAGAACCGAGCAATTATTCTTTGTATCAGAAGTTCCTACTAAAACAGTGCAGATATCCATCTCGTGCTTCAATGTCTCTTTAACAATGCTTCAGCTGTGTTTGAGCTGAGAACAATCTCAATCCTTATATTTTAATAAACCTAAGTAAATTGCAGGAGAATGACTAATCCTGGTACTTGGCATGTTCCCCTTACGGCTCTGTGTGTGACTTTTCGGTTATTATGGCTATTAAAAAGCATTTGTTAGTGGTGGACAGTCGCCAGCTAAAGAGGACCCAGGCTTCCTGCCTTCCAGGGAGGATCATTGCTTGGTGAGGTCAGCCTCGCTGCTTTGAGAAATGATCTGTGCATGAATTTCCTCTGGGTGCTTTATTACTTTCTGGTGCGGTCATAATGTCTTCAGAACGTGAATAACAGCAAACAAGCTGGCAGCTGATTTTTCCTTTAACAATTCTGCTTCGGTTGCTTAGGCCCGGGGTTCACAACCTAAGGCCTGTGGGCTGGATCTGGCATTCAAGAAACAAAATGGATACCCTTTTGAAGCTGTTGGGACAAAATAGCCACTTCCACCATGCAGGCTGGGCAAAATGGTCATCTGGCCCTCAAAGTTGACTGAGAAAGCCTGACCCAGCCCCCAGCTTGAAAAGGTTGGATACCCCTGGCTTAGACCCACAGTAAAGAGCCTTCTGCCCTTCAAATATTTTATGGTCCAGTGATTAACCTTCTGTACTGCGGCCAAAATGTTGTGAATTCAGTTCTGACAGGGATCAAGACTGACTCAGCCTTCCATCCATCCAAGGTCAGTAAAATGAGTATCCCACATGTTGGAAACAAAATGCTAATTACCTTGTGAAACCACCCAGAGAGTGCACTAATCACTATGGGCTGGTATAAAAGTGTGATTGCTACTGCTGTTTATCCTACAGCTCTCATCAGTTTTATCCACTACAGCCAATGAGAAAGAAGTTGTGGCATTTGTAGGTCAAACATCTGGAGAGGTGAAAGTTCTCCATTCTTGACTTAGACCAGGAGCCCCCAACCTGTGGCCCATGGCCCCTATCAACCTTTGAGCAATTTCTGTGTGGCTCTTCAACCTGCTCATTCACTGCTATTACTCTCAAGGCAGTGGTGGACAGCAACAGGTTCATACCCCCATGGCAGGTTTTTTTTTTTTTTTTTTAGCAAAATTGTGTGGCCTTTGGGCGGGGGGGGAGCAAAGTTTGGTGGCCATGCCCACCTCCCTGCCCTGCCATTTTAAAAGTTTTATTCTGTGCAAGCATATAAGAGAGTAAACAAAACCAAAAGACAAGAACGTTGTGGCACCTTAAAGACTAACTGCTATATTTTAATGCGAGCTTTTGTGGATCAAGTCCTCTGGCTCTTTAGCTATAAACAGAGATGAGCACTGGATCCTAGAGTTGGTAACAACTGGCTTTCAAGCAAGGGCAACCTTTACCTAATAACAGAAGATCCCTGATTGGTATTCAAATTTGATGTGAGGTTTTGTCCCTGCAAGTGGTTCAAGGTCTCCCTTGCTCAAAAGCCCATCATATCCAACTCTTGGGTGCAGTACTCATCTTCATTTACAGCCAAAGAGCCAGTGCTCCCTGTGTTTGCAGATGTATATATGGCCATATGGCAGGCATGACTAGATCGCCCATAATGTAGGTGAAATTTTTTGCTGCCCACCATTGCCTCAAGGCGTTTTCTCTCAAGTAGCACCAATGTTCTTCCTGCCTCAAGTAGCACCACCTGCTGTTGTTTTTACTGTCCCATTCTTATAACAGCAACCTTGTGTTGCCAGCTAATCTTTCTCACACTAGGTCAGGATAAAAGAACTGCAGAATGAACTCACCAAAAGGTGTCTTCATTTTAGCAGTTTCACGTCTGGTCTAGACACCTAAGAAGAACAAGAACAGGTCATAACCATAGTATAAGATATTGAATATTAGGAGCATAAGAAGAACCCAGATAGGTCAGAGCAAAGCGTGATCTTATCCACAATTACTATTCAAATTCATTGAGCCATCTAATTTTCTCTTTTCTCATTTAGCAAATGCGTCTCTGGTTATATCTCCAGTTGTCTCTATTACATATGTTATTCCAACAATCTCACTGTAGCACATATACAACAGTCCTGTTTTTATGTCGACAACAACCATATGAGTTAAACTAAGGGACAAGGATTGGCCCTGTGTCACTTCTTGAACTTCAGGTCTGAGTGCAGCTTGGAATCGAATGTCACTTAACAAAGCACCTTAATAACTAACATGTTTTGTTGGGCATAATCTGACTCAAACACTTTATCTTAATTCTGTTCACTACGTCTGCTCTGTTTGATGATAGATCAAGTGGAATAGAAAAATAACTTCATGCATTCTGAGAGCAAGGTGACCTCATTGCCTTCAAGACTATGAAAATATATAATTTATACATAGACTTAATGATCAAGATCATTGCTTATCCCAAGTCTTGTAGTCATCTGTTATAAACAATTCAAGCATTCCATATTTTGTAGCTGTTAATGTGTTTTTTCATGGCAGCTGGTCATGTATTTTTAAAATTTCTAATAATTTTGCTAGATAAAGTTCACCATACTGGATCTTCTTTTTCAAAGGATTGTGAAAATGCTGCTTCCAGTAACGAGCCGCACACGAATCAAGCGCAGTGGCATCAGTCCTCTGCATTTCGCAGCAGAAAATAACCGTGATGATGTCTTGGAACAGCTAATTGAGGCTGGGTTTGATGTGAATGCCGCTCTCTCCAATGAGCGTGCCCGACTTTATGAGGACAGGCGCACAAGTGTCCTCTACTTTGCTGTCGCTAACAACAACATCTATGCTACTGAGCTCCTGCTTGAGGCTGGGGCCAACCCCAATGTTGACCTAATCAACCCATTGCTCATCTCCATCCGCCAAGGCTGCTTGAAGACCATGAAACTACTTCTCAGTTACGGAGCTAACGTTGATGCCTACATTGAGTCCCACCCAACTACTTTCCCTGCTACCATCATGTTCGCATTGAAGTACCTTCCTCTCCTGAAGTTTTTGCTGGATCTAGGCTGTGAAGCAACCTCTTGTTTTAATTGCCGGTATGGGTGTGGCCCACATCCTCAGATGGATACTAGGAGGGACAGATATAGTGATCCCCAGGTGACTACGGAGCGAACTATTGTACAGGTAAGTCTATTCTTGCTGGATCCACTTTTCCATGCATTTGAAAAAAATGTGTGAGGCGTATCTCTTATCAGAGGTGGAAACATCTGACAGTGCCCCCCCATCTCAATCAGAAGAAATGTGTTCATTTGGTTAAATTCTTTTAAAAATGAAAGAAAATGATTTTTTTCTGCCATGTTCACTAGCTAAGGTTGTTGTTGTTGTTGTTGTTGTTGTTGTTGTTGTTGTTGTTGTTGTTGTTGTTGTTTTGACTTATATGCCGCCCCACTTGCAAAGTGTGACTCTGGCCGGCTTACAACATATCTTCACATAATATACATCTACAAAGTGATACAATAAAGGTTCAATAAAGTTTTGCCAGTGGAGAAATTAGAAAGTCAGGGAATGTGGGGAACAAACTTACAATTAACTATTTCATTCTTTGGAATAAAGGAAATGCTTTTAAATATAAGATTTTACCTTCTCAAAATGCCAGGACTGAATGGTATAAAGATTTGTATGTTAACTTTGTCTGTACAGTATTTACATTTTTATGCCACCAATTAAAAAAACTACAGGCTGCTCACAAGTTCTTACAAACCAACAAACCAACTAAAACCTTATGGTTTATCGCTCTATTTGTGCAAGATATATCAAGAACATATAGTAAAATAGTAAATTAGATTCAGAGGAAGGTACAGTTAAAATTGGAGGAAGAACATTAATAACATTAATAACTTAAGATGCTAGCACATTATTGACTGTCAACACCAATGATCTGAAACAACTAGTGAAGGAGTTTAGGGAAGAAAATTACCAAAGCAGTTGAACATTAAGATAGAAAAATGGCTACAAAATATTACAAAGTTAATAGCCTGCCACATGACCATGGAAACGTCTGCAGAAGCAGACAGCGCTGGCTCTTCAGCTTTGAAACAGAGATGAGCACTGAATCCTAGAGTCGGATATGACTGGCTTTCAAGCAAGGGAAACCTTTACCTTTACATAATATTAGGAATGAAGAAACTGGCATTGTTTAAAATTTTCTATATTTTGGTGCAATTATTAACCAAAATGAAGACTATAACCAATAAATCAAAAGAAGATTGAGGTTTGGATGGGCAGCTATGAAGAGTTTATAGAGCAGTGATGGTAAAACCTTTTGAGACCCAAGTAGGAGAAGGCAGCATGCAGCAGGCACCATGTGTGCCCACGCACCCATGTGATATTACCAACGTGGCTCTGGTGATGTCACATGGGTGTGTACACATTAATACCACTCCAAGCAAGCCAGCCCCACCCCACCGCCACTGGCAAGCCCCCCACCCCTTCCCATGCTACTGCAGGCAAGCACCACCCCAGGCAAGCCCCTGCCCATCATGGCCCTCCATTGGCTAGTCTCCTGCCCCCACGGACAAGCCCCCACCCCTTCCCTCACCACCACAGGCAAGGCCCACGCTACACCACAACACAGCCTTGGGCAAGCCCTGCCTTGTTACTGCCAGCATCAATGACAGCACTGCTTCCCCACCCACCCCTCACCTTCCACCAGTGGGGAGGCAAGAGGGGAGGTTGAAAACCCACCTAGGAGGTGGCAGTGGGGATGAGTTGAAGTGACCAGACACTTTCCACACACCCCTCTTACGAGGCAGAGGCAGTGCATACACCCATTGGTGTGGTGGGGCAGGGTGGGGCTTGCCCACAATAGCATGCATGCCCACAGTGAGGCCTCTGGTTGCCATCTCTGGCATGTGTGTTATAGGGTCACCTACGCTGGTATAGAGAAAAACCCTCTCTGTGGATTTGGCTTAATCGACATCTTATCCCTTTATCATGTTATATGTCCTTTGTATCAGTATGCTGCTCTATTCACCAAAGTGACTCAGAGCGGCTAACACCATAGGTAACATACAATACAATCTTACAATCTCAAATACAAGTGCAACAACATAACATAAATATGGCATATAATGCAACACAATACAGTCAATAAATCTAACCTTCCAATTAATAAATCCAAATTAAATAAATAAAAATGAAAATACATTACAGCATATCCTCAAAACAATATACATCAGTAAAATAATACAATTTACATAAAAACACACACATAGTACTTAAATAACATAACAATTAAATAAAAAAGACTTTCACCCCTCATACTCCTCCTCCCTCCAACATGTTGTGCAATTAATACAATAACAAATATCGACAATACATAAATCATGATATCATCATAAAGACAATATACATCATAAAAGTATAAAAGAGAATATCAAAGCATTAACTGTTTATTCCAGTCCGGCGACATCGGCCTGAGAGCCATATAGTCATCTAGTTCCTGTTTGTTATGCTAGTTTTAGCTTTATATGCAGAAAAAGAAAGCAAAAAAAGTTCATATTAAATTTGAAAACGTGGGACCTGCAATAAAATGTTGTACAATAGTTATGTTCAAGATTGCAGAGAGACTTTTATGCTTTGTTCCATTTCTTCAGATCTATCTATACCTCTTTCTTCTGCAGCGATGCTTTGGCTACATAAGCAAGAATTCAGGGAATTCGTTTACAATGGTGTTTGACACAGATAATACAGTATAGAATGAAAAAGTATTTTGTGTGATGGCCACAAGATGGCATTTTAACTATAGTATTTGAGAAGAAACTTCACAGTGTTTCAGTTCCTGTGCTTTCCCAGAATCAAGATTCATAAAGCTGCAGAGTACCCATTTTTATGTTCAAGACAGTATAGTTTAGAGGTTTCCCCAAGTGAAAAAAAAGTTGTGTGTGTGGTTATTTATACAAAAAGATTGTTCAGATGTGAATACTGTATAGCCTCCCAGGTTGCCCTTGCTCAAAAGCCAGTTGTATCCGACTCTAAGGTTCAGTGCTCATCTCTGTTTATAGCCAAAGAGCCAGTGCATGACTAGATACTGGAGCGCATGGAACGCTTTTTACCTTCCTACCAAAGTGGTATCTATTTATCTACTTGCAATGTCTTGCTTTTGAACCGCTAGGTTGGCAGGAGCTGGGACAGAGATGAGAGCTCACTCCATCATACAGTACCCAGGTCTCAAACTGCTGACCTGCCAACATTCCAGTCACCGAGTTCAGCATCTTAACCACTAAGCCACCGCTGTCCCTATCATACCCCAAAATATAACAAATGCATCGCCTTTAATAATTTTCTCCCTTTTTATTTTCCCTCCTCCCAATAGTTTTATGATCTTCCACAACATAAATTACTATGTCCCCCCCCCAAAAAAAAACAACAACAACAACCAAGGCTTCCCTGACTAAAAATATTTTGTGGAAATGCTTCATACTTGCTTGTTTTACTTTTTTGTAACAACTCTGAAATGCTGTATATGAAGTAGTTTGTACATTCTCTGATTAACTATATTTTCTCTCCCTAGTTTTGTGAAATGGTTTCAGCACCAGAGATGAATCGGTGGGCAGGGCCAATTATTGATGTTCTGTTGGATTACGTGGGCAATGTGCAACTTTGTTCGCTGTTGAGGGAGCAAATTGACAGTTATGAAGAATGGGCTAATATTAAAACCAAAGCAGGTTGGTTGATATATTGGGTTGCTTAACCAGAAAATATTTCCTGCCTAATCAGAATCCTTTGTCTGAAACATGTGTCACCATAATATTAGGAATATCAGAGTTAAATGTGCCAATTAGCACAATGTGTTTTGATAGCACTGATAATAGTTTAAAGTTGTATTTTTCAGACAATATGAAATAACAGAATGAGAAGGATGGTTCTCTTCTTGGATCCATTCATACTGCAGTAAGAGTATGAAAGCTTTACCATTAGGAAAAAAGCCATATGCCATTTTAAAAGGAGAGAAAATTTCACATTCTGTATATCTCCCTGATGATGCAGTGGTTAAAACTGCTGTACTGTAACCCAAAAGTTGTGAGTTCGATCCTGACCAGGATTTTTTTTAATTTTTATTAAATTTTCAAATAAACATACAATTTTGAAAAATACATAAAATACTAAACATATAAAGTACAAAAAAATACAAATAACTTTCACATTAATAATTTCATTATCTGTTTTATATAATACTTCTGTCACCTCTTTCCAAATCTATCCAAGTCTTTTTAACATCATTCTATTATAAATCACCGGTGCTATATACAATGTCCAGGAGGCTGCCGTAGGCACACAAAAAATTTCAAATCTTCCAAAAACCCATTTTATCAGGTACCGGCTTAACACCTTTATCACTAATCATCGAATGTTCCACAAACTGCTGCCAAATTTTCCAAAATCTATTTTCATGAACTATGCCTTTTCTAATATTTAAATCCCATGTTAATTTATCATTTAATGCTAAGTCCCACATTTCTTTATACCAGTCTTCCATTTTTAAAACCACATCATTTTTCTAATTTCTCGCTATACAATGCCTGGCTGATGTTAACATTACAGATATCAACTATTTTTTATCATTATCCATGTTAAACTTGTCAACATCAGTCAGTAGAATCGTACTCAACCCCAGCTCTAACTGCATTCCCAAAATACTTGAAATTTCCTTTTCTATTTTTTCCCCAAAATTCTTTTACCTCATTACAACTCCACCACATATGTATATATGTTCCCATTGATTGCTTACATCTCCAACATATCTTACTTATTTTCTTGTTTGACTGATGCAACCTAACTGGGGTCAGGTACCATCACCGTAACAACTTGTAATTATGTTCTTTAACCCTTACAGACATAGTTCTCATAATTCTTCTTTTCCATTTTTTCTTCCATGCTATTTCAGAAATTGTAACATTCAGATCTTCTTCCCAAATATTTTTCAAATTTTCCTGTGCTTTACCTTCTTTATTTAGCATCTTATATATCCTACTAACTATCCCCTTAATGCCCAACTCCCCTTTTCTTAATTTCAGTAACAATTCCTCGAATACTGTTTTCTCCCTTTCCAAACTCCTTTCCTCTGAATATTTGTTGTTCCATTTATTTACAGCAATAATTTGAAACCAATTCAATTCCATCTGGGTAAATAATTCCATCTTTTTAACTCTATCCTTGCAAACCTTTATCCAATTCTTCAACATTAGCACTCCGTTTTTAGTAAGAACACTCTTGACCTTTCTATCTATTCTTATTGGAAAAGTATTAATATCTTCCAATTCAATAATCGGGGATATATCTGGTGCAAGCTCCTTCTTTACTTTCATCCATTCATCCAAAGTTGTCATTATCATTTTATTTTTAATTCCATTTTCTTAGTCTCTTTATCTAGGAAAATTGATTTACCTATTTGTGTAAATTCCCTCATCTCAATATTTTCCCAAATTACTTCCTCTTTCTTTATTTTTTTCGCTTATGTCCAACAAATCCAAAACTCTACTTATCAAATCTGCCATATGTCTACTTTTTAGAAAGCCAACCTGATCCTTGTTTATATAATTGCCCATAAAACTATTTAGTCTATTTGCTAATATTGTTGTAAATTTTTTTGCATCCTGATTTATTAATGAAATTGTTCTATACGCTTCCACTTTTTCCTAGTCTTTTCCTGGTTTTGGTATTAAAACATTTGTTGAACTATACCATGAATTTGGAATCTGTGCTCCCTCCAATATATAATTAAACAGTTTAAACAATTCTGGTACTACTATTTCTTTAAATTCCTTATAAATCTCGGCCAGTAAACCATCCTTTTCTGATATGTTTTCCTCCATTCTATTTTTATGCTCCTCTTTTATTTTATTTCTGTTTTGTTTAGTAAAATATTCCTTCATTTTTTCTAAGTTTATTTCCTTTTTAGAATATAGTTCATGATAAAAAATTTCTACTATCTCCAATTTTTCTACCCTCTTATTACATCTCTTCCCATGATCATTTATCAAAATTCCAATTTCTCTCTTACCTTTTTTCTCTTTAGCTGCTTTTGCTAAAAGCTTTGAATTTTTGTTACTATATTCAAAATATTCCCTTTTTAAGTAAATTAAATCTCTTTTTACTTTCTCCATATCCTTTCCCTCTATCTCTTTCTTTAATTTTTGAATTTTATCAAATACTTCTTGTCCTTTGGTCTTTGCATGTTCTATTTGAAGCTGTTTAATTTGGCTTTCCATTTCATCCTGTTTAATTCTACTCTGTTTATTCTTAATACTTGCTAATTTAATACTTTTACCTCTAAAAATCACTTTCCTGGTATCCCACACTATATTATAACTGACCTCGTCATTATCATTCCATTTCCAAATCTCTTTCAATTTTTTAATTATTAGATTTTTAGTAGATTGATCCCTAAACAATCTTGAATTGTGCCTCCAGCTATTTACCCTCTTCAGTATTCCCCCAAATTTTAAATCCATTAATACTTTTGCGTGGTCTGATTCTTTGAAAATTCCTATTTCTATTTCATCTATTGTTTTCATCATGATGTCTGTAACCAGGATATAGTCAATTCTAGAATAAGTATTATGTACCTGAGAAAAAATGTATAATCTCTTTCATTTCCTTTAAGCTCTCTCAATACATCCTTTAGCCCTACCAATCCTATCCAATTATTTAAAACTTGCATTTTATATCCCCTTTTATTTATATCCTGACTGGTATGATCAATATCTGATCTTGTTAAATTGAAATCTCCCACCACAATCATATTTACTGTTTTTTCTTTTTCTAAAATATGATATATCTTATCCAAAAATTCTTCCTGGTGTTAATTGGGAGCGTAAATATTTACTAGTGTTAATTCTTCATCATCAATATTCCCTTTAATTATTAAATATCTTCCTTCTGGGTCAGAAATGCTGACCAGGATTCAAGGTTGGCTCAGCCTTCCATCTTTCCAAGGTTGGTAAAATGAGTACCCTGCATGTTGTTGGCAGAATGCTAATTGTGAACTGCCCAGAGAGTGCATTAAGTGCTATAGGGTATTGTATAAGTGTAATTGCTATTGCTATCGCTCCAATGGCTGGTGTTTATGTTTCTGGGCTAGAACCAGTAGTGGGCTGGCTCACCAGGACAGCAGGACTCAGCCCTCGCCTCTTACGCCCTGGGGCACAAATAATCATTTTTAATTATTTTTTATTTTATTTTTTTAACCAAGGGGCGGGGACACTTGGTTTGAATCATAATTCTGACCAATGGCAGCTCTTTGGTTAAAAAAAAAATCATCACTGTTTGATGATGAAAGCGCAGTGGTATGCCTCCATTTAGCCAGAGCCAGTACCGATACTAGCGCCCCACAACAGGAGGCCAGGTGCACTTGGAGTTGTTTGAGGGTACCCAGTGGGGGGTGAGGTCCCGCAAATCTGCTGTGCATGCCTTGCCTTCTCCTTGAGCTGGCTGCAACCGTCACCTCTTCCTTCTTCCCAGTGATGGGATGTCAAAATTTTTGCTTCCACAACGTGACGTCATGGATGCCATGGGCCTGGCCAACATCATGACATCATAACATCATGGGTGGAGCCAATGTCATGATGTCATGCTATTGTGGGTGGAGCCAAAAATATAAAATAAAATAAAATAAACACACACACACACACCTCAACCCACCCACCCACCCAACAACCACAACACAAACCCGTAAAATAAATAAATAAATAAATTTAAATAAAAATACACCCACCCACCCAAACACCCCCCCCCAACACAAATAAACCCACCCACCCACCCCAACACAAACCCCTCACTTACCTTTGGAAGCAGCAGAGGAGGAGGCGTGGCAGCGCCACGGCAAACTGCTGCTGCGGCAAACCGCCGCTGCGGCAAACCGCTGCAACAGCACGGCATCCTGGCGGGGCGGCGGGGCCATGCGTGAAAAGGACGCCGACGCTGCCTCTTCAGGCTCTCCCTGCGCCCTTCCTTTCCTGGCAGCCAAAATAGCCGCCGGGAACTGCGCATGCATCAAACTTTCATTTGATGCATGTGCAGTAAAAAAATAGAACTGTGCATGCATCAAATGAAGGTTTGACGCATGCACAGTACCCGGGAGTCATTTAGGCACCAGGGCTTAGAAAAGAAGTGAGGCAGGGCTTTTCCAAGCCCTAGCAGCTTGAAAGCAAGAGATTGGAAGTAGGGTGTTCACCGTCTTTCCTGTGTCCTGCTCCTCGAGGTTGGTTGTATCTCAAAAAAAATCTTATCTTGATTTTCCCATAGAAATGCATTGAATGCAATTTCCCATAGGAATGTCTTGAATTTCATATCTCAAAAAAAAATCCTATTAAAAATGTGTATCTCAAACCTGATTTTCCCCCCCCCCTGAGATTTCCAGATGTATCTCTAGTTTTTCTTAAGTTGAACCATTCTTATCTCGAGGTTTGACTGTATTTCAAAGCCATTAACTATAGTTTCAAGTTCAGATATCACAGAACATTGCAACTAACTGATTTCAATTTGTTTCCTAATTCATACGGACATGGAGGTACGGCAGGTATCAGTAAGCATCCAGTACTCATGCATTGTTTGACCTATTAAACTGTGAATCTGTTGAAACTGGATCCTGGTGTTCATGCCGCCTTTTAAATCTGTGATTTTAACAGTTGCTATTGTTTAATTTTGTATTTTTAATTCTGTCTCTGGGAACTGTCCTGAAATTTTTAAATTAAATATTCGATTAGAAACTTTAAAGCAAACAAAATGTTTTTAGATGACAACTTGTGAGCCTCTGAACTTATTTATAACTTTTCTTTTCCAGAATTACCCAGGCCACTTGTTCACCTGTGTCGTATAAAAGTTCGAAGTGTGGTTGGGAAGAATCGTATTCCACTTATTGATGATTTGCCTCTTCCCAGAAGACTTATTCGTTATTTACAATATGATTATACTGAGCAATGAGTCCAATTAGCTGACTCTGGCAGCCAATCATTTAATGGAATGCTAGCCATAGTCATAGCAGAGAACAGTCACATGATGGTAATAGACTGATACAATGGAAGCAAAGACTTATATTCCTATGTAAAAAAGAAAAGAAAAATGATTTCAAATTGGAATTGCAGAAAGAGCTAATCTAGAAGCATTTGGAGTATGAGGTATTGGTGAGGAAATCAGAATAAAAGACACTAAGAGCAAGTGGGGAAGGAAGTATTCAAATACACTTTGAGTACTTCCTTTCAGGACCTCAGTACTGCTAGTTGGAAAAAGCAGAATACAATAATATGAAGTTCATAGAGGACATCATAGTTATCTCTAACACAGATTACCGTAAAGTGAATTAGATGAGGACACATCTCTCATTGAAGTGACATTTTTTCCTAGGTGTAGCATTCTCAGGATTTGTTGCCAACTCTGTTCGTGATCTGCAAATTAACTTATTATGTTGATCCGTGTGGCTAGTTCCAACCCAGAGGCATTTCCCACATGGACAGCACACATACATTTTATAAATGGCCTTATAACCAAAGGTATGTGATAAAAAAACCTAAAAACCACTCAAAATAATGGTAACTTTGATTTCACTTTATTGGCTGGGCAACCTTTATCTTATTTTCATTTGCTGGAGCAATCAAAATTTTTGTCCACTATTTTTGCCCTCAGCCACTTCACATTATTTCTTATGATTTAACTGCCCCTTCTAATAGAGTTGACATCTGTGGCTGATATGACCATAAATGATTCACATTACAATACAAGTAGTTGACTTTACAGTACATTTACTGAACTATAGTACTCAGAAATAAAACCAGGCCCGTGCTGGCCCAGCAGGATACCAGGACTCATCCCGCTGCGCCCTAGGCCCCCAGTATGATAGGCGCCCTTTGTATTGACAACAGGCACATGCACCCACCCAGCGGGAACAGCAGGAGAAGCTGCCCCGCTGTTGCCATGAAAGAGGAACACCAGGCTGTTTTTCCCCCTTTAGACCAAGATGTACCTTGGTTTGGGGCAGGGGTCTCAAAATATGGCCCACAGGGGCCACTGGGAGCTGTATCTGGCCCACGGGCCATAGTGACCAGCTCATTGAACCACATGACCGGCCCCCAGGTCTGAAAGGTTTGGGCACCCCTGGTTTGGAGGGGAAAACAGACTGTGGCTTCATCTCTTTCATAGCAACAGAGAGGCGGCTTCTCCTGCTGCTCCCACCTGAGTGCATGTCCCTGCCCCAGGGTGACCATGCAAGGGGAGGATATGTGAGGCAGGGGCTGCAGGGTGGGGACAGAGGAGGTTGGGCAGGCCAAAAGGTCCCTGGGTCGGGGTGCCCTGACACTGGTGGATCCATAACTGTTTAAGGCTCAGACAGGTTGTGCGAACCCTTTTGTGCAGGTGAGGGGTGAGACCCCCTTGCAACTCCAACAGGTTTCGTGGTGGTGGGGCATCAAGTGAAATCTCCTTCTTCCCCTCCCAGATGGCCCACAGTGGGGCTCACGAGAGGCATGCCCTATCCCCTGCAGAAACGCCCGGCCTTCACCGACTGATGTTTGTCCATCTCCCATTGGAGGCCAGCTGGCTCGGCTCCGAGCAGGCCAGGGAATTTCAGATGGTCAGCATGGTGCACAGGGACTGCCTCTGCGACGAGGGCAGTGCGGGCCAGATGAATGGCAGAAAACGCACTTGTGTGGATTCACAGGGAGTTTGGGCTTCTGGGAATTGAAGTCCAAGAACATCTGGGGTGCCAAGGTTCGCCGTCACGGGTGGGTGGGGTGGGGTGGAAAGAAATCTCGAATGGCCCAGCCTGGTTGCCCCCGACCCGAGAACAGAGGAGGCTGTTGGGCCCAGGCACCCAGATTCTCTCCCCCCCCTCCTCATAGGCGCCCTCATCACTTCTGTCTCACACCCTCTAAAGGTATCCAGCACGGGCCTGAATAAAACAGAAACCCTGAGCCTTTAACTGTAGTATCACATTTGTTTCCATGTAGATATTTTTTTCAAGTAGTTTATCCTCTGAAGAATTCAGGACTCCAATAAAAATAAAAGAAATGCCATATCAGATGAGAGATGAACGGTTCTGAAGAGTTTCAACCTTAGGAAAAGTACATCAACTATCAATTTTGATGTCATTAAAGTCAATTCTGTTTAATCTTATTATAACTGCAATGAAGGATAGAAGAGATTTAGGTCTTGCATTGTTTCAGAACGACTGGAAATTATGCTACTGCTTTAAAACTGGTGAGAATACGGATGTTTAGGATTATGTTTAAACAAGTGCCCCAGTAGAATATCTGTAACACTGAATGCCTTATTATTTATATATAGCAAGGAATGCAGTAAAACCATAGTCTGGCTATGCTGCATTTATACAAGGTATCTAGGTAACACCGAGTCTTTGAAAAGCGAATTCACTTTGACTGATGCCTGTGATTATTACCGTTGTCATTCAATTCATGTTAAACAATTCCATGAGAAAGTGTTATGGTTGTGAAACTTTCCTTCTACAGCTAAGCAGATACCTAAAGAATATTAAGCACTACTAATTGGTCTGTCTTATATTCTGAGCCCTGAGCTTTGGTTTTAGAAAACTGACAATGGCAATAAACCACAGAGTCTAAGCAGATAGGACACTTCATCACACTCCTGTGTCTCTTCTGCTTTTAGACGATGCAGTGTCAGTGTATAGTGGCACTGAAACTAAGCCACCAAAGTAGATTTAACCATAATTAAATAAATTTTATTATATTCACAACAATACATCCCAACAGTGCACAGTGGGAATATATAAAATAGACTGTAGAACACTTGAGGATAGATCTATCAAAAACTCTTACATTGTAATGCAGGGTTAGGGTACAATAAGGGGCACATTCCACAGTTCTTTTTGAAAGTTTCCATATACAGCAACATTAACAGTTGTCGTTTGGGCTATATGTTTCTTTTTTACATGGGAATTATTTGGATTCTTGATGGAGCATTGATACTAATGCTACTAATTCTTTGACTTACAATCAAATGTTCAGAGGTGAGGAGTCAGTCTAAAAGGGTTGCTTTTTAAAAGGAAAGTTCTAGTTTTTCTTTTATCAATGTACTGAAGAAAAAGCAGTATAGAAAAAGCGCTCTCATGTTTCTTCCTATTATTTATGCACAAGTAGCTTCAATAGAAGCTCATGCCCAAATCAGGGGAGTGTCTCCACTTCAATGATGGAAAGAGGTACCCACCTGGTCAATCCATAAGCTAGTAGTGGTCTATTCATCTGTCTATGGAGTAGGTACAAATGTCATCAGATGACTGGGTCTACATTGCAATAAAGACCAGCACAGACCTTTGAAGATTCAAGTGCAGTGGAACCTTGGTTAATCAATGGCTCGGTTAACATTTTCTAGGAAATCCATAGAAAATAGTGGCTCAGTTTACAGATTTTTTTTCAGAACAGATTAATTGGTTTCCAATGCATTCCTATGAGAAACCGCATTTCGGTTAATGTACACTATTTGGGTTTTCAATGCAATCCTATGGGAAATTCAGTTAAAGTAATTTTCACTGTAAGAAATGTCCCGGAGAATGCATTAATTACATTAACCGAGATTCCACTGCATAACAAAGGGGGAAACAACTCACTAAAAAGCTCTTCTGTCAGCTGTACTTTTGCTTGCTGTGCTTTTTGCTTTTTTTACACAATGGGTTTACATTTATTTGCACAAAATACATGCTACCCCTTTCTTGTTTTTCCCCGTCCAGTGACCAAAGTATATGTGTACAAATGTTTTTTATGCACAGATAAACTCGGTTAGATTTGCAAAAGGCTACTGGATTAAGAAAATAAGACTGTTTCAGCACTGCCTTGATGCACACTCAAGTAACCATTCATCAGTCTACTCTGGGGAAGGACAGGCATGGTAGCAAGTATGTGGCTTTAAACTGTGCTAGCAACTCCCTAGAACTGGGAAGCTGAACTTTTTACAAAGTTGTTTCACCAGTTTCACTACCAGCTTTTATTTTTTTAAAAAAAGTCAAAGCAACTTTATAAAAGTTGTACACTTGAAAGAAATAACATTTTACATGTTACAACAAGTTCCAAAGGTTCAGTATATAGAATGGTAGCATTTATTGTGAAAATGACAATAGAAAGTCTCTCATTATCCTATATGAGTTTTCAGTTATAGTATTTGATAGAATATTCTAGCATTCTGTGGCCTGATTGATGTATTGTTTCCATAGGCATGTGTCCAACCAATTTTATGTTAGAATGCATATTTAATATTTTAGTTTTGTTACAGCATTTTTTAAAAACTGGCATTTTATTAGGAGAAATGATGTGAATATGTAGTACAACAAAGTTGTAATATATTTAGGTTTTATTGTTTGCATTAAATGTGAGTAAAAATTGTTACATGAGTAAATATGACTTTTCCTCCAAAATCTAAACATGATCTATAGCAGTATTGGCAAACCTTGGCACTCCAGCTATTCTTGAACTTCAATTCCCATAAGCCCAAGTCTCTGTGAATCCACATGAATGGATTTACTGTGCATGTGGATTCACAGAGACTTGGGCTTCTGGGAATTTAAGTACAAGAACAGCTGGAATGCTAAGGTTCGCCATCACAGATCTATAGCCATGGTGGCGAACCTATGGAATGTGTGCTAGATGTGGCATTCCCAGGTCTTTCTGTTGGGACACCTGCACTCACCCCAGCACAGAGTTTGCCCCTCCCCTCTGCCCAGCAGCCCAATGGGAGTGCTTATTCCTTCTGCCAGCACAGTTTGCCCCCCCTCCCCACCAGCCCAATGGGAGTGCTTCCTCCTTCCGCTAGCACAAAGTTCACCCACTCCTCTGCCCAGCAGCTCAATGGGAGTGCTTCCTCCCTCCCCCAGCACAGAGTTCACCCTGACCCTCTGTTTGGGCATTCGGTCTCTGAAAGGTTTGCCATCACTGATCTATAGTAAAGATGGAAGGGGAAAACAAGTGGGAAAATTCAATTCAATTAACTTAAGCATTTCTGCAATGGAAGCCTAAATAGGTTTAGGCTTGAAAAGTTTTACAAGAAGAGGGTAACATTGGCAAGTCTGGAGTAAGGTGGAAATTTTCTACCTCCAGGATTCATAGAAATTCAATACAAATTTGATGTGCCTACAGAACTCTTGCATGGGTGAGCTTCATGATTCACTTCAGTGGAGGGAACTCCACAGGCACAAAGCAGTGTGCGTGCACATCTGCTTCCTCCCCTGAGATAAGCATATAGGACCAGGACAAATTCATATGAATGCTGGAGTCCTATCCTCACAAGTGATTACTTGATGAGGTGTGATGTTGTTACAGAGATTGTGCTAAACATGTATGCTGCATACATGGAAAACTACCCCCTAGTCCCTACCCAGGCAACTAACTTGTAAATCAGTATTATTCTGAACTATCATTATTCATGTGCCCTGCAGTAGCCTTACAGAAGTTACTAATCCACATTTTTCTACCCTGTTGACATATACTGTACCTACATTAATCATTTGTGGCAGTTTAAACCCTGAAATAATCTTTATTCTAATACAACCTTTATTATAGTTTAAAATGTTTCACTACCTAGTCCTTTAAACTAAATTTGACTCACTACACATGGCTGGTACAATGGCTGTTTACATACATTTTTCTGAAATAATGCTTTGTAAGCTATGCCACATAGCTTCACAAAGATGCACATAACTGTGAAATGTGTACATTTTTAAACTGCTTTTTCTTTGGAGATGTGATTTCACACTTATATGTGAAATATATAGTAGTGAATAAACCTACTGAAAGGAGAACAGTTTGCAAACAAAAATCTCCTCATAATAAAATATCTGTCTACAGCCACATTTTGTTCTTCTGATCCTGTTAAAATATATGGAAGCCAAGTTCTACATTTCCTATATTTGAAATGAGATAAAGGTAAAGGTCACCCTTGCTCGAAAGCCAGTCGTATCAGGCTCTAGGGTTCAGTGCTCATCTCTGTCTATAGCCAAAGAGCCAGTGCTATCTGCATCTGCAGAGGTTTCTGTGGACATGTGGCAGGCATGCCTCGACACCAGAGTGCACAGAACGCTGTTTACCTTCCAACTGAAGTAGTATATATTTATCTACTTGCAATTTCTTGCTTTCGAACTGCTGGGTTGGCGGGAGCTGGGACAGAGACAGGAGCTCATTCCATCGTGCAGTACTCGGGTATCGAACTGCTTACCTGCCTCCTTCCAGTCAGCATCTTAACCACTTGAGCCACTGCAGTGATATGTACATATAAATTCTGATTCTTCTTATTTGTTTTTGTTACAATTAATATCTGGAAGATAATATAAAGAAGGGAAAGCCTAGCTTTTCTCAGAAATTCTTTGAAAGAGCTAATTTAATTCTGCAGGAAATACAACAGTAGCTTCTGAACTTCAAGGTTTTAAATCTGTGGCATCATTTCTAATGGGGAAGAATACAGGGTGACAAAGGAAGATTTACAAGGGTTAAAGTTCTGGATATATTCAAGATTACTCTCCCTCTGAAAAGTGGATTTTAAGAGCATTTGTTATTGCTACTATTTAATTTAGTTTAATTTGGTTTAACATTATCTCATATAATGAATCCAAAAATTGATTGCTGATACTAAGGAATCATCACAGTTCATCTGAAATGTCAGCAAGACATGGGTTTCTTAAACAGTACTCAGGCTATGTCTAAAACCATCCTGAATTGGATTATGCAAAGAAGACAGAATGCAGAGAAGACAGAGTAAATGTCAGCTAGAGTTCTATAACTCCTCAGTAAAAAGACAAAACAACCAAAAACCCATGTTGGATGAACTATCTATTTCAGTACACTGCTTCTGAAGGTGGTCTATCAGGCATCGTTGGGAAGCTCACAAGCAAGTGATAAAGGCAAGGACATTCCTATTAACAACTAGTGTTCAATGGAATGCTGCCTCTGAACCTGAGGTGGTCTTTTTTTAAATGCCCTTCTAAAACTGTTCCACATCCATCCCATGTTTCTTTCTTTTTTGGGACAGTGTACAAAAGCTAAAAGAAAGATATTTTCATGTCATAGCACAGGGTTTCACAACCTATGGCCCAGAGGCTGGCCTCAGTCCCTGACGCCATTCCATCCATGGCAACGCCCCCAGAAGTGGATGCAGATATATTTATGACAGCCGTAAATGCACCCGTGCATGTGCAAATGCAGCCACTGCAGTTTATAGCAGCATTTGTGGCAGAGGGAACCACATGTTCAACCCGCTCAGCTGTCGGAGGGGGAGTTGTCTGGCCCATGACAGGGTAAGGTTGAGAACCCTTGATATAGCACGTGTGGTCAAAACTATACTCATTATATTGGTTGAGATGTAATCTGTTCTACTGGTATCTCAAACACTGTACATGAAAAAAACAACTTCAAGAGTAAGCCACTGCCAAAATCACTCTACAGTTATATCTATATAACACTTCATAAAAACAAGCATTTCTTTTGTTTTGGACCATTGCCTAAGTCATGCAAGCTATTTTCCCATTCTTCCTTCCATAAATGTTGATTACGTGAAACAACTTTATTAATTGTGTAGTCCAACATCCTCAAATCATTGACAGGCACCAGATCAATAGGACTTCAGTAAGCAGAGATCTTTCATACCTGCTACTGTACTTTTGAAACTTTTTTCCTAGAAGGAATGGAGTCAGAATCTGTTTTAAA
Organism: Furcifer pardalis; assembly: GCA_030440675.1. Classification (NCBI taxonomy): domain Eukaryota; kingdom Metazoa; phylum Chordata; class Lepidosauria; order Squamata; family Chamaeleonidae; genus Furcifer; species Furcifer pardalis. The sequence continues at coordinate 23,797,112 of CP126894.1, forward strand.
GTATGGAAAGCATTTGCTTTTTGCAAATAACCTTTCTCACAATGGCAAACATTATTTTCCAAGAGTATACCTCACTTTACATATACAGTATATGCATAAAAGACATAAAAACTCTCTTTAGAGATAGCTCTTTTCCAATGGAAAACATCTGATCAGTGGAGACTTAAAAGAAAGCAATGTTTATTGTTTTTCCCCCACATCCAAATACTGTATGTACATACCAGAAAGAACTGAGTTCCTGTTTACTAAAGTATGCCTTGCACTTTCTTACATATCCTTTTGCATAATTATGCTGGCAAAGATAACCCTTCCACAGGACTTCACAATCACCATGATGTTTCCTTGGCCAACCCAAGCTGACAGATTTCATTCCCAGCATGGCTTACTTGCTATTCATCACCTTATTTTCCTTTTTTTCATCTTCCCCTTCCTTTAAGGAAACCAGGATGCTGTTTCTAGTTCAAACTCTACCCCAGCCCCAAGTTTACCTTCACAACAACCCTGCAGGGTGAGAGAGGCTATGAGATGAGGACAGGCCCAAGATCCCCCATGGGCTTCATGACTTAATGAAGAATTGAGTGGTGTTTATTTATTTAAGAAAAGTCCATTTCTTTTCGTGATTTGGGCAAGTTCCCACACCGAGGGGGCAGAACCAGAACAGTTATTCTTTGAGGCTTGAGAACTAGAAAGCTTGCCTCACTCACACATTTACAAGTGGATCTTGGGGTAGACCGACCCAAAGAATCAGCACTGTCCGCATCTGTAGATGTTTCCTGTGGTCATGTGGCAGGGATGACTAGACACCAGAGTGCATGGAACACTGTTACCTTTCCCATTGAAATGGTACCTATTTATCTATTTGCAATTTCTTGCTTTCAAACTGCTAGGTTGCCAGGAGCTGGGACACACGACGGGTGCTCATTCTGTCATGCAGCACTCAGATCTGAAACTGCTGACCTGCCAATCTTCCAGTCATCAAGCTCAGCGTTTTAACCACTAAGCAACCATGACCCCTTAGGCTTAAATATACCCAAAGACACTGAAGAGGGGAGGTGGCACAGCGGGCTTAGTAGGGATTGGTTTCCAAATCATAGGCCGCAGCACTTTTTGCCCTGTTCCACTGCTGTTGGGCTTACGGAAGGCCTCTCCTTCCATTGAACAGGCCCCATTTTTCCTCCATAGTCCCACAGCTGGGAAGGGGCCTGCTGGGCCCAAGGTAGCAACCAGGGGCGGAGGGTAGGTGCTGGGAGAGTCCTGGGGTCTGTGGTACTGAAATGGACAACAGCTCCAGGTGCTCAGGACCTTCACAGCCCCTTCTGTGTCTGGCCCTTTCTGTGGACTCCTGGCTGTGGCCACTATCCCCTCATGGTCGGCCCCCTTTTTACGTTTCTTTCCCTCATGAAGGGGGGAGACCTTGAGGGAGGGAGGGTGCAATGGTTCTGCTGGGAAGGCCACCCCACTCGTCCTGAGAGGGCCTGTACCCGCCCGGGGTTCCTCCCAAAATGAAGCGGGCAACTGCCTTTTCCTCATGGGCACTTGGTCGGGCCTGTCCCCACTTGGCGGCTCGCGAGGGGGATCTTCCCCAGTGGCCTGCTCACTCCTGGGCATGATGGGGCCGCTGCCACCACGGCCTACAGCAGAGGCCTCCACGGAGTCAGTGGCACCTGGGCCTCGTGTCCTCGCCTCGGCCACCTTTCGCTCCCGAGCAGGCGGTGTCTGTGGCATGGGGTGATGGTGGCATCGAGGCAGGCGGGAATATTTCTGGGAGAAGCGCTTCAGCTGCTTCTGGAGATACTTTCTGTGGTCGACAGAGCGGCGGCAGGGCGCAGACTTGTCCAGGGCGGCCTTGATGTCACTCGAGGCCAAGTTGACAAAGTTGAGGAGGGTTTTCACCTCACTATCAGCCGAAGCCATCTCAGATGGGAAGGGTCAGAGGGACAAAGTTCTCTCCATGAAGTGCTTCTTCTCCCTTTCTTTCTTCTCCTGTTTGGAGGACACACAGGTAGACAGGCGAGCAGGAGAGGTGATGAGTTTTAGCTTAGGCTGAAAGGAGGGGATGATGAATCCTGGTCCTTGACATGATCCTGGACATCAACCTCATGCCCCTTTTCCCCTGAGAAGAAACAAAATAGGTAGGCATGCAAAGTGACATTAAAATGTGCTGACCCATAAGGAAAGTCTGGAAAGTTTTACATATGATTAATAATAATAATAATAATAATAATAATAATAATAATAATAATAATAATAATAATAATAATAATAATAATAATAATAATAATAATAATAATAATAATAATAATAATAATAATAATAATAATAATAATTTGACTGTAAGCTGCCCTGAGTCACCTCGGCGAGTGGGCGGCAATATAAATCTGAATAAATAAATAAATAAATAAATAATATCCATGTCAGAAATTATTCTGGGTTGAAAGGATTTTTGCTGGAGAAACTCCATCAGGGGATGCCCAAATGAAGCTCCTTTCATGTCCCCAAGTGCAGCCCTTGGGTATCGAAACCTGACCTCAATTTACAAGTTAATTAGCACAGATTAAGAACTTCTACTGCTACAGATCCAAAGATATTGCAGGTTGTTGTCTGCGGATCCCACTTTGATCCATTTTATTGAGATATGGGGGGTGGGGGGAGATAAGTGGTGGGAAGACGCAAGAGAACTACAAATGGAAGATGATGATGCCTGGAACCTAGATGGAACCTCGTAAGGCAGGGCTTGTTATGAGAGGAGCAGATGCCTTTCTTCTCATATATACAGAGGGTGCCAAAATGTATACACATTTTATTAATATCAATTACTGTAGGTTTATATACCACCCCATAGTGCTTAGAACACTCTCTGGGTGGTTCACAAGTTAATTAGCATCCCCCCCCCCCCCATGCTGTGTGCTCATTTTACTGAAAGATGGAAGGCTGAAGCAACCTTGTGTCCCATTAGGATTGAACTCACAAAGTTTTGACTGCAGTACATCAGTTGAACCACTGCACTACCAAGGCTTTTAAGAAGCTTTATGCTAGCAATGTGTAGTATGAGGTTCGCTCAAAACTGGCAATACTGGCAGTACATTTGGAAGGAATCAAAACTGGATTTGCAGCAATACAAGTGGACATTGGGGTCAATGTGCATACATTTTTGGCATCCTCTATATATTTTTCTCCCATAGTGTGTGATGTGCCCGACCACATAAGAGCTACTATAAACCGCTCAAAATTTAGAGCTGCATTTTGTCCTTTTGGTTGTTAATGATTTGAACGGACTTATGTGCTGCAGCTCTCCTTTCCACAATATATAAACCCATTAGTATTATGCCTCTGTTAGGTTAAATGTAAATTTAATGTAAAAAGTCTCTCTGTTTACTTTCTGGCTTATATCATTAACACATATATTCATATGAATAGGGGAACAAAGATTAAAAGAGTTTCCCCGTAATGTGTTAAAGTATCCAAATATAAGACAAATAGACCTACTCATACATTTGGTATGCTCACTTAACACATAAAGTTGTGTTTCCGTGTGCGTGTGCATGTGCATACACATCTTTAACACCACTGATAACTGTTTCATGTGTTTTATCACAAAGTTCCTTTTACACTATAATGCTATACATGTTAACTTAGACATATGTCCTATATGGAATTCAGCATAAAGGACTGTAGCCTTAAATATTAAATTCTTAACGTTGCATTATACTTCTTTCTCACATATATACTTATTTAGTATTATATTTGCACAAAGGAAAGCCGCCATAAAAGAAACAATAGGATTTAGCTAAAAAGACAGGTGTTTGATCCAAATCATTAACTGATTCTAGTACAGGCAATGGTCTCATATGCTCTTGTTTCTTTGTGGAATTAGGACCACTATAAAAAAAGCCCTGTACATTTTCTTATGATACATTATTTTACAACTTCTCAACAGACGAACAGCTAGATAATGCATATTGCACTAGATACACCCTTGTGACCACATCCATCAACATTTACTTCCCTCCTCCTCCTCTCTCTCTCTCTCTACAGACATCACTTACCACCACTATGACCCCACTAGTTAATCTTATTAGACAGGTAGCGTTTAACCCTTGCATTGAACCTATACATCACTTTCATGACACTCCAAGTTAAACAGATACTCTTCCCCCCCCCCCAGCTAAATTGTCTTTTAAATATCGCGTGTTACTGTAACTCAGTGGGTAGAGAAGAAGATGCTCACCATCTAATCTTGTTACATAGGTTAGACACTACCAACCTTTGGCGAAGCAGCCGGACTCTGAGAGTGTTTTGCAGCACTTGAGTAAGCTGAATGAATATCAAGTCCTTCTAGTTAGGAGGCTTTCTCAGGCCAATCAGAAGCCACTTTGCCAAATACAAAGCATCCCAATCAGGCATTAGGCTGCCCGTTCTCACATTCTTTGCCATCACAAATTGTCACCATGGGGACAGCCACAGAAAGACAGCTAATAAATACGATCATTTCCCTGTGATTCCTGCCATTCTCTTCGTTCCAGCCCCCTCCCTGTTTTTTTCTGAAACACAGTCAAACATGATATTCTGAGGATGAGTAGAGAAAGTTTTTTTTTAAAAAAAATCCCTTTTTCTGTAAACTACTCCAAAGCTGTCTGAAGGCTGGCACTAACCATGCTTGAGTAACACTGGACAATGCTAGTTTGGAAGACCTGGCTAGCCTACTTTTTAAACTGTTCTTGATCAGGGCTTTCTCCCCCTTAATGGGAGGGTGATGTCAGGGGAAAGGTAGAAAAGGAACAAATCTCTAAAGAGATGTGCAGATATCCATGGAAAAGGAGCTTGAGCGCTCAAGAATCTTGTCTTTATGTTTGCCCCCTCAATTGAGCCACACAAAAGCTGAATTACCCATTCAAACTACCCAGACAAAAGGATGGAGTTGGATAGTACTCTTGCATCTGTAGTCAAACAGTTAGAGACTTAAATCGAGTCGTCATGATGGAGAAAGAGTTAGACAAAGCCCATAGAATTGCCATCAGCAAACATTTTCCTGTGTCATATTAGTGAGTCGCCATGACTCCCCCTGGCCTGGGGACAATAGCACAAGTTTGCACACTCGACTACTGTCACCCTGCCAACGCTGGCAAGGAGCAGAAACAGGGCAATCCTTTAGGGGGAAAGCATGCCCACTGCAGGGAAGGTAAGAAGAGAGGGAAGAAAAGCATGTGAAATGCTAATTGAGCTGCTTCCTTTATTGATTCAGAGTTATGTGAGTCCTCATCCTCCTGGCGGGGTTGTCCTTAGGGGTGGCAATAACTTAATAGCATGCTAAAACTGGGAGTCCCACGCTGTGTGTTATCCCCACAGAGATCTTTAAGAATAGGAAAGGAGTCAGAGAGGAGAGTTGCTGTGAGTGAATTTCAGAAATGCTAGACATTCAGGAATAAAGCCAGTGAACAGTACTCTGTTTCCAGTCACAACCAAGGGTGCAAACAGACACAAGTCCAACTGTTTCCAATCTTAGCACTGAAGATATATAGGACACATATCAGTGCTGTTAGAGACTTCTTTTTCTTCCATATCTGAATGAATACAGGCGAACCTCATGGCGATCAGCCATGAAGACTGTCCTGAGAATATAACGTAGTGGCCTTTCATCTGCCTTCCACATTGCAGCATGACACATGTACCGCTGATCCAGTTTTGTGAGTCACTTTCTGGTCCTGAGCCCTTTTCACAGGCAAAGGCCTCATCAGCCCCAGGACAGTATTGATGAAGCTTCAACTCTCCATCAAGATGGATTCAAGTGGGATGAGAATAAAGGGGATGGTTACTTCAGTAATTTAGGTATGGAGCCACAGATTGGGAATTCAATTTTCCACTGTGCCTCTTAGGATGAGAGCCAGCCTGTTTGGCCTTCGACAAGGTGTGGTGTGGCAATTTCGACCACTAAATCTTCTGTATTTTTTAAAAAAGAAAATGTTATTCTCATGGCAAAGTATGAAAAAGAGGTAAACAATTCAGATTTGGTTTAAATGGATTCAATCTGGTCTAAATAACTTGGGATCCTGCTGAAATCAATGTCAGACAGTAATAACTTAAGTGCCATTGCTGTTTCTCTCCCAGCTCCTGCCAACCTAGCAGTTAAAAAGCAAGAAATTGCAAGTAGATAAATAGGGACCACTTCAGTGGGGAAAAATCTTGGGGACATCAGTATCTATGCTGGAACTGTATGAAAAATTTAAAAGTCTTCAGGCTCAGGTCTCTTGTTTCATGTCAGTCCTTTCAGCTTTCTCCCAGAAGCAGTGATGTTCAGTGGGTTAAATGTCATCTCTCCCTTCATAGAGGAAAAATTGCTCCATCCTCAAAAATTCCCAATATTTTACACAACCTAAACCAGGTTACTTTTTAAGCCGAGTCACACTCTCTCAGTCAGTTTTAAGGGCTGGATGGCCATTTTGCCCTGCCTGAACAATGGGTGTGGCAATTTGGCCCCAACAGCTTCAAAGTGACAACCATTTTGTTTCTTGGATGCCCATGGAGGGGTGGGGGGCTGGATCTGGCCCACAGGCCTTAGGTTGTGAACCCCTGACCTAATCCATCACACCCAAGAATGGTGTCCCCATCTCTCACTGAAATGCTATGTCTCTGTCTAACGTCCTGCCTTTCAAAAGGACTGGCGTTCAGAAATACTATCTACCATTGTCAAAAACACAGTGTTTCCCCCTTCCCTTGTTATTTAATTCTATCTGTTACTAATATGCTGTGAGTCTTTATTTTAGAGACCCAAACAGGCCAACATTCAACATCATAGCATGGAAAGATCACCCCTGCTTGAAAGCCAGTCGTATCCAACTCTAAGGTTCAGTGCTCATCTCTGTTTGTAGCCAAAGAGCCAGCACTATCTGTGTCTGCAGACATTTCTGTGGACATGTGGCAGGGATGCCTCAAGACTGGAGTGCATGGAACACTGTTTACCTTCCCACTGAAGTGGTCCCTATTTATCTACAGTCATACCTCACATAACGAATTTAATTCGTTCTGCAAGGCTGCTCGCTATGTGAGTTTTTTGCTATGCGAAACAAACTCACGTAGCGAAAATTCCTATGGGGAAACTCACATAATGAGTGTTTCAAGGAGGGAAGCTCGCACAGGGAAATGTTTTCGCTATGCGAGTTTTCCCCATAGAAACACTCATTATGCGAGTTTTTCCATAGGGAAAGTCTGACTAGCATACCGAAAATTTTCATTATGCGAGTCGGACTGCTTAGTGAAAATCTAGCTCGTTATGCAAGTTTTTTGCTAAGCAAAACACTCATTATGTGAGGTTTGACAGTACTTGCAATTTCTTACTTTCGAACTGCATCATGCAGTGCCTTTTATTTTTTAAAAAACAGTTGTTAGAAAACTTGCACACAACCTCCTTCTGAAAACTCTTGAAACTAGTTTTGATCATAATAGCACCCACTAGTACCTCATCTGGCTAAATTTCTGTTGTTTGATGATACCCCTTTTAAATCCATGCTTATTTTTTATTTGTTGCTATATTAAATATCTCATAGATCTTATTGAGCTGTGCAACATAGAATGTAGTGATAGCTCACAGAAAACATTTCTCATTAGATTTTAGGAGTAGAAATTAAGTCACCATGGCAAAATAGCAGTGTTTTAATGCCAAGAAGATTAGTGGAATCTTGGGATTGTGTTTGTGATGTTGTAAACAGATTACTGCTATTTGGCATAGCCAGTGATGGGCAGCCAAAAATTTTACTACCACACTGTGGGTGGAGCTGACTTTGTGGGCGGAGCCAATGGCTTGACATCATGGGCGGAGCCAACATCATGACATCATGGGTGGAGCCAACATCATGATGTCATGGGCAGAGCCAATGAAGTGGGTGGAGGCAAAGTTTAAAAATGCATAAAAATACATTACACATAAAAATGCAAATTAAATACACACAAAACACATACAATACAAATTAAATACACATAAAAATACAAATTAAATACACATAAAATACAAATTAAATACACATAAAATACAAATTAAATACACATTAAATAGACATAAAAACACATAAATACATATTCCACTCACCCACCAACTCCAAACACAAACCCGAGTCACTTACCCTGGGGAGCAGGTGGCAACAGCAGCGGTGTAGCCTGGCCCAGCGGCGCAGCCTAGATGGGCCTGGCCTGACCCAGACCTGGCAGCACAGCCTGTCCCTGCCTGGCAGTGCACAGTGGCCTGCCCTGGCCTGGCGGTGCACAGCGGCCTGGCCTGGTGCAATGGCGAGCAGCAGCGTTGGCGGCATTGGTGGCGAGCGGCGGTCGTCGTTGGTCGACAGCAGCGTCGTCGTCAGTCAGCGGTAGGCAGTGGTCAGCAGCAAGGATCAAACAGGTGGTAATATGCTAGATGCTTGTCTTTATTGTAGTTGATGTCTGTGGCCTATGTGTCCCTCTACTGCCACCTGATCAGCAGCGATTGCTCTCATATGAATAGATAAACAACGGAAACCACAGCTAAATGCAAATGACTTCCTAAAGTTTAAGGAATTAGCACAGTTATAACAACACATGAAGTGATCTGAAAGACTGATCATTAACACACTACATTCCTGAAACATATTTAAAGGTCAACTATGCCCCTACATTCGCTCTGGAAACAGTATTACTGGACCCAACAGCACCACACACAACATTAAAGGCAATTTTACTTGTGCTTCTGCCAATGTGATTTATGCCATCTCTTGCCAAAATGTCCATCCGTGCTTTATGTAGGACAAACAGGACAATCTTTACGCAAAAGAATTAATGGACACAAGTCAGACATCTGGAAATGGCAACACAGAGAAACCTGTCTCAAACCACTTCAATCTAACTGGACACTCTATCCAAGACCTGAAAGTTACAATTCTGGAACAGATAAACTACAAAATTAGGATTGAAAGGGAGACAGCAGAAATCAAATACTGTACATCTGTCTGTTATACACCCGTCACAAGGGATTAAATATTAGCAAAGGGTTTCTGGGACATTATCAAATTTGATACATAGATTGCTATATGCTGATAGATATTTTATATACAGTAATACCCCATATAACGTGAGTATCATATAGCGCTAAAACCGTATAACGTGACAAGATTTTTGGAAAAATCTTGTATCGAATAACACGATTTTTAACGTTATCCGATACAGTCGTTCTTAGCAAGGTGGCTGGAAAGCTGAACGGGGTTCTCCGTTCAGCTTCCCAGCCACCCTGCAGCTACGGAGGCAGGGGTGGGGAGGCTGGAAAGCTGATGGGGGGGCTCCCCCGTCGGCTTCCCCAGCCACCCCACAGCTGCGGAGACAAGGGCAGGTGGCTAGGGAAGCCGACAGGGAGTCCCCGTCAGCTTCCCCAGCCACCCTGCAGCTGTAGATCGGGTCCTCTGATCTCTCTGGAGCAGGCAGGGGACCCGATCCAAGCTGTTTCTGGGCTTCCCCGACGTCCTGAGCCAGTGCAGCAAGCCAGAATGTCAGGGTTCAAATCCCGACATTCTGGCTTGCTGCACTGGCTCAGGACGTCGGGGAAGCCCAGAAACAGCTTGGCTCGGGTCTGCCCACCTCCCTGGACCCAGCGGGGGGGGTCAGAAACCCCAAAATTGGTTAAAAAAAGGACGCGCATCAGCTCTAGGGAGGTCGGGGGACCCGATGCGCGCTAATTTTGAAGTTACCCCACCCTCTTTTAGGCTGCACCAAGCCAGAATGTTGGGATTCGAATCCTGACATTTTGCCTTGCTGCAGCCTCCAGGGAGGTGGGAGAACTTTGGAAACAGCTTGGATCGGGTCCCCACACCTCCCTGGACCCGGCAGGGGGGGGGGGTCAGAGCCCCCAAAATTGGTAAAAAAAAGTCCAGTTTTTTTTACCAATTTTGGGGTTTCTGACCCCCCCCTGGGTCCAGGGAGGTGTGGGGACCCGATCCAAGCTGTTTCTGGGCTTCCCCGACGTCCTGAGCCAGTGCAGCAAGCCAGAATGTCGGGATTCGAACTCTGACATTCTGGCTTGCTGCACTGGCTCAGGACGTCGGGGAAGCCCAGAAACAGCTTGGATCAGGTCTGCCCACCTCCCTGGACCCGGCAGGGTGTGTGTGTCAGAAACCCCAAAATTGGTAAAAAAAAACAACGGACTTTTTTTTACCAATTTTGGGTTCTCTGACCCCCCCCCCCCGGGTCCAGAGAGGTGAGGAAACCCGCTCCAAGCTGTTTCCAAAGTTCCCCCACCTCCATGGAGGCTGCAGCAAGCCAAAATGTCAGGATTCAAATCCCGACGTTCTGGCTTCCTGCAGCCTCCAGGGAAACAGGGCTTTTTTTAACATTGTGTGATCAATGTATCGCACAACGTTAAAAACCGGATAACGACGGGACTTGTGGAACCAAGTCATAACGTTATCCGGGGTTCTATTGTATTATATAACAACCTTCCTGCCAAACAGGAAGTAACCAGGTACAGTGTTTTTGTTTGCAGGTCAAAGGTTGATCAGAGACCAGAATGGGCTTTCTCAGAACCTTTGAGATTGAAAGGGAGACATTTAGAGCTAATCCGAATAATCAATTGTTGCTGATGGCTGTGGGAAGCTGTATTATTCTGCTTGATTGTCTGAACACACCCTTCTCCCTTTGACCCCTGAATTAGGTGCATAAAAAACATGCCTGGAAGTTTCACTCCTTGTCTGAAGAAGTGGACTTGATCCACGAAAGCTAACAATAAAATTTAGCAGTTAGTCTTTAAAGTGCTACTGTGTTTTTTATTTTGTTTTGTTTATTTTATTTTATTTTGTTTTCTGATATGCCAAAATATAGGCACCTTTTGGGGAGTTCATTCTGCAGTTCCTTTAGCCTGACCCAATGTGAGAAAGATTAGCCGGCAACACAAGGTTGCCAGGTTATGCCCAATTGTGGTTCAAAAATACCACAATCTTCAAGGAGGCTTTTTCTATGTACAGTACCCCAGTAGCAAACTATATGAAGAACTGCTATAATGGGTACATCCCAAATTATACTGCAATATCAGAAGTTCTGGCTGTGTTTTTATTCAGGACCTAAATAGAGAAATGCCGTGCATTTCATCTTTTGAGGCCTCCGCAAAATGCCTCATGCTGCTGCAGAAAGTTGCTCTTGATGTTGTAATGACGTCCCCACATTTCGATTCCCAGTTCCCCTGCAGTTGGATGACAATTAGGCAACACAGTGAAGAGCACGGTTTTTTAAATAAAGGAAATGCTTTCAAGGTCAGACTCAGATTCAGCTGCACAGGGTTTCCCAAAGAGGCCACAAGAACCCTTTTGTTCCTCTCTGCTTTGACCATGTTCATCCCAATGTACATCTGAAAGAAACAATTAACAATAGGGCACTCCTCTTGCAGTTTCTGATGCACTTTGAAGTGTCCACCAAGGAAAGACACAAGAATGATACATCATTTTAACTGTGAAACTGTCAGAGTCATATAGCAATTGGAAAAAATGTCTCCACATGCTTTCCCAGCATGTGGACAGGCACCAGCTGTAGAGACACTTCATATCTGACATGTCACTCTTGACGGTTGACTTCCTGGGCATTTTGGTATGTAAAAACTTGAAAAGGATGTGTGTGGGGAGGGGAGACTTCATGATAATAAATGCATTTAGCCCTTGTAAAAGGCAGAAAATATTTTTTTTCTTTAACCTCTTTGGGAATGTACCTGAAATGTAAGTGATAATTATTTTTTAAAATATTTTACATTGAATCTTAAAGTTAGCCCCTTGCGAGTCAAATGGACATAGAAAACATCTGCATATGTACAACTGTAGATTGAGAAAAAGTCAATGTCTTATATTATGTGCTAATGATGGAGAATGGGGAGCATTGGTAGCATAATGATGCTGGTTAAGGCAAATGTAGTATTACCTACTCTTCTTACATCCCATTGTGAGAGAAAGGTAAGACAGAAGCAGGTCTAGCCAAACACAGACTACAGCCCAGTGGAAGACCTGCCCTTTGGCAACATTAGTAGGAAAGACAGTATTTTTCTCTGATAGAATTGCGTCTGTGCAGGGTCATCCAATAAAGCTGTTTTGAGTGGTGAGGGAGCTGTTACACTCTGGCCCATGGGAAGAAGGTGACTGTAGACCATGTGATAGCCCATTGTAAACATTTTGCATGGCATTTTGGAAATAACATTGCTGGAGTTCATTCTGACTTGGATGCTGTAATTGATGCAGACCCAGTGGATATAACTGTAGTGTAGCCCCTAATTTTCCAGCTGTAATGTATACATTTTAGCTTTTCAGCCAAGAGTATTCACAGGATCTTTTGAAGGATATGCTGGGCTCTTGCCTTTCCTGACTTATGAAAGCTGACCATAGTTGGGCAGGCCCAGAAAGTAACAAGAGTGACAAATATCTTTCTTCAAGAAGCTGCATTGGAGCATGCCTAAAAGAGACAGTTATAAGGGCACTGTTGAGGGAGGGACTCCCTAACCACCATGCTATTGGACAAAGCAAATCATCTCCATTATTAGCTATGGTGACAGATCTTCGTTGCATCCCTCTTAATTACTGTAATGCAGTATACGTGGGGCTGCTCTAAAAATTATTCAGAAATGGCAGCTGGTTCAAAACATTGCAATGAGACCAGGGCTAAGTTACAGAGAATGTATGACTTCATTTGTACAATAACTTCACTGGCTACTGTCTTACTTCTGTGCACAATTCAAAGTACTAGTTATGACATATAAAATACACCGTTTTGGTCCAGACGTTCTGAAAAATCATATTTTCCCATACAAATTTGCCCAAGATTTGAGATTAGCACTAGGAGCCATTCTCTCAGACCCTTCACATTCCAAGGATCATTGGTGAGGACACAACAGAAAGCTTGGGTTCTTGCCTACGAATTATAGGAAGTTCCTCTCCTTGCTGCCCTTCCATTGGTAGGCTAAGATTCTTTTTATTCAAGCAAAACTTTGGCAACTGAAGCCCTAATGTCAAGTGATGTCATGAATGTGCTGAGTTTTGGGTGTTTTCAATGTAAATTAAGGCTTGCCTATTACAGAACAATAGAGTTGAAGGAAGACAACTGGTAGATTCTACCAGTTGTCTTCCTTCAACTCTATTATTATTATTATTATTATTATTATTATTATTATTATTATTATTATTATTATTATTATTATTATTATTATTATTATTATTATTATTATTATTATTATTATTATTTCCCTTTTTTTGTTGTTTTTGCTAAAAATCTTAATAAAACTTATTATTAAAAAGGAAAAAGCCTTGCCTATTAACCGAAATGTTAAATATCAGAAATGCTAAGTAACAGAGATGAGCACTGAACTATAGCTTTCAAGCAAGGGCAACCTTTACCTTTACCTAGTTATAGTTTAGAATTTGTAGTTATTGTGTTGTATTGATCTTCTTTTTAAATGCGATTATAACCTTCTTGGTTCCCAGTCCTAGGGGGAAGGCAAAATGTAAATACAATAGAATAAATAATCAATAAAAACAACAATAGATAATAATATTTTACTTTTTCATACCACTCACAGTTACTTTGCATAGTAAGAACTATTTCTCCCAAATAGCTCATTACTGGGCTTTAACCAAGGTCATATTTCATAGGACCTTCTCCTGCACACTGTGAGCTATATCCGCTATATCCACAGCTTTTTACCTACCTTATATTAAGCCCTGCTGCCCATTTAACTGTTAATATTAAATGATAAAACAATTAACACTGGACATTGGGGAGGAAAGCAGGATGGTTGGAAGATATGTGGTAGCAATTACACTCCTAAAATAAATGATATTCAGGTCCCTGAAAACTGTCTTTGAATTATACGTATATAAATTGCCTTAAAAGTCTTGCTTTGCCTCAAGGGATTACATTGCAAAAAGTAAACTGTTATCCTCCTATGCTTGAAAACACCTTACTGGAAAACCATTATCACAGAAAATATCACTGACTCTAGCTAATCAGAATTGGAAGGTAGAGCCGAGCACTACACATAACATTCCACAAAATATTTAGGTACTCAAAGGCCCAATTTGAGCTTTTTGGGTTCATTCAGTTTTCTACTGATAATTCTGTGAGTATAAAAAGTGATATTTGAATAAACATCTACCTTTCTTCCTCTTCTACTCCTGCCCTTCTTATTCTTTAAGTGCAATATCCAATTCCAAATATTGTCTATCCTCATGGCAATCAGCTATGAAGATTTTTTTGAGAATATAATACAATCCCTTCCATTTACCTTCTGCATTGCAGCATGAGACCCATACCATTGATTCAGTTCCGTGAGTCACCTTCTGGCATGCAAAATCCTCATCAGCCCCAGGACAGTATTGATGAAGCTGTTGCCTTCCATCAAGATGGATTCAAGTGAGATTTAATACACTTGGGGACCATCACCCTTCTTTGTGGACTTTGCCACCCGAGGCAGTTTGTCCTCAGGGTTGACAGATTTGTTAAGTATTGAGTTGTTGGCAGTATGGTCTACTCTATTACCATAGCAGGATAACCTGGCCAGACATACAGAAAAACTGCACAGTAGTTGTCCTTTCAACACATCTGCAACTTAGATGTCAGAAGAAGAAAGATTGCTGGGGGGAAATGCCTCCACAGTATGTATTTTATGCATGCATGCCTTTATTTAATTTATTACTTTTCTGCCTATCAAGACTTGCAAATATTTTACATCTTTATTGTGCTTGCTAAAATATATAAAACATTCTTTTAAAACAGAATTAAAATAAAGTTTATGTTTCAAATCATGTTTAAATCTAAAGACCTTTTGAAATTGCATAGGTTATGCTGCCCACCAGAAGCTTAGCAGGGATGGAACCAGAAAACCATCTCTTGAGGGAGTACTCCCAAATCAAGGTGTTGCTAGAGAGACAGACCTGTCTTGTGTACCTAACAATCTAGCTTCTTGGGATAATGCAACACAACAAAGCAACATGTATGCTACAATCAGAGGATGCTCATTTTGGATGTGCTGGAAGGTCAAAGCTCTGCATGGCTGTACATAGAAATTTATTCTAAAAAAGCTAGTTGAAAAAGAACTGTAATTCAAGAACAGTTAATGAGAATTGTAGTCCCAAAAAGTAACTTTTATAAGCTTTTTGTATTCTGATATTTACAGTCTGCAACAAGATAAACCTTTAAAAAGGGACTACTTTGATTTGCTATAATTATCTAAAATGTTTAATTTATTCTTTTAAATTTCCTACTATTTATAGACTTGGTTCTGCTAGTACAGTATGGTTGTTCAAATTACTACAATTCACTGCCTCTACCTAGTCTCCGGATGATAGTTAATGTTGCTTAGTCATGTTTCTCTATATACTATTATATGTTAATTTTGAGATTTCTAGAGATTAACAGCATGCATTATATATATGATTAATATAATACAGGAGTTGAAAGACCTAGCTTAGGTCTCATGAGTTTAAATATTGTCTTCAACCAAATATGAAGTTGTTTTGTTGATTCCTTTTCAGTTGCAACATTTGAGTGCTTTTGATGAATGCTGCCCCAAATTTCAGCTGTTTCTCAGTATGTATTGAATATCCTTAGTTTTATACCAGATTTCTTGCAAAGCAGAAAC
Source organism: Furcifer pardalis (assembly GCA_030440675.1). Lineage (NCBI taxonomy): Eukaryota > Metazoa > Chordata > Lepidosauria > Squamata > Chamaeleonidae > Furcifer > Furcifer pardalis. The sequence continues at coordinate 23,812,728 of CP126894.1, forward strand.
ATCATACCATTCTGAAGGTTTCTTCTCACGAAAACTGTCAATGGATTTTGAAGTCCAGATACTTTTTATTAAATTTCCTCAGTCATATGTAGAATCCCCAAATTTGATCATATTTCTTAAATGCTAGATAAAATTCCAATTTTTAAAAAAGATTTCCTGATTTCCTGAATGTCAAAAATGAGTATATGTGAGCTCAGGTTCACTCAGAGTAAGCCTATGCCCATTAAACAGAAACAAACAAGTTGATGGAAAGATGGAGTGACAAAGCAACATGTAATATTGTTGCTTTTCAGTCGCATAGTTGAGTTCGACCCTTTGCAACCCCCATGGACCACTGCACACCAGACATCCCTATCCTTCACCATCCTCCGCAGCCCATTCAGCTCCATCCCCATTGCATCAACAATGCAATCTAGCCACCTCATCCTCTGCCTCTCCCTTTTGCCTTCGATTTTTCCCAGCATCAAGGCCTTCTCGAGTGAGTCCTCTCTTCTCATTTGATGTCCAAAGTACTTTAGCTTCATCTTCAATATTTGTCCTTCCAAGGACAGTCAGGATTGATTTCCTTCAAGATTGACATCTCTTTGCTGTCCAGGGTACTCTCAAAATTTACATATTACAAAACATTTAATATGTATATTATCAAATCCTTATGTGGCTTTTGAGAGGTTCGGGTGTGTGAATGGAAATCCATCTTTTTACATTACTTTGTTCTTTGTTCTTTCCTACTGTACACAGGGTTAAGTTATGTAATGATTTTTTTTAAATTTGCCTCTCTGTACTTGATCAGCACACACACATTTCATTCAGATCTGTGTCCACTTTATGGTCTTCTTATGATGTATCTCCTCTTGAGTGGTGATGCCAAGTCACTATAATTGTATATTTGTGTTTCAGTGTGTGCATCTATGTGCCCAACAATGTCTGGAATTGGGCAAGTTTTGTGTTGTCATTTTTCATGCAGGTAGCTAAGCATGCAGGGGGAAGGGAACAGTTGCTACCCAGAAGCTTGCCATTCAGGCAGATGGTGGAATGATTTGATATGAATAGCCCCTGTCAGTCTCATACAGCGAACTCTTCAATTGTGCTGTGTGTTGGACGGCATGTGACTAATGCCATTCTTTTACAGGCTGCAGGCAGAACACAGCTGTTTCTTTAAGAAAGAAACTGGTTTTACTAATGGACAGAAAATTTATGGTTAAATCATTTGAGGAAATGCACAGTGGCCCAACACAGCGCTACATAATGAAAGCCAGCTAAATCCCATCATCATGGCTGTAGCCAACACTTTTTCTCCTTGAAAACATGGTCATTGAGGTGTGGGGTTGCGACTCTAGTTTGTTATCATTTCATAGCTTTACAGACTTAAGCCACTTTTTCAGATACCTACATGCAATACTCTGATATGCATAAAGAAAGATTATTTGCATGATTACTTACATGTTCTTTCTTTATTCACATCAAAGCTTTGTGCAACTTAAAATTATGGGGAGATCTGTCTGTCTGTCTGTCTGTCTGTCTATCTATCTATCTATCTATCTATCTATCTATCTATCTATCTATCTATCTATCTATCTATCTATCTATCTCTGTCTCTGTCTCTGTCTCTATCTCTATCTCTATCTCTATCTCTATCTCTATCTCGATATAGATATAGATATAGATATAGATATAGATATAGATATAGATATAGATATAGATATAGATATAGATATAGATATAGATATAGATATAGATATAGATATAGATATAAAATTACTCTGGGTTGAAAGGATTTTTGTTGGAGAAATTCCGCTCAGATGATACTTGAATGAGGCTCTTTTCATGTCCTCAAGATCTGTCATGTAGTACCTTCCAGTCCTCAAGTTCAGTTTTAACCACTAAGCCACTGCAGTGAATGCTGGACTTGGAGCAGACAGCCAAATTAAAATCACTCCTTTTTCACAAATTACTTGGTATTCTTGGCCAAGTAAATATCTTTTCAGCAAACCTGTTTTATACATTTGTTTGAAATAAAAAATATGGAGAGAAGAACCATGTAAAGTAGGATGTACATTCCCATGTCAAAGATGTAATGACATTTTGCCATATACAGGGCTTCTGGGAAGTATTTTCATTAGATGTTTGCCATTAATTTTCACAGAGAGCCCAAAATCCCTACAAAACATAGCTCTATATATGATTCAACATTAGTCACTCACCATATACATTATATAGTAGTGTATGTTGTATATATACATGTATATACTGTATCTGTATGTGTGTATGCACATAATATATATGAATGCAGTACATATTAAAGCAAGTGTTGATCCAATGCTACATTTCCTATTATGGTTTTTCATGATGTAATGCATATTATGGCTCATAAAAGCTGCCATGGTAAACCATAAATAATCTAAAAAAATACATTCAAAAGAATTTTTCCATCACATATAAGAAGAAATGTTTGAGTTTTGATAAAAATTTATCTATACAGTACTTTAAAAATAAGAATTGTGTGCCACCAGTGTTCTCAAAATTGAAATGCTAAAAGTGTAAAAAAAATCATTGTGGAAATGTTCCAGCCTTTAAAACTGCAATTTTTTTCCAATGTTACCACTTCCACTTCCTCCTCCTCTCCCTCCTTTGGTAAAGAAAGACAGTACACAGTACATAATATTCCAAATTTTATGTTGCCACAGAAAGTTGCAATGCAAAGGCTGAAATCTTGTTACAGCACTCTGCATTCATAAATGCATCATCAGCTGTTGATATTAATCTCTAATTTAAAATTTGTTATTTCCCTATGGATTCTGTGGGGTTATGTGGATAGGAAACTTTAAATTAAATATAAATAATAATAATTTTGTGTCAGAAATTATTCTGGGTTGAAAGGATTTTTGCTGGATAAACCCCACTCAGGGGATGCCTGAATGAGGCTCCTTTCATGTCCCCAAGATTTTCCCCCCACCACATTGGTCCCTATTTATCTATTTGCAATTTCTTGCTTTCGAACTGCTCGGTTGGCACAATCTGGGACAGAGACGGGCACTCAAACCATTATGCAGTAGCTGGGTTTTGAACTGCTGACTTGCCAGCCTTCCAGCTAACAAGGCGAGCTTCTTAACCGCTGAGCCACCGCAGCTCCTTATTAAAGATTAATGTCTGTAGCTGATGATATAATTACTATTTATGATTGCACAGTTCCACCAAGAAGGTTCCATCCCAAAGGTTACTACAAAAAAAAATTACCTGTGTATCTTCTATACAAATTGAATGTGAGAAAAGTTAGCTGCTGGGGATTGATCCATCTACTAGGGGGGAAATGCAGTATTGTACCACACACCTGTATATTACATGAATATATGTTAGGGTGCCCTCTAGTGACTGGCACTAGTAATCAAACCTTCAGTATGAGTCCCTCCCCTTGACTTCTAATGCAGGGATAAAGAATTTACATTTATCATTGCACTTCATAATGATAGCAAGTATTGCCCTCAGAGCAGGAGAGCCCAACATTTTTGAGCTGCGGGCTGGTCACATGGTTCAGGGAGCTGGTCACTATGGCCCAGGGGCCAGATTCAGCCCCTGATGCCAATTCATCCTGCCCACGAAGCCCTCGTCGCCCCTGGAAGTGATGTATGGGGGCATTTTACTTCTGCTTCCAGGAGCGATGAGGGCTTTGTGGGCCAGATGAATTTGTGTCGGGGGCTGTATCCGGCCCCTGGCCCATAGTTTGGGCACCCCTGCCCTCAGAGAGACAGGATGAGTGAGAAACATTTCTGTTTAAACTGACCCCCTAGAGTCAGATACGACTGGCTTTCGAGCAAGGGAAACCTTTACCTTAATGTTCAGGTTGTGATTGCCTATTCACAATAGGAGACATCAGCAAGCTTTAGAGCCCAGAAGTAAAAGAAGAAGAAAAAGAAGAGGAGAAAATCCCCTAAACGTGTGCGTTTTGGGATAAGGGAAACATCATAAATCAGCCCAGTGAAGATGAAGTGTCCTCAGCAGCCATATAACGCTAGCTGAATGTTTGGTAGAAGACATGAGAAACGAGATTCATAAAACTGGAACGAACACATATCTGGATGTCTTTAAAAAAAAACATCAACTTAAAACTATCCTATTCAAGGAAGCCTTTCAGAATACTGCCCTCTTAACAATAAGCTAGCCAGCCAGATGACCCTGTATGCCAGGAGTTCAAACCCCATTCTTCCAGTCTCCAAGCACAGTGCTTTTACCTACTAAGCCACCAATGAGCTGTAAGTATATATTTCACCTAAATTATCTAGGAAGGACTTAATTGTTCAGAAATTGGCTCATACTTAAAACACATGTTTATTTCCTTCTCTATTTCTATTGCTGTGTTCATGCATGTGTGGGTGCATGTGTGGATGCACACATGTGTGTGCATATGCACATACATGTGGCTGGATGTTTGTGTGTATAGGTATGACTCATAAATCAAAGTCCAACCTTAGAGTGGGGAGAACTCTTATAAACTCAACTTGCTCAACGGCATCAATGTAAGCATTACAGCAGACCCTCAAATCTAATGGAATGCAAAGAGTACAAAGAAGAAATTAGTCAATGGAGCATTTATTTGAAAAAACATAGCCACTAACAAATGCATAAAATTTGTAAGTAGATTTAGAAGAACAAACTCTCTGTTAAGTTCTTTTTCATTTCCAAATGCCTTGTGGAAAGTTTTACTTTTTAGTAGGCAAGGCATGCAAATTGGCACTGGCTTCTTTCTGCTTTTTATCTATTGGTGGAATTTTACATAATTTAAAAATTAATGTTTCCCCCCTCCCCAACTAGGTCAGTCGAATGTAAATTTTCTGTTCCTCTGAAGGATTAGGCAGCACAAATCAATCTATGCCGTACTTACCCTAAAGCGGATCTGTGCAGATCAGCAAGCAAGTCTGGCTTTTTAAACAAAGTCTGCAACCTCACTGAATGCTTCAGCTGGGAAATTTATTGAGAAATGGTGACATGAGAATAGCTTGAATGCAAGGGAAGTCGGAAAGGGGGCTGAGGGGACCAAGCACCCCATGATGCAGAATTTCCTCCCCAGATGCCCCTGTCATTACCTGAATGAGAGACACTTTTTATTTCTCTTGAGTCAAGAAAGGCTGTATGTTTTCCAGCTACTCAACACTCCAATACATCAGCATTAGCTGTAATCACTTCTTCCTCCTTTTCCTCATGTTCTTCTTCCTCTTCCTCCTCCTTGTCTAGACCAGATGTGAAACTATCAAAATGAAGGCACCTTTTGGTGAGTTCCTTCTGCAGTTCCATTTGCCTGACCTAGAGTGAGAAAGATTAGTTGGCAACACAAGGTAGCTTTTGAGCCCGATTGTGGTACCCCAGCAGCAACCACTGGTGAAAGGGAAAGCATTGAACATGTAGCAGAGACAGATAACTGAAGATAGCCTTGGACTCCTTGTTTTCCCCCCTGAACATTGCTTGTTATCAGCTATGCTGGGAGTTACTTATAGCTCAGGGTTTCTCAACCTTGAGCCTTCGGATGTTCTTGGACTTCAATCCCCAGGAGCCCTGATCAGCAGGTGTGCTGACTTAGGCTTCTGTTAATTGAAGTCCATGAACTCCTGGGAACCCAAGTTTCAGAAACACTGGCTTATGCTTTTATTATACAGTCATAGCCATCAGCCATAAATTCCCATGATACATCCCCACTGGCACAGTGTTAGCTATTGATGTCCTGACTGCAAGGCCATAGCCAGGATTCTAGATTTGGGAGGGGGGATGGAATTTTTTTCAGGAGGGACAACAATGTCACACACACATATAACATTGGCATCCCGAGGTGGGTTGGGGGTGGGGCTGTTAGCTCAGGAGGGGTTTTGCTCCCCCCCCCCCGCACCCCTCTGCTACAATTTTGCCTGACTGGAAATCTGAGCCTACAACAGGTCCTGCTCCCAGGATGAAGTAGGAAACACATGCTTTTTATAAGTGAACCAAAGACAGGCTTTATATTTTGATGGTAGGAGAACAAAGCCCCCCCCCCCCAGCTTATAGTAGCAATTTGTGTTCTGTCTCTCGATCAAAGGCCTAGCACAGCATTGCATTCCAAAGACATCCCTGAGTACCACCTAGTAAACATATTCTTCTTTTGTATAGCTTTGGCTACACTGTGTGAATGCACCATAGCTAATTTGTCTCAACACTGTAGTGATTTTGGCACAGGTGTAATCTTGTTCACAATATCAAGGCAGAGTGCAACTACATTTGTATATTAATATATGGAGGTCTTGTCATTATGTGGGTTGCTATCACATTGCCTCTGTTTTATGGCAACCCTGTAAATCAGGGATTGCCAACCTTTTTAAGTCATTGACTGGGTCATGCTCCCTCAGATGTTTGAGGGGGCCAGACTGATGGCCATTTATGGCTGCCATAAATGCATTTACAACATCTGTAAACTAGTCTGTGGCCGATTCTGGCAACGGTTGGAGTGAGAGTAGAGGCCAGATGATTTGGTGCCATTGGCCAGATCCAGCCTGTGGGCTGTAGGTTGCCTACCCCCAATGTAAATGAATGACATCCAGAAGTCCTTAAAGGCTGACTACACAGATGTTTAGCCTGTCGTTTGGTTTGTTGCAAGGATGGGCTAGTTCATTCCTAAATATGGCAATCAAACAAGATATTTCCTGGAGCGAATCAGCCTGCTCTCAAAGCAGTCCTACCCTGCACCTTTCTGGGCCCCATCATGGGCTTCTACTTTTTTGGATGTGATTGCTGAGAAGAAAGAGAAAGCCTTCCTCTTCCAATCTGACAGTATTGTGAAGTGGCCACTTCAGGATATTGGCACATTAAACACTTCTATATAAGTGTTTATATATATTCTGTTCTTTCAAATGCTAACATTAAGGATGATATAGTCAACTACCCTTCCAGGTACAGAAGCTTTTAGTGAAAGGTTGCAGATCTTAATGAAAGAATACACTTTGGGAAGAGGAGCCTGGCTTCTGCATTGCTTCTTTCAGAGCATCCAGCTGTGGAAATGTCAAACTCTTCTCTTCAAATGGCATTTTAAAGGAAATGGTAACAGGATCTTGAGGAAAACAGGAATTACAAAATAATGAGTTTTCTGATCAGAGCAAACTGTTGCCCTATTGGTGTGGTTTAAACTCAGCTCCAACTATACTCTCCCAATCCATTAAATGATGTGTGAAAATGAACTATCCAGATAGAGGTTTTGATCTTTATTTCAAATTAGTTTCCAAGGTCACTTACAAATTCCTAAAGAACATTATGCTGTATATGTTTTCAAGGGGCTTCAGCAGTGCTGGCCACTAGAGGTTGCTGCCTACAGTGTAGGGTTGAGAATAGCAAGGTAAAACAGTGACTTTGCTCATCCACAGTAGGTACTTGAACAGACTTTAAAAGATCAGCACCACCAGTGGCAGGGATTTTCAGTAACTAAAAATGTCCTCCTCCCATAAATCATACAACTGGATTTCAGCCACAATGACCTTCACAGGATCCCTAATGTACCTCAGTCCAGTGTGAATATATGAAACATCTTCAAAGATAGGGAAATTCCTCATTGGAAGAGAATAGGGTCTTGAGATACCGCAAGATGGGAATTGCTACATTGATTCAAACAATTTATATCTGTGTTATCTATAGCCTGAGATCCCTGTACCTACCTACAATTGTTACTGAACTAATTTCCATTGGAAAATGACTGAATATCAACAAGGGTTTTCACAACCTAGGTAATTTCCCATTGCCTCAACCAATCATGCATAAATGATCACTATGTGGTCCCACTCTTATGTCTGAGGAAGTAGGCTTCATCCACCAAAGGCTACAGCTGCTCCAGAATGCGGCTGCACGAGTAGTGTTGGGGTACGGGCGTTTTGCCGGTGCCTCACTGCTGCTGAGGGAGCTGCACTGGCTTCCAGTTTGCCTCCTGGTGCAATTCAAGGTGCTGGTTATTACCTTTAAAGCCCTACATGGTAGTGGACCAGGATACTTAAGAGACCACATCGTCCCAAGGACATCTGTCCATCCCACTAGAGTGGACCAGAGAGGCTCTCTGGTTGTGCCATTGGCCAGAGAGGCACACCTCTCTGGCACTAGAAGGAGGGCCTTCTCGGTGTCCGTGCCGGCCCTATGGAACCTCCTCCCAATAGAACTATGCCTGCAGACGGAGCTGCTGTCCGTCTGCAGGAAAGGAAAGGAGTGAAAACCTGGCTGGTAGGTCAGGTCTGGGGAATGGATGGATCAATTTCCCCAGCTGGCTGGATGGTTTGACCCCCAGTGCCTCCTAGCTACAACGCCTAGTTTTTAATGTTAAGTTTTAAAGCTTCTTTTTAAAACTGTTAATTTTTGAACTGGTTTTAAATTGTTGGTGTGCTGACGTGTTGTGAATCGTCCTGGGTCCCTTCGGGGAGGAGGGCGATGAACAAATTTAAATAAATAAATAAATAAATAAATAATCCACAAAAACTGATGTTAAGATAGGTTCTTACCTTTATTTTTATTTTTTTACTTTTTTCATTTTTGTCTTATAAAACTGAGGCTGGCATACTTTTGGCATATCATAAGAAGATAGGACTTGTTAGATAAATCAATACTGCTAGGAAATGTATAAATATATGCATAATATGTGTATACATATTTTACATATATTAGCCTTTTAGCATTAATTAGGGTACAACTTGGAGATTAAAGAATATACAAGAAAGGTAATAGGTATGGTGCTGTGCATTACAGGATGGAGCAAATATTTCTGTGGACTAAAAAGCAATTGGGTTAACTATTTGTTTGTTTCAGTGACAGATGACTTTATTTGTTTGTTTCAAATTAGATTGAGAATCATTGCACTAGCAAAATCCATACTTTCAGCCAGCAAAAATTTGTATTAGTTGTTCAAAATCAATTGAGAAATGATAGTAAAGAACAGTAGTGGTGAACCTATGGCATGCATGCCAGATCGGGCACTCACAGCTCTCTCTGTGGACACCCACACCGTCATCCCAGCACAGAGTTCACCCCACCCCTCTGCTCAGCAGACTAATGGGAGCACTTCATCTCTCCCCCCAGCACAGATTTTGCCCCACCCCTATGTTTGGGCACTGGGTTTCTAAAAGGTTCACCATCACTGGTATAGAGCAACACCCACCCCCAATCCCCATCCCTAGAGATGACGAAAATTGTAGTTCAACACAACAGGAAGGTGCCACTGTGCTGAAGAGGGTGGACATTCAGCACTGAGAAATAGAATGTTAACTTGTTCATCTGCTAGAATATTGGCTTTTAAATACAGCACAAGTGGATAATCCATATTTTTCCTCCTGTTTTACACAGTTTGTCTTATCATTGCAACACTGTATCCATGACATGAAACAGGATCAGTGCCTCTTGTTTCCTCAATGCATATACCATATACATATTACAAGTAAAATATACTGAACTTCATCCTCTTAACAACTCTTGTTGACTTCCAGTTTATTTTGGCACAGTCTGTCTCTTGCAGATGAGAAGATTGGTCTAGATTAGCATAACTCCACTGAAGCCTTTTAAATCAAATTTGTTTGTACTAGCTGAGAATCTGACCTGCCAAATATAGTAGCTGCCTATGATTTTAGACAGTGTTATTATGTTGCTTGGCAGTCTTCTAAAGCTTGAATGTTTCATTAAGGGCTCCAGTGTTCAAATGAAAGAACATGGAAAATTAATGTCATTGTTTGATCAAAGCACATTTGGAGAGGGGAAAGAGAGGGGCATGGGAGTGTTGCAGTCTGCTGGTTGTGTCTGTCATAGTTTGCAGGAAGCTGACTTGAATTTCGCCCTCTAGTCCAGAGACACTAAGAATTCTGGGAGACTCTGGTCCAGTGATGGGGAACCTTGGCCCTCCAGATGTTCTTGAACTTCAATTTCCAGAAGCCCAAGTCAGCATGCCTGCTAATCAAGGCTTCTGGGAACTGAAGTTCAAGAACATCTGCAGTGCCAAGGATCGCCATCACTGCTCTAGTCTCAGAGGTACTGGAATAGTTTGTCATCTCATGTGGCTCCCAGGCCATTTCTCTCAGAGGAACGGGGGGAGGGGGGGAGAGAAACCAGCAGTCTTTTGCAGGTAGAAGAGGTCTTCAAGTATTTGAGCTACCTTGGTTCCACAAGAACAGAGTTCTTTCTTCTCTTTAATATTAGGGAATAGGGTACACAGAAAGAGCCTCCTCAAAGATGGTGGCATTTCTGAACCACAATCAGGCATACCCTGGTAACGGCACCTTTGTGTTGCCGGCTAATCTTCCTCACACAAGGTCAGGCAAAAGGAACTGCAGAATGAATTCACTCACCAAAAGGTGCCTTTATTTTTGGCAGTTTCACATCTGGCCTAGACATGGAAGAAGAACTCCCTGAAAAGGGTGCACTTCCTGGCACTGGTAAAGATAGGGAAACAGCGTTTTCAAGTGAGAGAAAAGATAACAAAGTGAGAGAATCCTTCCACGTACTCTTCAGTATAGTCACATTCCCATTTGGCTTCGCCCTCAGGTGTAGCAATAGCAGTTTAACTTATATTCGAACCCATTGTGCTTAGTGCCTCTCTGGGCAGTTCACAAGATAATTAGCATTCCCCCCCCCCCCATGTCGGGTCATCATTTTACCAACCTTGGAAAGATGGAAGATTGATTCAATCTTGATCTTCATCAGGATCGAACTCAAAGTGTCAGGAGTTTTGGCTGCAGTACAGTTGTTTAAATACTGTGACATCAGGGTATGCCACTCCTCTTAGATCAAGGGTTCTCAACGCCTGACCTGGCCTGCAGCACAATTTCATGTAGCCCACATCACCGCCGCCACCATCACCAGAAGCAAAAGTGGATGTGTTTATGTGAGCTGTAAAGGCACCCACAGCTGTCGTAAATACATTTATAACAGCTGTAGATGCATTTTATGGCAGCATTTACGGTGGGGGAATCACCAGTCCGGCCCACTCAGCTATCTGGCCCATGGCTTGAAAAGGTTGAGAACCCCTGTCTTAGATCCCTCCAATAGGGAATGCAGATCAGGTGGGATTAAAGCATGCTAGAGTCATAAACTATGTCAGGCATAAGGGATTTCAAAGCATTGCTTCAGCTAAATATCTAAAATATTTTTTAAAATAATTATTGTTTATGGACTTTTTTGTATTGTAGAAAAAAAAATTTTTTTATCATTGACTGGATCGCAGTCTTGCCATGTTATCTGGGATCGGTTTGATCATGTTGTCCCTGAGGAAGTGGACAGGCTCCTTGGACCTGTTCACGCCACTGCTTGCCAATTAGATCCATGTCCCGCCTTGTTGGTCAAGGTGTCCAAGGCAATGACAGGCAAGTGGGTTGGAACAATAGACAACACATATTTTCAGGAGGGATGTGTGCCCCCTCCTTAAGAAGCCAGTGCTTGACCCAACAATAATGGCCAACCATTTAGGGAAGGTTTTGGAGAAGGCAGTGGTGCAGCAGTTATAGGGGACTCTGGATGAAGTGGATTATCTGGATCCCTTTCAGTCAGGATTCAGGCCCAGATATGGTACTGAGACTGCATTGGTCGTGCTGTTGGATGATCTCTGGTGGGAGCAGGATGGAAGTCATTCCTCCGTCCTTGCTCTTTTTGACCTCTCAGTGGCCTTCAATAATGTCAACCACGGTATCCTTCTGGAACAGCTCCAAGGATTGGGGATCCAGGGCACAGTGCGGTCCTGGTTTTCCTCATTTCTGAAGGGCCAGACCCAGTCAGTGTGGTTGGAGAGTGAGAGGTCCAGCCCTAAGCCCCACAATATGGGGTGCCTCAGGGCTCAGTACTCTCTCCTCTCCTATTTAATATCTACATGAAGCCTCTGGGTGAGATAATCCGTTCCCACAGGTGAGGTATCATCAATATGCAGATGATACTCAGCTATACATCTATACATCTATACAGCTATTCCCGTGGTGATCCAAGAGATGAAGTTGAAGTCCTATCCAGGTGTTTGGAGGCTGTAAGGGTCTGGATGGGGGACAATGGGCTACAACTGAATCCTGGCAAGACTGAGTGGCTGTGGGTCAGGGCCCCCGTGTTATCCCAGGAGCTACCATCTTTGGAGCTGGATGGGGCTTTTTTGCTGCAGACAGACCCAGTGTGTAATTTGGAGGTCCTCCTGGACTCACGACTCCTGCTTGATGAGCAAGTGGCAGTTGTGACAGGAGGGCTTTTGCACAACTTTGTGTCATTCACCAATTACGCCCGCTCCTGGACCGGAACTCCTTGCTTACGGTCACACATGCTCTGGTCACCTCCAGACTGGATTATTGTAATGTGCTCTACATGGGGCTGCCCTTCATGACCATTTGGAGGCTGCAGCTGGTTCAGAATGTGGCTGCCCATGTAGTGATGGGGTGCGGGCGTTATGCCTGTGCCTTGCCCCTGCTACGGGAGCTGCATTGGTTGCCAGTGTGCCTCCGTTGCAATTCAAGGTGCTGGTAATTACCTTTAAAGCCCTACGTGGTAGTGGGCCAGGATACTTAAGAGACCACATCACCCCAAGGACATCTGCTCGTCCCACTAGAGCATACCAGAGGGGCTCTTTAAAAATACCAACTGCTAGAGAGGCTCACCTCTCTAGCACTAGAAGAAGAACATTTTTGGTATCCTCTCCATCCCTATGGAACCTCCTGCCAGTTGAACTGCGTCTCCAGACAGAGTTGCTGCCCTTCAGGAAAGAGCTGAAAACCTGGCTGGTGGGCCAGGTCTGGGCAGGTGGAGAGGGAGCAAACACCACACACACACACACACACACACACACACACACACACACACACACACACACACACACACACACACACACACACACACACACACTGGCTCATTTAGTGGAGGATCACGCATGCTTTTAAAAGTTTTAAACTAGATTTTTAATAAATCTAGCTTTGTTGTTATTTTTATAAATGTGAATTATAAATTATAAATTGGTGTGGGTAGGAGGTAATTTTTTCAGTAATTTTAAAGGAATTTTAAGAGTCTCTATAGTTTTAAATGTCAGGGATTTTTATGTACACCGCCCAGAGTCGCATATCAATTGGGGCGGCTATACAAATTGAATAAATAAATAAATCATCTGAGAGTCATTGTGTGCTAGAGAGAGTACTGGATTAGGACTCAGGAAATCTAGATTTAAATCCCCAGGTGACCCTGAAAACTCACTCAGGATGGGGGGGGGGTAACAATGATTAAACACTCTTTGAACATCTCTCATACGTCAGAAACTTTATTAGGGTCACTATAAATCAGAAACAACTTGGTGGCAAGTAAGAACATAATCTGGAGTTCTTAAATTATATTTAGTTCAAACACTGAATATAGCCCCTAATACGTAGCAGATGACGGATCACAGATCACAGACCTGAGCTATGTCATTTTGCTGGAAATAACGGGAAAATTGGGGAGTCCCAACATTGAAAAAGACACGGAATGAGTCATTACTGTACTTATTTTAATGTTTTGTGTGTGCAAATTGTCCAGTTTATCTCATTAACTCTGGTAATATCATACACTACATATTTCAGCTGGTTTCTCTCCCCTCCTCAACTTAATACAGGGAGACATTAGTCAGATTATATAACCTCTGCTCAGTTTGCTAATTTCTCTGATGTCACACTTCATGTTTCTCTTCCAGTTTTGCAATGTAATGTTATTTTCCAGTGTCACCCAGTTAATAGCAGTAATTCAGAAGTGGGGGGAGATAAAGTCCTTCATCCATGTATTTATCTTGCTAATGGGAATTGGCTGAAAGGAAGATGGGAGCAAACAGCATTCATTTGCCAAGAGAGTGGTGGTGGGTAGGAATAAACTGGAAACTATACAAGAGAGACAATAAATGAGCATCTCTTGCTAATGGCTGACTGCTCCTGTTATAAATACAGCTATAACAATGTTAAGCTTCTCTATTAAGTCTGCAGACTATAGTTCAATTCTTAGAAACAGAGCCATTTTTCCCAATTATCTCGTAATCCAAAGTGCCTTTATAGTCTTGAGGAAGTCAAATAATGCAAGAAAAGACTAGAGCTAAAAAATCCTTTTTTTCTCCTGACTATAGTTCCCAGAATCCCCAGCATGACGTGACATACTGCCTGGGATGCTGGGCATGGACTCCAAAAAGTCGTACAGTATTTCTTAATTCTGGAAAGACATTAAAATACAGAGTGTCAAAGTTTTGGCAAAGTTGCAAATTTGAATGAAAAAACAGAATGTTTCAGCCACTGAATTTTTAGGATGGTGATTGATTGATTGATTGGCTGATTGGCTGGTTCGTTTGTTTGTTCATTCTTTCATTCGTCTTCTTTACTGCTTATCTAGCATGGTAGCTACTAAGGGCAGTTTATACAGATTCAAAGATAAAATATCTACCAAAATAACACAACCAAAACCCAGCATATTGGGGACAAAATGTTAATTAAATTTTGAACTGCCCAGAGAGTGCACTAAACACTATGGGGTGGTATATAACTGTGATTGCTCTTCTTTCCTAACTCTACAAGCCTCAGATGCACAGGACTACAGTAAAACCTCATATAACACTTAAACCTGGTTCCACAAGTCTTGGTGTTATATGATTTTTAGTGTTATCTGATGCATGTTAAAATCCTATGGGATCCATAGAGATACATTGTAACCACACAGGCTTTAGCGGTTGTTATCTGAAGCATCCCATAGGATCTTAATGTTATCTGATGCAATTCTTTCCCCCAGATTCCTTAATGTTATGCGATTTTAGTGTTATTCGATACTAATGTTATATGAGGTATTACTGTATATCCAAAGTTTCTTGTCAGAGTAGCCCAATCCACATTGGGGGGAAACCAAACTAAAAGAAAACATATAAACTAGTCCAAAACTGTTGCGAGTTTATTGTTTAGATTTATTCATATAAAAGTAATTTTTTTTAATTTTTTTCTGTACCTCCCTTCAAGCTCAGGCATTTTAATTTTAAAAGAAAATGTCTTCTGGATGTCATATTAAATCTCCAATCCATTTCTTGGTTTGAGAAATTAGTTTATGCAGCATTCAAGTTATTTAGCGTTACATTTTCTTTTATTAAGCAAATACATGCTTGTTACCTGAAACTATTAGAAAAAGTAACAGTGTTTTTTGTTTTGTTTTTGCCAAGGGCAGTCAGTAAAAGCACCCTTAATTAATTAGGGAAAATACATGTATAAAAAGTAAAAATCATCCATTTGTCTAAAACACATAACAGAAAATCTTTGTTTTGTTTGTGGAAAAATAATTTCTTGCCATAGCCAAATTATAGAATTAAGTCACACTCGATAATTATCTCTTGCCATTTATCTATCTGCCAACATAAGATTTCAGATTGCACTATGGAACTGATTGCACACACATCCCTAGCAAAACTAATTGCACAATGCACTGGTAGAAGTCCTTCCGAAATGCATTGTTGCCTCAGGGCGAGTGCAGTTTCCATACACACAACTTTGAGTTTTGTGTGCATAGTTGCAAAATAGGATTTGGGCCAGTGAGGCTGTTTTTACATATATCAAAGCAATCTAGCAATATTTATGAACTATTCTCTGTTTGCTAAAAGTATATCAGAAAACAAAACAAAACAAAACAAAATAAATAAAATAAAATAAAAAACACTGTAGCACTTTAAAGACTAACTGCTATATTTTTATTATTAGCTTTTGTGGATCAAGTCCACTTATTTTATTTTGTTTTGTTTATTTTGTTTTGTTTTGTTTTCTGATATGCCTGAACCACAAAATAACACAGCTACTATTGCTAAAAGTAGTCACTTAGGAATTATTATTTTTTCTGTGTGATTTTTGTAGCTGTCTACTTGCCATTTGCAAAAAGCATTTTTCCAGTGGCTAGAAGCTATCCTATTTTTGACAAAACATATAATTACTTTATCATTGTTATCTACAAACATTTATTGCAAATTATTGGCAAGGCTAGCTGTCTTTCCATTTTAAAGCAAACCTACTGTAATTCGTTTTGCTAAATTACTAAGCGCAATTGTACAATAATTTGAACAATTTTTGGCATTTCCCTTCTTTGGAATTGGAACATA
This sequence comes from Furcifer pardalis, assembly GCA_030440675.1. Classification (NCBI taxonomy): domain Eukaryota; kingdom Metazoa; phylum Chordata; class Lepidosauria; order Squamata; family Chamaeleonidae; genus Furcifer; species Furcifer pardalis. The sequence continues at coordinate 23,828,800 of CP126894.1, forward strand.
GACTGACCTTTTCCAATCCTATGGCCATTGTTTCATTTTCTAGATCTTCTGGCAAACTGGGTGCAAGACTTTAACAGCATTTTATTTTAGGGATTTAAATAGCTCAACTGGAACTCCATCATCTTCACTAACTTTGTTGTTAGTAATACTTTCTAGGGGCCACTTGACTTCACTCTCCAGAATGTGTGGCTCGAGGTCAATGATCACACCATTGTGATTGTCAGGGACATTAAGTTCCTTTTTGTAGGGTTCTTCTGTGTTTTCTTGCCACCTTTTCCTAATTTCTTCTGCATTTGTTAGGTCCCTACCGTTCTTATCTTTATCATAGCCATTTTTGCTTGATACATTCCCTTAATTTCCTCAATTATCGTGAAGAGATCTCTAGTCCTTCCCCTTCTGTTGTTTTCCTCTATTACTTTGCACTGTTCATTTTATCTGTCCTTGCTGTTCTCTGGAATTCTGCATTCAGCTGAGTGAATCTTTCTCTTTCACCTTTTTTTTACTAACAGGTAAGTGACGGGTTTGTGTTCGGGGTAGGTGGGTGGGTGGGTTGATTTGTGTTTGGGGTGGGTGGGTGGGTGTATTTTATGTAATTTTTATTTTTTATTTATTTAATTTATTTATGGGTTTGTGTTGTGGGTGGGTGGGTGGGTTGAGGGGTGTGTGTGTGTGCTTATTTTTATTTTATTTTTTTATTATTATTTTTAAAAAATTCTTTGGCCCCACCCACAACATCATGCTGTTAGCTCCACCCACACTGTGATGACATCACAGTGGGGTAGTAAAATTTTTGACATCCCACCGCTGCCTCTTTGGTCTAATTGTTTTTCTTACTTTCTTCATTCTAAGCCTAAATTTGGCAATCAGTAGCTCATGATTTGAGCCAAAGTCTGCTCCAGGTCTTGTCTTTGCTGACTGTATAGAGCTTCTCCATCTTTGGCTACAGGGTATGCAAACAATCTGATTTTGGTGTTGGCTATCTGGTGATGTCCATGTGTAGCATCGCCTCTTAGGTTGTTGGAAGAGAGTGTTTGCTATGACCAAACCTTATTTTGCCAAGAGAATGCACTAATTCTAAACCACTACTTTAATTACCTACTGTTTTATTTCACTGCTATGTGAAATAGTGTAGTAATATCAAAGAATTTTGCTGTACTCCCAAGAAGCAGTTCTTCAAAAAGGATTTTATAATGTCTTTATTGTTGTTTTAAAACTTCTTTTTCAGAAATGGAATAATCAAATCATAAACTTATTCTGAACAACATGCAGAAGCTTCTGATAATTTTGTTTTTGCTGACTCTTCCATATGGCAGCCTCTACCTAAACTCCTAGCTAAGCTCCCAGAAACCTGTGGAAAATAAGCATGGGTCTGTTGCTTCTGGAAGGACAGAGAGTCATAGATGCATATAATGGTATAGCTTCAAGGTTATTAAGTCCAAACCTTAGGCCACCAAAGGAGGAAATATAGTTAAAATACATTTGACCTTAAAATCTCTTCTCCCCACCCCCCTGCCTTTTTTTGTTTGCCTACAGCTCCCACAATACCCCAGTCACATTCATTACTATGGGTCACCTGGTGTGCCCTGTTACAAGCACCTCTATAATGAAAAGCATTTGCACAGTTGTAATACATGTCCAAAACTGTTGGTTTACACGCTTCTAAGCTTCTGTTAAACTGTGCATGACTTCACTTATCGGCTTGTTTCTTGCAAAACACAGGAGTCTACCGTAGGAGTGATTTAAACAGTGAGCAGGTGGCACTAATTCGTTTTATTGAACTATGCTGCACAATGTGCGTTATGTGGTTCCAGGAACTATATTGAGGGGGAGGGGGTGACAACTTGATAATGACACAGAAATGCTTATAGAAGTAGAGTTCCCAGTTCATTCTACTTTGTGGCTCTGATATTATTCTGCACTGCATAATTATCCTCCCCCCCTTAAAAATCTGTCACTTAAACATATGTATCTCTTGCTTTCATTACTAATTATTTCTATGTAATGTACCGAGTTTATCCAAACGAACTGTTCCCATCCATAAGAAAGGGATTGCACTGCAGAATTATCGTCAACATTTGGCTTCTGATTTGTTTTTAGGTATCCAATACATCAGTTAAAACCCAACAAAAGAAGCAAAGAAATTCAGCTACTTCAATGGAAAATCATTCATGCAGGAAGAGACCAGAAGGTTTCTGCATGATCCATTCATTCTGTATCTACAGGGGATTCCTTAGTTGTTGAAGTGTTTTTGTATGGTCTATGAACTACTACACTCTGTTTGGTATTTTACCAGCTACTATACTATATTTGCATTTCTAGATCCACACTGAAATAACTACTCCTACTCCTACTCTTATTATTATTATTATTATTATTATTATTATTATTATTATTATTATTATTATTATTATTATTATTATTATTATTATTATTATTATTATTATTATTATTAATTTGGGCTTGTATGCTGCCCACTCGCAACGCAACTCAGGGCGGCTAACAACAATATAATATCCAATACAATATAAAACAAGATACAATTAGCATACACTAGAGAACAAGATACAATTAGCAGAATATGATCAGCATACAATAATAAAAGTCATCTAAGTCAAAACATCCCTAAACAAGAATTCGAAGTACTATTGTGCCACACATGGAAACTCAAAAGCTTCTACCATCCCAACTGTTTCAGCCTAAACCACAGTCAATTGGGAAGTTCTATACAAGCGGGCCAATTCCTCCCAATTTGTGTCCCCACAATTCTGTTAATGAAGCAACGCTCAGGAACGCTGCAGGAAGCTGACATTATTTATTCATTAACTTATTTAGTTAATATCTAAGCTGCTCTCTAAATGAAGTTATTTGGGCACTTTTCAGAGATTAAAGGAAACCTGCTTACAATAATGCAACATAATGCAACAGCATCAGAAAAATCACAAACAGCTTTGACTCAAAGAAGACAGGAAACAAAACTGCATCAGCAAACAGGTTTGAAGCAGAGGGCAGCGGAGAAGTATCCCCAGAGCTATGTCTATGTCAGAATGAGGTTGTCTCTCACCCAACCAAAAAAATAAAAATAAAATAATGGGGGGTGGGGGGGAGATTAATTTTCAAGAAATTGCACATTCTAATTTTTATCTACAGATGAAAACCTAGAAATAGTTTTTGTAATTAGGTTGAATCTCATTTAAAGGGGGGGGGAGACTATGAGCAGGTGATTTGTGTGCTTGCTAATTTTTCTGTCCAGGTGCTGCATCCTTTGGTTGGTCTCTAATCTTCCTTTTTAAGAATCTTTATATTTAAAGCAGGTCTGCACTGGATGGCCCTTTGAATGGAGGAGTGTACTCCATAAAAGAGGACATGTCGCTCCCAAGCTTTAGATGTCAGCCAAAGACATAGGTAAGATACCCGTGAGTGAGTCTTACCCACCAAGTACAGGTCAGACCCCTTATTGTTTCTACTGCCAGATAAGCCAAGTGTAGCTCACTCATACTGCAGAGCTCCTTACCATCAAACAGAATTAGGCAGCCCTCAGACACTGATAAGGAACCATATGCAAATGCAGAAACAAAGATTTGTGAGGAAGGAGTCCTGGTCAATTTTGCCTCCAAGGCAGGAATCTATCTCTGGCATGGCATTCAACATCAAGGTTGGCCCTTGACATTTTACTACCTAAGGTAAAGAACAAGATGATGTCTCCTCCCATTCCCTGTACAAAACTGCCTAGCCTAGTAGTTGACTTTGTCCTCATTACTGAAACTGGGTCAGCAACCTCTAGTTCACTTGAAGGCCACAAGTTTGCGTGGGATACTAACTAAGAGCTTTTTCAGATCGAGTCGACTTCATCAGACATAGGAGTGAACTTCGTGGCATCAATTTATACACAGCAGGTACAGAGGTAAAGACATAGACATAGGTTAGATACCCAGAGTGATTGGTTAGCATAACGGACAAGTATACAACACAGAGAAACCCATTTCAAACTATTTCAATCTACCTGGACATGCTATCCAAGACCAAACACTCTGTATCTGGTGTGTATAAATTGATGCCATGAAGTCTCACTCCCATGTCTGATGAAGTTGACTTGAAAGCTCACATTAAAATATAACAGTTAGTCTTCAAAGTGCTACAGCATTTTGTTTTGTTATGTTTTGTTATACTCTGATATGCTTGAAACACAGAATAACAGGATTACTGTTCCAAAAAAATTAAAAATTATTAGTGTTCATCATCATTCTAAGATATAGGACTAAATTCAATTTGTAGTCCCAAATTAGAGTACGCTCACTGAATTGATGAAACTTACATCAGTATTAACCAAGTTCCCGCTGATTCAAGGACTGTACTGTGGTTGGAACTCACAATTAGGTTTCAGTTCTTGTCCTCCCCTCCAAATAATTAATTGCCACTATAATTAAGTTTTTTAAAAACAACTCTCCAATTTCTTATTACTCAAAAGTATCCAAAATAGCAAATTTCAGTTGCTATTTTCAAAAAGATCTCAAGACTTTTGACCTGCAGTACAAAATGTTACCTTCTTTTGTCTGCCTCATTGATGCCTCAGCACCTATAACATTGCACAAGCAAGTAATAAAACAATAGAAAATTCTTTCTATATCATTTAGGCAAGTCTTTGTCCTAAAACAATAGATGCAACTAAAAGTTACTATTAAACCAGAAAAGAAATTACAATATAATGAAATGCAATACTGTACCTTAGTTATTTCAAAAGAGAACTAATTACAAGTGATGTTATTTGTAAATACAGTCAAACCTCTCATAAAGAACGCCTCACTTAAAGAGTAACTAACTTAAAGAGCAGAATTTTCTCTGAATCTTCGCTTTGCTTAACAAATAAAACCAACCAAAAAACTCACTTAACAAATAAATTGGGGTTCGCAATCCCCCCCTGATGTAGACGTAAAATTAATAAGAATAAAATATGAATTAAATAATGCTTGCTGCTGAAGAAACTAAGGCTAACATCAAGGCGACGTGACAAATTGAAAATTCTGCTTACAAAGGACAATTATAATGCTTACGTGTAAGGTCCTGATGATTGCATGTGTAATGTTGCAAAGTACCAAAAGGTTAGCTTGAACTTAGTATTATATTGCAATAGCACCGTCCCTGCGTGGACAATGTTGAAACTTATGTATGCTAGGGGTACACAGAATGTTATATAAATATAATACTGTACAAACATCCATGACCAGAAGATGACCTGGTCATGGGTCATAAGAAATATATATCCCCAATGGTATGTAGAAGATCTTACATAAGTATCCTTTTGAGACCTCTGTAATTGGTCAACAAATGTAATGATGAAAGTATGGAGTAATAATTATATAACCTGACCCAAAAGGGTCACTGTAATCGGGTAAGATGTCTTGGGTAAACAAGAATGAAGGAGAGAAAATTGTATAAGAATGCTCTGTCTTTCAATGGAAGTTATTCTCGGTTAGGTGATTACACTGACCAAGAGAATCTTTTCTGATCAGAAAATAAACAAGCTTTTCTGATTCTGAGTCGTGGAGTGCTGAATTTCTTTTGGTCCTTTGAATTGCTATAACACCCCCCCCCCCCATTGGTCATTTACAATGGTGTTTTGCTTAAAGAGCAAACTTGCTTAAAGAGCAATAAGCGAGGTACAACTGTAGTTACTTTCAAGCTCTGAAAGAAGAACAATTCATCTAATACACTGTTTTCCTCTCAGATCCCTCATTCACCTGAGATCATTACCCCACTTTTTGTTACTTTTGTTTTGCTCAAGAAACAAGACTAAAATGGATGCCTAATAGAAGACCAATACATAGCAAGTGCTTAACTAACTGAAACCTGAAATTCTGGGGGTGCTCCTTAGCAAGATGGGGGGGGGGGGCGCTTACCTGAAATACCTGAAATATATGTCCATTTTTCATAAATGATTCACATGAAGAGTTAAGTTCCACCTATAGTTGCACTCTTACACTCTGCCTAATGGTAAGGCTGGCTCTTTCCAGGTGGCATTAACCTAAATTGCCTTATAATAAAGGCTACAGGTAGCTCTACTTTTAAGTTTTCATTCTTCATAGTCATTTATGTAAATTGCTCATAGAGAAACACTCAGGTTTTGAAATAACAGACTTTTCCACAAAAGTGGCAAGCTGTTCATTTCACCACAGGGCTCTCAGCAACTCATCTGTATCTCACATATTCTTTCCCTACAGGAGGGTGATTATCTCTTGAGAGCAACTCCTTTTGCTGTGGATTTGAAAGCAAACTGTAGGGCAAATTAAAATGTGGAGAGATCCAAATATACTAGGAGGGGATGTTAAAAGGCCAAATAATTAAGTAAAAAATTAATAGCACAACCTATCTATTTTACAAGTGTCTGGCTAGCTAATCAGTTTATTGTGTATTTTTCTTGGCTGGATTGTCACATTTTGTGGGGAAAGAGAGTAGTAAATGAGAAGAGAAGTCAGCATTAACAAAGGGCAATTGCAAAAATATATCTTGTTGCTTAATACAGTGGCAACCCACTTTGTAAGGAGCATGACCAATGCAGAAAAGTTTCAACGGCCTATAAAGCTGTCCTCTTAAGCTATTTCTGGTAAAATACTACCCACTTATTCAAGCAAAAGAACTGTGAATTAAAGCCTCAGTTCAAAAATTGCCTAACTACATTTTGAAGTAGATTAGAATGTCAACCGAATAACATATGCTTTTCTGCCATCCTTATTAAACAGACCTGCAAGCATGCATTTCAGGATTTTCTTGGTCTTCCCCCACCCAAATCTTTTTATTAAAATATAATAATAGAACCTAAACTGCCGGGATGCAGAAATCAGCCTTAAACTATGCCTTCCATAGCTCAATATTCTGTGGTGGTGAATCTTCTACAGAACTGGGGAAAATTGCCATTTCAGCTCTGTCTCCCATAATCTTCTGCCAGGACAGCCAAAGGCTGCATTAGCTTGGCAACTCTGGCCATTGTAATATTCAAAGCTCAGTTCCTTAAAGTCTTTAGCAGAGAAAGATTACCTAGTACAGCAGTTGTATACAAGGTTTTCAGTCCTGAGGGCAGGGTACACAAAAAGAGCATCCTTGAAGACTGTGGTATTTTTAAACCACAATCAGGCATGGCCCAGGCAAAGGCAACCTTGCTGTGTTGATTAATCTTTCTCACACTAGGTCAGGCAAAAGGAACTATGGAATTAATTCACCAAAAGGTGACTTCATTTTGGATGTTTCATTTCTGAACTAGACACAGAGGAGGAGGAAGAGGAAGAAGAAATAGTTTCCACCCCAAGTAAAGTTCCCCTACCAATCTTCTGGGGCAGAAGGGTGCAATCTGGATTGAAAATAAAATCCTTTGGCCCCCTTGAAATCAGACTTAAATAAGGCCCACAGTTTTAATCAAAGATTTCCTATAAGATGCATGTTGAAAGACATAGATGTGTTCAGCTTGAAGAAAATGAAATTAAATAGAGATGCCATAAAATGTCTTCAAATATATGAACAGCCAAACAAAAGATGCAACAGCTCTCTGCTGTAACAAGAACTAGAGAGTAGGAACTGAAAATATATATTTAGGCTGGTTTCTATACATGGTATAAAGAAAAGCCATTTTGTTTTTTGCTTGAGGAAGCAAAAGATATTAAGCCATCTTTGATTATTAGGTGATTCTAGCCCAGTTTACATGCAGAGGTCAATACTTGGAAATTACTGTTGCCATGTGCCATCTCCTTCAACACAATCCCTCAACTGAACATATTTGGATTATCTGGTATTTTTACTAACAGAGTATAGTAGCTTCACACTGAACTTGTGAGTACTGAAGGCTCCTTCTACCACCTTTTTCCTGCTGTACTTCAGTAGAACTACTAGGGAAGGCAGCAAAATTCAGCAACAAAGAGTGAAATCTGGCTGGAGAGGCTTGGACATTTGATCAGGCCATATTTACTTATTTGTTTGTTTATTTATTCATATTTATATTGCCGCCCACTTGCCGTGGTGACTCAGGGCAGCTTACAGACAATACAATCAATAAAATAATAATAATATAGTAATACAATCAATGTTGGTGGGGGTTCGGGGTGGCGGCGAAGCCTCCGGCATCTTCTCCTTCACTCCCTAGCCGTTGGTGTGGGCTCAGTGTGTGTGTGAAGCCTCAGCCTCCCACGTCTTGTCCTTCACTCCCTGGTCATTGGGTCTGGTACATACTTGATACAGTACCATTTATGTTGAGACTGAAGATAGGAGTAGCGAACAATAACAATGATATGTCCATGATGGATGAATGTATTTTTGTCCTCAAGACGTCATAGCACACTACTACCAAATATTCCACTGGGCTAGCCCACACACCACTCCAAACCTCTAGGGAAAACTCTACTGGACACAATGAAAGGGCACAATGTTGAAAGAGAAAGATACTTATTTACTTTTTTCACCACTATAGTATAGTTTCCATAACTGAGTGGCCTTCAGAATTGATCTGCACTTGACATTCTTTTCAAATGAGTTTTCTTCCACTTGCATTCCACTAACCTTTCATCCTGCTTCATTCCTTTCAGATCAAATGTATACTAGAGAACAGAATGGACTCTGCAAAGCCTTGGTAACTATGTCAGTATAATAATAATTTTGTGTCACAGATTATTCTGAGTTGAAAGGATTTTTTCAGAAGAAACTCCACTCAGGAAACACCCAAACAAGGCTCCTTTCATGTCCCCAAGAGCTGGGACACAGACAGGCGCTCAATCTGTCATGCAGTACCCAGGTCTCAAACTGCTGACTTGCTAGCCTGTGGATGGGCAAATATTTTTTCAGGATGGGCAACAAAGCCTCTTTTCAATGCATTTCTATGGGAAACCGCGCTTTACCAGAGTGGGGAAAATGCTAACTCAGGGTGGGCCGATCCCACCCTGGCCACTCCCTGGCTATGGCCCTGCTTGCTAGCCTTCCAGCTAATGAGGCGAGCTTCTTAACCACCGAGTCACCACAGTCCAACTATGTCATTAGCCTGTGTCCTCTCCTCTATTCCACAAGAGTGACCCGAGCTCTGACACTCATGCCTCTTTACTAGTCATTTGAAACCTGTTAAGATCACTCAGAAATGTTGCTGAGGGTACATGGAAATAAGGTGTGCCATATGCTGAAATTTCTGCAAATTCATCAGTAGCAGTGAGGTGTAGAGGGCTGCCAGACCACCCATAAAGCTGAAGGAGGTCTATAAATAAGAAGTTTGCCTTCAGTAATTGAGAAAATATAGGCAGTTGGCTCTTGTCAGGCTACTGCTGGTGGATATTTTATGGCTCAGAGGAGCTGCATGGGGAGGGGACAATTGGAAGTGACATCTTTCAAATTTATAGCATTACATTGCTGCTGAATTTAGTTTGTTTGAAATCCAAATCTTGAACAAGATGTTGTGCTTGTCACTGCAAGGTGTTTGTCTTTGTCAGAGTGCCAATTTCACATCTTAAAAAACGAGCTTGTCATTCAGGCAGCAGAGGCCATAAATTCTAGATCTACTGTTAGGTTTGTCAAGCCAATTTTGAAATGCCATTCATCAGAATGCTGTGCCTTTTTCACTGGGTGTCCAACCTGTGGCTGGCACATCAAAACACAAAGTCTGTTGATGTTACAAGCATGAGCCATTAAAAGTACCCTCAGGGTATCTGCATTTCTTTACTGGTAGATCTCTTCCAGGTAATAACACCAAAGCCTTGTGAGATGAGGGCCTTTGCTCATAGCCAAGGAGCAAGAGGAGAGAGAGAGCATGCTAAGGAGGACATTTTAAAAAGACTTCATGCAAAATCATGATGTCTTAAGCCTAGAGAGGGTTGACACTGTTAACACAAGAACAGTGGCCCTCTTCCTGAAGTTCCATTCTTTGGCCAGAGTTGGCCTGTGGCACATATGCTAAATTCTTGCCTTGAGCATGAAATTACATGTTAAGTGAGATGTTCCTTTCCTGCTGTTAACAATGCTTTCCCATCCCACCAGACACTCAATTCCTTCAAAACTCCATGTCCGAGCAATCAGATTTACAAAGGAAGCCTGTGGCTACCATCCAGTGGCAAATCAGTTTGTATCACACAGATTGAGAAAAGTTAGTATGAGGCCAAACAGTTGTCTCTTAAACTTATTGTGCATTTAATGGTATGCAAAGGGACTGCAGTGGCTCAAGTCACTAAGACGTTGACTGGGAGGCAGAAGGTCAGCAGTTCGATTCCCGAGTACTGCAGGACGGAATGAGCTCCCGTCTCTGTCCCAGCTCCTGCCAACCTAGCAGTTTGAAAGCAAGAAATTGCAAGTAGATAAATAGGGACCACTTCGGTGGGAAGGTAACAGCGTTCCATGAGCTCCGGTGTCTAGTCATGCCTGCCACATGACCATGGAAATGTCTGCAGAAGCAGACAGCGCTGGCTCTTCGGCTTAGAAACAGAGATGAGCGCTGACCCCTAGAGTCGGATACGACTGGCTTTCGAGCAAGGGAAACTTTACCTTTACCTTAAAGGGTACTGTGTAATTCAAGAAGTGACAACTAGCAATCTCAGAGCTGTACTTGACCATTTCTGAACTTTTGAGGTTCACAACACTCCTGCAATTCCCCTAAGCTCCTTTTCCCCCCAGGATAAAGGAGGGGTGTTGTTGAAAAGACTGCCTTTCACCCTCTAGTGGCCAACAAAATTTTACTTACTTACTTGGCATTTGGAGCCCATTCAAAACACAGGCTTCATATTTTCCACCTATGACACTGTCTGAAAAGGCTTTTATGTGAGTCTGAATCTTGACACAGCTCTGTTGATTCACAGATTTTCTTCTATGATATTTCAAGATCAGGAGAATATATTGGTTAGCAAAAAATATCTATGTTGTGTGTGTCCTTTATTGTCATCAAATCAGTCGAGTATTAAGAATGTCAGATGAGATTGCAGAACTGCTGCTGAGTTGCTATGTGTGGTGGGACGAAAATATTATGTGTACAGTGTGTGCTAAAAATATTTGGAGTAATTTGTTTGATATATCCGCATGGTGTCTTCTATAATTTATCATTTCTGTTTCTGCTTTTTGTGTCTCCAAGATGCTATTTTTTAGCAATGTCTTTGTCAAATTGCTTATGTTTATGGGATAGGCTGCAGTTCTGCAGGAGATTGTTTTGATCCTATAAATCAGTGGTAATTTAGACTCTCTCCCCGAATCCCCAGTCCTAAGGTTCCCAAGGTCTTCTCAAAAGAGAGCTCTAGGGAGCCTCACAACCTGATGAGGGTTAGGAAGCTTTCAATTAATTATTACTGTTGGTAGCTTAAACCTACTTGCATGGCACAAATTATGCCATGAGGATTTCCACTCAAGGTGTTACAACAAAGGTTTTTATCTTACATGAAACAAGAAATATCTGATGTTGAAGTTAGATTTAGAAAAAGAAGAGGTACTCAAAATCATATTGCATATATCTGCTGGCTACTGGAACACACCAAAAAATTTCAGGAGAAGATTGATCTGTGCTTTATGGACTACACCAAAGTATCAGATGATGTGAATCATGAGAAATTATGGGTAGCTCCAAAAGAAATTAGGGTGTCTCAGCACTTAATTGTCCTGATGCATAACCTACATTGCGGACAAGAAGCTGCTGTTCAGGCAGAATATGGAAAGACAGAATCCTTTCCTATAAGCAAAGGAGTCATTCAAAGGTACATTTTATCCCTTTATCTATTCAGTCTGTGTGCAGAACATACTATATAGAAAGCCAACCTGGATTTAGTTGAAGGAGGAGTATGGTGGAAGAAACAATGGTAGTTTAAGATAATAATAATTTTGTGTCAAAAATTATTCTGGGTTGAAAAGATTTTTGCAGAAGAAACTCAGCTCAGGGAATGTCCAAATGAGGCTCCTTTTATGTTCCCAAGAGCTGGGACAGAGACAGGCACTCAATCCTTCATGCAGTACCCAGGTCTCAAACTGCCAACTTGCCAGCCTTCCAGCTAACAAGACAAGCTTCTTAACCACTGAGCCACCGCAGCCCCTGTAGTTAAAGATATTTAGACAATACCATCTTATTGACAGAAAGAAGCAATGACTTGAAATGACTTTTGAAGACAGTGAAAAAAGAAAGTGCCAAAGCAGTATTTGAACATGGAAAACACAATAATTCTTGGAAAGGCTGAAGACAGCAGGAAGAAAGGAGGACCAACTACAAGATGGGTTGAATCCCTAAAAGAACAGCAGCTTCGAATTTACAAAAGATGAGCAGGGCTGTTGAGAACAGAATATTTTGGAGTTCTCTCATTCATAGGGTTGCCATAAGTCAGAGGTGACTTGATGACATATAAGCACAACAACAACAACAACAGAAGAGCCTGGAAAGGACTGGCACATGGTTGCAGCGACTTAATGGAATGTAATTAAATTAGATAGTTGTGGTCAAAATTATTCTCCTCTTTAGAATATAGTTTTATACCTATGTTTCAGGCTCTTGCCACTTACTTAAAATAAGTTTTTCCAACTCACTTCTTTTTCTATAGTCACACATTTGTTCAGGAAGCTCCAAGTGTTTGTTATGGAATTCAATATTCTGCACAATATTCTTGGACATGTCCAAGAGTGTTGCATGACTTCAAATCCAATTGTTGTCAGATCTATTGTCTCCAATTGTCACCCTCCATGTGCCATGTATTCTAGAGAGCAATGATGAGGAACCTCCTTTCCATCCAAGGTACTGGTTCAATTTCAGATAAATTGTCAAGCGCCCTGTTCCAGTAGTTCATAGGCCCAAGCAGCCAACACCTCATAGGGTCAGATCTGGCCCATGGAACATGCCTGATTTTCCCCTGCACATGCATATTTTTTAAAAGATTAGGCAGTAGGCAAGTCATTCAGCATAGTATATCTATCCATTATTCTTGTTTTGGGGGAGGATTTTTGCTCACTGGTAGACTATATACCTTTTGTGTATAAGGTTCCAGATAGCTCTAGTTTTTGGTTGCTGTTAAGATCTTATAGCATGGATTACCATTTTAAGCAGAATAACAATACTGGTCATCATGAATGCAAAGCATGATTTGATATAAGACAACATCCTTTGTTACATATAGTCTCAGAGCTTGGATTCTAACACCCAGAATCTCCCAGCTAGTACAGACATGGCTCATCCAAGGCTTTGGGAGTTGGCATTTTTAACTCAAAAAAAAAACTTACTCAAGTTCATCTTCTTGAGACTATCATAGTTGGTCTTCAGTAAACCACAGAACATAAACTTAAGTCCACTACTTTAGAAATAGTAATAACAGCCAGTCATATTCGATTCTAGGGTTCAGTGCTCATCTCTGTTTCAAAGATGAAGAACCAGCACTGTCTGCTTCTGCTGATGTTTCCGTGGTCATGTGGCAGCATGACTAGACAACAGAGTGCACGGAACACTGTTTACCTTCCCACTATTTATCTACTTGCAATTTCTTGCTTTCAAACTGCTAGGTTGGCAGGAGCTGGGACAAAGACGGGAGCTCATTCCTTCCTGCAGAACTCGGGAATTGAACTGCTGACCGCCTACCTTCCAGTCAGCGTCTTAGCCACTTCAGCCATTGCAGTCCCCTGAGATAATGATAATTACAACCATGGAAATATGTGAGATCAATGTACAGTATAGTAAAATACAGAGTACAAAAGATATAGCTCGCTTTCTAAGTTCACTATATTATAATGTGATGTGTTTTAAAATTAAATGGTTAGAAGAATTATTTACTGATTTATTTATTTTTAAATGTAGCAGGGCATAGTAAACATTTAGCTGCTGGTGGTAGGGAATTTTATTTTGAAAGGAGGCAAGATGTGTCTAATAAATATCAGTGAGCCAGTAAATTTATATGTGAACTTTGTGTTTTCATATAAAGCAGAGACGACAAATGTTGTAAACTAAGGAGACAACGGTAAATCAGAGGAAAATAGATCAGGGCAAAGAGACAGGAAAGAATGACGGCATCCTACAAAATATGTGCCTGGACAAAAGTCATAACAATGTTGCCCTTAATCAGAGGCATTCTGAAATAATGTTCTAGAATGGGACACATTTGGCTTCTAAAGCCCAGTATTTAAAGGTGCTGTCTTGCCAGTGTCTGATTAAGTAATGGGTATACAGTAATACCTCATATAACATTAGTATCGAATAACACGAAAATCGCATAACATCAAGGAATCTGGGGGAAAGAATTGCATCAGATAACATTAAGATCCTATGGGATGCTTCAGATAACAACCGCGAAAGCCTGTGTGGTTACAATGTATCTCTATGGATCCCATAGAGGATCAGATAACACGAAAAATCATATAACACGAAGACTTGTGGAACCAGGTTTTAGTGTTATATGAGGTTTTACTGTATATCATTATTATTTAACTATGTAGATTTTCAGTAAAGCATCCCCCCTCTCCTTTTGATCATTACAGGTCAAGAAGCTAAGCTGCTGCAGGAAGATGAATGAGATAAAGAATGTGGAGTGATGGCTTTATATTTTAATACAAGGTAACTAGAGGGCCTTACAGGTCACTAAAATCCAGTGAAACCACCCTTACATTGATAGATGTGCATGAGTCATAGCTATGCATAGCATTGGTGTATATAGGTATGTTTGGTTTGTGCAGCCAGCCTTTGGGAGAATTACATTACTTAAGTCATCTATAAATAACCAACACTAAATCATCTTTGTCAGATCAGAGATCAATAATGCTCCTGTCAAGTGGAATCTTCACTCTAACCAAAATAAACACAAAGAAACAGACAAAAATTCAGTCAGGTTTCCTTTCAAGGGCTGTGGTCTCAAAAAAAAAAACAACCACCCACCTATGACAGTGGTGGCAAACCTATGACATCCATGACAGGGGGGCACTCAGAGCCCTCTCTGTGGGCACATGCGCCATCATGAGGTGAGGTAACCAGACACCTCACACACTCCTCCTATACTTCCAATTTTGTGTGTATGTGTGTGTGTGTGTGTGTGTGTGTGTTTGTTTGTTTGTTTGTGCGTGTGGGTGTTGCCCTATGGGGAGGATGTGTGCATGCACCCTTGTGACATCGCTGGTGTGCCTTGAGTGGCGTATACACAGTGCCTATCTGCGCACTGACTCCTCTGCCACTGCTGCTTCTTCGGGCACTCAGTCTCTAAAAGGTTCACCATCACTGCCCTATGACAATTATTTATTTATTTATTTATTTATTTATATTTTTATATTTTTATTTATTCAGATTTATATTGCCGCCCACTCACTGAGGCGACTCAGAGTGGCTTACAGTCAAAACAGCAAATGTACAATAAAAATTATAAAATATAACCTCACAAAATACAACCAAACCAGAACACAGACTAACTCCCCTCAGGCCATTGTTGTAGGCCCAAAGGAGGGGACGATGTTCTCAGCCACTGCTAGGCCATCGAGTCTTCTCCTTCAGGTTTGGCAAAATAAAAAGCAAATGGACATTCATTACTTTATCATTTTTCATATCACTTATATCCCATCTTTCTCACATTTAAGGGACTAGCAAGGCAAAAAAAGCAAAACCAACCAACCAAACCCCAGATGTATAATTTAGAATATTAAAATGCAATTTAAAATAAGATGTTTTAAGAACCCCATTAATTTAAAACAACTGAAAAAACATACACACGTGAACATATATATAACAAACACAAGTATTAAAATGAAGGAAATACAGCAACTTCCATTAAAAATCTCTTTCTTTGCAGTCAATTCAGTTGATCAGCAGCTTGCCTGAACCCAAAGGTCTGCACTTGCTACAGAAGATCAGTCAGGAAAGGGCCAGTCTGGAAGGAAGCTCTATAGCTTTGGGACAGCCTCTATAAAGAGCTTCTCTTGAATTCTCATCAAATGTGTCTGTACTGTTGGATGGCCCCTCCACTCCTGAAACTGTCAAAACATGGCAAGGCTGAGGGCCTTCGTATGTGGGCTTCAGACATCCTGGAGCTTTAAACATCATATAAGCAGTGCCATGGCTTAGCAGATGACCTATCAGACAACAAATCAGGAGACCTGGGCTAAAATCCTTGCTTTGCCTTGGAAACACACTGGATGGCATCAATACTAAAACCATTCCTTAAACATTTCACATACAGGTAGTTTGAAAACCCTGTTAGGATCACCATAAGTTAAATCTCTAAATGTCTTGGTAATAAAATGGTCATAGAGTAGAAGAGACATGGTTGAAATGGAAATCAACATCTTGTAAGTATTTTTCCATTACTAAAGCAGGCTTCTCTTGATTGCTCCTGCCCTGCCTCCGGGCCCTTCCACCTTGGCCCGGAGAGGAAGGAAGACGGCAGCAGCTGCGGGCAGTTGAGGCGCCGCCCCCGCCTCCTCCGGGACCAGTCATCCCGAAGCCGATAAAAAGAACTTCGGCGGCGGGGGCGTGAAGACGCTCCTGCCCTGCCTCCGGGCCCTTCCACCTTGGCCCGGAGAGGAAGGAAGACGGCAGCAGCTGCGGGCAGTTGAGGCGCCGCCCCCCGCCTCCTCCGGGACCAGTCATCCCGGCCCCGGAGCCGATAAAAAGAACTTCGGCGGCGGAGAACATTTGTCCGGGGTGTTGGAAAGAGCGCGCCGCAGGAGCCACGGCTGGAAAAATGCCGCCAGCCCACGCAGCCCGCACAGACGTCTCGACCTCCCCCTGACTCGAAACACCTGTCCGGGGAAGTTGATTTTGCCCCGCCGGCTCCCAGAGACTACCTGGGGATAGGGGGTGGGTGTTCGCCGCAGCCATACCGGGACTGGATGGCAGATGTGTTGGGGGGGATGTGAATGGGCAGCGGGACGGTGTTTTGTAGTGTACAAGACAACGTCCCGGGTGTTTTTCGAGATTTTTGTGGACTGTTTAAAGTGTTTTGATATGTTGTTGAAATGAAATGAAATGTTTATGAATTTATGAATTTTGTAATCGGGATGGGGGATTTCTTGTAATGTTTTTGATGTACTTTTTGATATGTGATTTTTATGATGTAATATTTGTAGTTATATATATATATATGTGACAGAAAGATCAGAAACTACCTATTTTCTTTTATTTGAAAAATAAATAAACAACACAGGTCAGGATCCCAAAGGAAAGTTCTGCAAAAGTTTTCCTTTTGCTTCAAATTGGTTAAAAGTCCTTCAGATGCTGGTTTTCTCTCTTTTGGTCATCCTTTCTCTTTCTATCATTCTGGATTTTATTCACAGGGCTTGATAAATTTTTCAAGGTTGATGTGGTAGTCTGAAGGAGGGTAAATTGCCTCTCCTCAGACCCATCAGAAGAATTAACCTAGTTTATGGTTGATATTACTTGGAAAATGAAAATTAGGATTCTGAGGTAAAGATTAAAATATGAATAGAAAGAGAAATATCCACTTTCATAAAAATGCGACATTTGTTATGCAGTAGAGATCTAACTCTTGCTAGAAAGATCTGAATAGTGAAATGTTACTTGTGCCCAGTGCTGCTATATGGAGTTGAAGCTTGGACATTAACTAAATTTTCTGAAAAGAGAATCAAAGCTTTTGAAATATGGATCTACAGATGGCTGCTAAGGATATCATGGGTAGGCCATTTTACTATTGTAGAAGTGTTGCACTGGATGGATAAAGAACAAGAACTGTTTAAGACCATTAAACAAAGAAAGCTCCAATATCTTGAGCATATCATGAAGAATAACATGAAATACAGAATACTCCAACTCGCTATACAAGGGAAAATCCTTGGGAAGAGAGGCCATGGACATAGATGGACTTTGTGGCTAAAGAACTGAGAGACTGGTATGGAATGTTCTCAGAAGAACTGTTCTGAGTGGTTAAGAACATGAAGACTATAACCATGATGATAACCAATATCTGGAATGAATACGGCACTTGAAGAAGAATGACTTGGAACCAAATCCTACTGAAACTTAAAGTTCATGGCCATAAAGAATGCTAGACTTAAAGATTAAACTTAAAAATAACTAGATTCACTTGCTCTCTTAGTTTCAAAGGGACTCAAGTGACAGTGATATAGCTACATTTGGGCTGTCACTGTTTTTAAAATTAATTTAGCCTCCAGTCCTACACATACTTACATAGAAGATCTCCAGGATGTAATACTAGTTACTTCTGATTCAATAAAACTATAGTGCTGAGCATTTTAACCATAACTATGTTTTATTTAATATTCACATAATTTCATTATGGACTTTAAAAGTATCCATTTTAACATTTAAAAAATTAGGCAATAGAAAATCTGAAGGACAAATTAATTTATTATGGATGCAGGAAAAGCACCCTAGTTATTGATTAGGCGTGACTATCTCTTTACTCACTCGATAATAATGGTTGGAACCATAAGTCGTCAGAAACATACTGGGCAATATTGCCAAATGCTCTTAAGGGTTTTTAATTGTTTTTATATTGTTTTTAATTTGTTTTATTGTATAATCAGTGAGGTGCTCGCTGGCCTATGTACACCGCCCAAACACCACCAGATTAGGGAGGTGTATAAATCTATTAAATAAATAAATACTTCAACAATGTGTTACTTATCACCCCCCAGAAATTTTACAGACACTTATGGCATCAAGCTTGAGAATCCACTGTAACAGCAACTTTAAGCAATTATTAAAAGGCTCATAACTGGGGATACTGGAAAGAAATACCATACATATATATTTTATTATTCATGATTGAGAAAAGAAA